>JAKCVP010000062.1:0-36593 GCA_023512835.1 Taxillus chinensis
GTCCGCGTACACGCACTCTGCTTTCAAGGGAGGGAGACGCGCCGTTCCCAAACAGAACGCCTAAAACCAGGCTCATGGAAGAGAGCACACACCCGAAACCATTCCGACCTCGATAGTATAGGGAGGGGAGTAACACCCGACCGACCTCTAGGGACAGGTGCTAGGCGTACTGAGAGTTTAGAAGAGAGAGTTTGTAACTGGAGAGTCTTAATAGCGATAGAGTAAGACCACACAAGAGGGAATTTCACTCCCCTAAAAGAGAAGAGACTCTAGGGAGGAACGCGAAATCCACTTCTTCAAAGGAAGCAACTCGCGAGTAAAGCAGTAGAGACTGTCTACCACTTTTAAGAGAAACGTAAAAGACTATATAGACAAGGCGTTATTACCTGTTGTGTCTTCGCCCGGACCCATTCTTAAATTGTTGGAAAGTGAACGAGAGCCCGAATCGATGCTATTCCACACGGATACGAAATGCTAGATCTGGAAAGACAGACCCGTTCTTGAAAGGAGAGAAGCGCCCCCATTCGGTACCTTGGGATTCGGAAAAAGGAAATCTTGTAGGGAACCTCTTTCGCGATTACGAGGCAACACCGGCATACCCGAGCTAGAGTCTCCGAGTCAAGAAACAAAAGGCACTTATTATAGCACTTCTCTTAAGGAGCAAAAGAAAACAGAATGGGTAAGAGCGCTCGCGGGAGATTTCACTGTCCACTCGATCATGGAACTGTCCCGGAAGAAACACTTCGATGCATGCACGCGGGGGAACAACATTATTATATACAGGAGAGAATGCCCTATTTCCAGAGGGTTGAAAACGCTTATTAGTGTCACTACCTTAAGAAAACAGAATGGGTGGTAAGGTGCTGCTATTCCCTTTGTTCGGTATTGGGGCTATTGCTGGGAGTCTATGTTCCGAACTCGGCTCAACATTTCAAGATTGTCTTACTTTAAGAATGAATTGCTATTACTCTATTCGATTTCAGTGTTCGATTCGGTATTAGGCCCAAAGTTGTTTTCCGACCGTAGGTCAACACGCTCCGACCGTATACGTGAGATCCGAGAAAACGCGAGTACTCTCTGTTCTTGAGAAGAGCTCTTTCGGTCATAGAGCATTCTGTCGCTTTCAGTAGAGTTGAATATCCCAGAATCCGGAATCCCAGAGTACGGCAATTAAGAGCAATCGTACACGAAAAGAAAACAACGATATTCTCTTCTTGACGATAAGAGAAGGGTATTGGAACACCTTACCTTCTCCCTTGCAGTTTACGAAAGAGACGCATCTCCAATCTTATGGAAAGAAGAAATGAATCGTGCCTAACAACTGAAAGAGAGTTTTGAAAGCAGCTGGGTTTCGGCCCGAAGCATTACATGGCGAAAGCAACAATATCCCTTATGCTTGTGAGTTGAGAGATCTCTTGTGGAAAGGAAGCACAGAAAGTGAAGCCGTTAAGGATACAATGTTTCTAGCGGGTATTGAAATTGCGAAATGTGATGCAGCGGAACCTTTTCAATTAGGATTTCAAGACGCAGCAACTCCTATGATGAACGGAATACTGTACTTACATAATGATATCTTGTTCTTCCTACTCCTAATTTTAGTTTTCGTATTACGGATCTTGGTACGCGCGTTATTGCATTTCCAAAATCAATGGAATCAAATACCTAACAGGATAGTTCATGGAACTACTATCGAGATTCTTCGGACCATCTTTCCAAGTATCATCCTGATGTTCATTGCGATACCCTCCTTTTCTCTGTTATACTCCATGGACGAGGTTGTCGATCCAGCCATTACTATAAAAGCGATTGGACATCAATGGTATCGGAGTGCGCCTTACTACTAGGGTTCTGAAAGACAACAAGACATGCGGAATAGTCGGGTTGGAGCATCTCTGGCTGTCCGGTAATCTCCCAAGTGTTCCCGTCGAGAGACTATAAAACTATAGCATGCCATATTCGGTTCGGTGGTTAGACCTATACTCCGAAATGCATCATAGCCTAGGGTTCCTTTTTGCCTTCTTGTTGTGAGGGCTCTCTCCCTCTCTTCTCTTACAGATAGATATAGGTGCTTTTTCCGCCTGCTATGTCCGATAACGGCGCGGAAAAGTAGTAGTGTGCATCTCTCGGTACCATTTGGAAAACAACTTTGGGCCTAACGGGGCCGGCCGCCCTGTAACTTTAGGAATTGGGGATGTCCGTTGGACAAAAACACCCTTAGTAGTTTCGGAACTACAGGAATTGGGGGTGCCTCTCTGCAGCGGGGACGGAGGTCCTAGGTAGGTAGCCGGCGGAACACACAAGCAACTAGACCGAAGGGGACCAGCGCTTATACACTCTATTCCGAGCCGATGAAGGGATGCTCTTTTCGGAGGAAACAAAACAGAGGTACTACTGCTTAGAACAACAAATAGAGTTATTCAAGGAGATACAGACTTTATAGACTCGATTACACTGCGGAATGTCCATTCTTAATACTTTGAGACAACAAGACATGCGGAACGAGAGCCTAAAAGAGCTGCTTTAAGAGAGACGTGATTAAGAAAAACGCTTGAAAGAGTATTGTATAGATGTTAGAAGGTGCAAAATTAATGGGTGCCGGAGCTGCAACAATTGCTTTAGCGGGAGCTGCTGTAGGTATTGGAAACGTGTTCAGTGCTTTGATAAATTCAGTGGCGCGAAATCCATCTTTGGCGAAACAATTATTTGGGTATGCTATTTTGGGCTTTGCTCTAACCGAAGCAATTGCATTGTTTTCCTCAATGATGGCCTTTTTGATCTTATTCGTATTCTGATAGGGAAGGTTTTTTTCGAGAAAAGAGAGCTAGGACTCTAGTAGTGCATGCTTTTTTGTAGTGCAACACAAAGGAGAGTCGGGTGGGGACATCAATTGGAAGTAGAGTTCTCTTTAGAACACTGGCAGAAGAGGTTCGATTCCTCTGTGATGTCGTATAAAAAGCGTCGTGAACGCGTCTCTCTTTCCGATATCGGTAGTCAAGTGCTCTCTTCTCTTACATAAGGTGGTCCGGGTACCCGCACATTTGGTGTTTCTCTCTGATTCTTAATATGCTTGTTGGAGTGTTTCTCTTGAACGCATAATTGAATCGACTCGCGTGAAGCCGGTACCGAATCGGAGTGTGCTCTCTTGCTTGACAGACTGAAAGACAGAGAGTACTCTCAGCGGAGAGATCTTGTACAGTACACTTTAGAGTACAGAGTCTTGTCTGCTCTCTAGAGTAGTCTACTTCGAGCAGAGTGTAACGCATATGAGACCCCGTGGCTTGCATGGCACCTTTCGGGGGCACCTAATAAGTCTTGTTCCGAACAGACACAATACAGCACAAAAGCGCATAGCGAATAGCAGTAGTTCTCTCTCGATTCGAGACTGGTAGTTCTGAGCTCCGGTGTATGTTGGTATTGTCCGGTCGGCTTGCTGGGGTACGCTGGGTTGGAAAGACTCGGGTAAGCACCCATTCCAGAGTACGAATACACTCGGAGAGCTCCACCAACGCCTATGAACTGCACAAAAGACTTAAAGACAGACTGAAAGCGTACGGGAATGTCTTATGCGGGTATTCGCAGAAACAAGTAAGACAGCAACCGGGGGCCGGCCAGACTCTCTGCTCTCTCCAAAGAGTCCCGAACAAGTCACAGTAACAGTCAAACCATATCCCGGCCTGTATGATGCTATTGATACCATTAAACGAAGTAACAAATAGACAATCTGCTATGGCTACTGAAAGACTGAAAGCACACCGGAAGTAACACTGGGTATACGACTCATAGTCGATAAGAAGTGCTTGCTCTTCGGAAAGATTGGTTTCTATCCCCCGGGCTTGGACCATGTCTCCCGAACACTCTCAGTACATATGGCGCCAGACTCCCACGTATCGAGGTCGGAATGGTTTCGGGTGTGTGCACGTCTAACCGAGTGCCCGGGCATTGAGAGATGCTTGAATGCTTCCGGTAGGTAGCACTGGCAGTATTGGTGTAACCAATATCAATAAGTGTATCCCGGGGCCCGGATGAGTTGGGTTCAGAGACGCACCAAGTGCTTGTTTGGAAGATGGTTGCATTGCCAGCAAGCAATATCGACAGATTGCAAGAGATATGGTTCGAGTTATGCTTATAGCACTCTCACTCTCTTGTCATCAATCCAGCCACAGGTTCCCCTACGGCTACCTTGTTACGACTTCACCCCAGTCGAAGACCCCACCTTGGTATGCGCCAATAAGACCACCAAACGCTTTGGCACGCACTTCACTAGTGGGTACAAAAGAGTCATGGGCTCATTGGTATATCTCCTTCGGGCGAAACCAATTCCCAGGGTGTGACGGGCGGTGTGTACAGGGCCCGGGTACAGATTCACCGCGGCATGCTGATCCGCGATTACTAGCGATTCCAACTTCATGTTCCCGAGTTTCAGAGCACAATCCGAACTCTCTGGGCGTCTCTTTCCGGATTCGCTCCGCCTTACAGCCTTGCTTCCCATTGTAATACCCATTGTAGCACGTGTGTGGCCCAGCCCATACGGGCCGTGCGGACTTGACGTCATCCCAACCTTCCTCAAGTATATCACTTGCAGTACCTCGTGAGTGCGGCACGCACATCTCTTTTCTTGGAGTTGCCCATAGAGTTTTGGGGGGAATACTACACTACGTACCGGAATTCCGAGTATCCGCCCTCTAACCCTTGCTAAAGAACGACACATTGACTTGAAAAAAGAGATGCTTCCATCTCTCCCATACGGAAAGCGAGGTGCTGGCACACTCCATTACGTGTCGCGCTGTCAAGTGTACAACACTCGGCTCACTTCTTGATTGGGGGTCGGTTGCTCTTTCTCCAAAGTAGGCGCATCTCAGCAACACAAAAAGAGGGTTTCGCTCGTTATAGGACTTGACCAAACATCTCACGACACGAGCTGACGACAGCCATGCAGCACCTGTATGAGATAGTACCATCTCTCCCGAAAAGAGGCAAACTCTCTTATGTCAAGGGCTGGAAAGGTGTTGCGCGTTTTATCGAATTAAACCACATGCTCCACCGCGTGTTCGGGCCCCCCGTCAATTCCTTTGAGTTTCGGTCTTGCGACCGTACTCCCCAGGCGGAGTGTTTCACGCGTTAGCTTGGCCCCATAGGATACAAAGCTACCCAAAGGGCGAACACTCATAGTTTACGGCATGGACTACCAGGGTATCTAATCCTGTTCGCTCCCCATGCTTTCGCACCCCAGCGTCGGTCGGGACCCAGAGAGCTGCCTTCGCTTTTGGCGTTCCTTCTTTTATCTCCGGATTTAACCCCTACAAAAGAAATTCCACTCTCCTCTGTCTCACTCCAGTGAATTGGTTTCGAAAGCATTCCGCTTTTTTTCGACTTTCACTGTCAACCCTCAACACCGCCTAAGTGCCCTTTACGCCCAGTCATTCCGAAGAACACTTTCCCCCCCCGTCTTACCGCGGCTGCTGGCACGGAGTTTGCCGGGGCTTCTTCCTATAGTCCTGTCATGATCTATACTATACGAAAGAGCTTTACAAGCGGCATTGCCCTTCCGTCACTCACGCTATATTGCTGGATCGGGCTTTCGCCCATTGTCCAAGATTCCCCACTGCTGCCCCCCTTTGGAGTCCGGGCCGTGTCTCAGTCCCGGTGTGGCTGATCATCCGAAAAGACCAGCTAAGCATCATAGGCTTGGTCCGCCTTTACCTTACCAACTACCTAATACTACGAAGGCTCTTCAAACAGCGCGTATTCGCTTTTTTCGGGATTTGGCCCGAACTGTTCGGCAGATTCCCACGCGTTACGCACCCGTGCGCCACTTTGTTATCCACTGGTCCCACCAAAGGGAGACAAGAGCTATTTAAGCAAGGAGCCTATCTCTGCGTTCTCCCCCGATAACAACGTTCGACTTGCATGTGTTAAGCATATCGCTAGCGTTCCTTCTGAGCCAGGATCAAACTCTATAATAGGAAAGCATCTCTAAGAGAATGGTTGGGGTATCTTACAACGGGGGGGGAACACCTGGTGAACCGGGCTGGCTTGCTACTGTTAGAGAGAACACTATGCGTTTAGAGGAGAGTTTCTTGTTTCGGAGTAAGACTCGCAGTGGTCGAACCCGGGACCTTGGGGATACAAATCGATTTGTAAAAGAGAGATATTCGCGGAAAGCGAGACACAGCAACACTAGAAGTACTTTCATCCCGAGAGAACTCAGAGCCAACGAAAGCCTCTTTTCTTTCCACTATCTCTATTCCGATTAGATCGGAAACACCTCATATGTAGTATACGCACAAAACTCTCAGTTTCAAAAGACCAGTTACAAACTCTCTCTTCTAAACTCTCAGTACGCCTAGCACCTGTCCCCTAGAGGTCGGTCGGGTGTCACTCCCCTCCCTATACTATCGAGGTCGGAATGGTTTCGGGTGTGTGCTCTCTTCCATGAGCCTGGTTTTAGGCGTTCTGTTTGGGAACGGCGCGTCTCCCTCCCTTGAAAGCAGAGTGCGTGTACGCGGACTATCCATTCTTTAAGGTGGACTGAAAGACAGAGAGTACTGCTGGCTCGGAATGAAATAGGTATTTCAAAAGAATCGCTGATGTACGAATCGAACGGGAGCGACAGCCTTATCTACTGCATCCAATGAGAAGCGAGCGAGCACCGATAGCGGAATCAATTCGACGAAATAGGCTTGTGTCTCTATGGCTTACGGAGCTTTTGAATGGACTCTCTAATCTTGTAGTCGATTCTGTCAGGTCGAATACGGACTCTTTCTGTCACTCTGTGTCTGTCTGACTGGGTAGGTCTCTATAGATACGCTTACCCGCCCGACTTGCTGCTTAGAGATGTATTACTGGTATAAGCGCTGCTATCGGATTGGAAATGTACTTTCTTT
Organism: Taxillus chinensis; assembly: GCA_023512835.1. Classification (NCBI taxonomy): domain Eukaryota; kingdom Viridiplantae; phylum Streptophyta; class Magnoliopsida; order Santalales; family Loranthaceae; genus Taxillus; species Taxillus chinensis. Next base: position 6,885 of record JAKCVP010000062.1, read on the forward strand.
TTCTGTCATTTTCGGATGATGTTCGGTGTACGGGCTTTCTTGTAGGTGTGTTGTTGCACGCATGTTCCCACCGTATCGCAAAGATGCCTTGGGGTGCTGAAATTGCTCTGTTTGTGCACTCTGTATACCACCGTGTTGGACTGGGCTGCTAAAACTGGTATGACTCTCTTCGGTAGTGAAAGAAAACAGGCATCTTAACAGTGTGGTGGATCCGCATCGCTAGTACACACACAACAGTGGCATGGCACCTCTTTTCACGGTAGTAAACTAAACCGTAAGACCCATGCTACCCGATCGGCGAGTTATGGGTTCTCCGGCCGTACCTTACTCTCTCCAAAGATTGCTGTCTTGTTATGGAGAGTGAAAACACCTATGCTGCACTGCAAGAATCGTGCATCTCGACTCGGCGGGGTACACGCGTGTCTATGGCGGTTCGCTTTCTGCCGATGCGTCTCTTCGCTCAGTGCACTTCGTAGCGGAAAACCCCGTAAGCAATCTACGAAACAACACTCTGTGTCTGTGCAATCACTGGGCATTTCGAGAAGGGCAGTTCAGAGAGCAAAGTGCCAGGCGATTCTGTAGCTCCGTGACGGATATCAGTAGCTCCGGATACCTCATACGAGAGCCGAAGAGAAAGAGTGTTCTCCGTATCGAGTTGGGTCCTCCAGAGTGCTTATGACGTATTCTAGTCTACTGAAAGATAGCATCTCTCTCTCTTGTGTGTGTAGAGTGCTCTCTCTCTTGAGCAATAGCTGCACAAACAGTGTCATTGCTAGCTCGGCTCAACACACAACACTTCCCCGGATGTATCACCTCGCTCCGCGTATAGTGTGCCACTCTCGGAATGCATGCTGGTTGTACACTCTCCACTTCCGGAGATACTCTCGTACCGAACTCTACTCTGTCTTGTACAAGACACACATTTCAGTTCGAAAGCAGACACTCCAGTAACTATGCATCACATCCAGATAGCATAGACACATACCAGGCAGAACAGTCAGTAGATCTGCACCACGGGTCCGGCAGATCGATTACTTAAGCTTTCAGTCTGCTTTTCGGTGTCTATGTAACACGCAACTGGTCCGATAGGCCTACGCGAGAGTAGAGTGCTCTCTTATTATGGCTAGGCAGGCAAGCCAGCAATCCGTGTTTCGTAAGACTCTCTTGGTATCTTGTTGCATATCTATGCCAACTCTCTGATTCTCGCCTATCGGAGTATCTCTCTAGGCGATTGGATGGTTGTACCACTCTCGGACTCGGACTCGGACCCGGATGTGTCACTCTCTTTGCTAAAGACTTTCAGACAGTGTAGTCAGTCCTTGGATCTCTGCTTTCTGTGTTGGTTACCATCTGCATCCCGTACCGTGTGATAGATGGGTTTTTACTCTTGCATCAAGTATAGTGTTGATTGTGCTAGCTCTATACACTCTGGGTGGGGGGTTGGGCACGCTACATATGCTGTTTCGGACCGTGGGCATGGCAGCGATGCAGTTGGCTTACCTCACCACCACTAGACTGAAACGCAGAGAGTGCACTGTTCGAGTCGCCCAGCAGGCCAAGGCACACGATACGCGGAGCGAGGTGCATACGTGTTTCAACCGGTAGTACCGGACATGCAGTTGTCCTATGTCCAATGATTGGGTCTGCCACTCCCGATGCCTACCTAGTCGGTCGGTCGGTCGGTTTGCTTCGATAACGTTACGGGATAGACTCTCTTTCGGTGCGGCTCTCTATCGTTCCGGCCGGGGAGAGAGATTGTGTACCATCTATCACACGGTACGGGATGCGGATGGTAACTAACGTAAGAATACCGAGAATAGTCTCTTAAGAGAGAGACACTCAACAAAGAGTCTGTGTGCCGGCCCGGCAATGCTTTGAGAGCTCTGGTGTATCTCGCTGACCACTCTCTGGAATCTCTAGTCGGAGTATACCCGGCCGGGGATGGATGTAGACTCTCTGGTTCGCTGTCGCTTCTGTGTCTGGCATTCTACTCTGATAATGAAAGCATCTCTAAGAGAATGGATGACAAATCTGCTTGTCCGATGGGTGTTCTCCACAAACCACAAGGATATAGGGACTCTCTATTTCATCTTCGGTGCAATTGCTGGAGTGATGGGAACATGCTTCTCCGTACTGATTCGTATGGAATTATCACGACCCGGCGATCAACTGCTGTTGGGGAATCATCAACTCTATATAATGTGTTAATCACGGCGCACGCGTTTTTAATGATCTTTTTTATGGTTATGCCGGCTATGATAGGTGGATCTGGTAATTGGTCTGTTCCGATTCTTATAGGTGCACCTGACATGGCATTTCCACGATTAAATAATATCTCTTTCTGGTTGTTGCCACCAAGTCTATTGCTCCTATTAAGCCCAGCATTTTTAGAAGTTGGTAGCGGAACTGGTTGGACGGTCTATCCGCCCTTAAGTGGTATTACAAGCCATTCTTCTGGAGCAGTTGATTCAGCAATTTCTAGTCTTCATCTATCTGGTGTGTCATCCATTTTAGGTGCCATCAATTTTATAACCACTATCTCCAACATGCGTGGACCTGGAATGACTATGCATAGATCACCCCTCTTTGTGTGGTCCGTTCCAGTAACAGCATTCCTACTTTTATTATCCCTTCCAGTACTTGCAGGGGCTATAACCATGTTATTAACCGATCGAAACTTTAATACCACCTTTTTTTGATCCCGCTGGAGGAGGAGACCCCATCTTATACCAGCATCTCTTTTGGTTCTTCGGTTTTAGGCCCTTTTCAGATTCAACTCTGAATACGCATTGCGCTCTATGCTGGGACAGTCTGCTTAATTAATGGAACTCCTACTATGTTCATAAGTGGTTTTATAGGAAAACCCCGATCTTGTAAAAATGGAGTATCTAAGACACAATCCGCAGGTAACCAACGACATAAAAGCAGTCTAGTAGGCACCTCAGAGACTACACGCGCAACAACTCTCGAATATTCTCCGAAATCTCCTTTGAGTGGCTTGCTTGCATTATAGAAAGATGGATCTCTGGAACTCTCTTACGTAAACCAGAAAATTCTTCACTTAAAGAAAACTCTGGGACTGGAAGATCTACAACTCCAACTCCAACATCTGCTTGGAAGAAGTATTCAAATGCGCTCCGGTGCGACAGCGTATCGTTTTCGACAACAACAGGGTATGCTGAAACTCTTGCATGGTCTTAAGGGTCATATTCGACATTCCGAACGACTACTTCAACTACATAGTGTCTGTCAAGTACATTATAGACAAGTACTCCTGACTACAAAACTAGGTGCTCAATCCAATGGGTTTGCTGGATGTTGATGCGGATGGAACCCTTTTGCTTTATATGCAAGAAGAGCGGCGGAGCTATGTATTCGAGTCCAAAATACAATTATACATTCCATGGAGTCCCCTTTCAGTCTGTCTTTGGAGGCAATCTCTACTTTGAGAGTGGTAAAAAAGGATATGGTATGTACACAGTCCTTTCGAAAAGGTGTTCTCTTGCTGCTAGAAGATTACTTTCTCTTGTTACAGAAGTGCTTTCAAGTCATAAATAAAGACGATTCACCCTGATTTATTGAGGAATATTACAGTCTTTACGCGAGGAGAATGCTTTTAACTCCCGGAAAGCGCAGCACCAACAAGCATGGCAAACCCATAGAGGCAAGAAGTTGATGATATAGTCCACCTTTCTTCTATTAAGACTCGAGAGACGCACCCGGAAGTGTATATTCTCATTCTGCCTGGATTCGGTATCATAAGTCATATAGTTTCTACGTTTTCGGGAAAACCGGTCTTCGGATATCTAGGAATGGTGTATGCAATGATCAGTATAGGTGTGCTTGGCTTTCTTGTTTGGGCTCATCATATGTTTACTGTGGGCTTAGACGTTGATACCCGTGCCTACTTTACCGCAGCTACCATGATCATTGCTGTCCCCACTGGAATCAAAATCTTTAGTTGGATCGCTACCATGTGGGGGGGGGTTCGATACAATACAAAACACCCATGTTATTTGCAGTCGGGTTCATCTTTTTGTTCTCCATAGGAGGACTCACTGGAATAGTCCCGGCAAATTCTGGGCTAGACATTGCTCTACATGATACTTATTATGTTGTTGCACATTTCCATTATGTACTTTCTATGGGAGCCGTATTTGCTTTATTTGCAGGATTTCACTATTGGGTTGGTAAAATCTGTGGTCGGACATACCCCGAAACTTTAGGTCAAATCCATTTTTGGATTTCTTTTTTCGGGGTGAATCCTACCCTCTTTCCAATGCATTTCTTAGGGCTTTCGGGTATGCCACGTCGCATTCCAGATTATCCAGATGCTTACGCGGGATGGAATTCCCTTTGCAGTTCTGGGTCTTATATATCCGTAGTTGGGATTCGTCGTTTCTTCGTGGTCGTAACAATCACTTCAAGCAGTGGAAATAACAACAAATGTGCTCCGAGTCCTTGGGCTGCAGAACAGAATCCAACCACACCGGAATGGATGGTACAAAGTCCTCCAGCGTTTCATACTTTTGGAGAACTGCCAGCTATCAAAGAGACGAGAGATGTGAAGTAGAAGGTCGCTACGCGAATAAGAACCTAACAGAAACACTTTCCGGGAAGTGCTAGTATGGGAGTTCAAGCAGCACTTGAAAAAGCACTAACTCAAACACGAATGTGATCGGATCGGTATGTCTTCAACACCAACACAAGCAACCCGGACAGTTGATAGCAGCACTACTAGCGGCCCAAATTAGAAGCCCAAGCTCTAGTACACTTCGGAAGGAGAGCTTTTTTCTCGAAGCAATCGAACCAATCAAAGCTTTGCTTCCGGGAGACTGGGCCTACTCGGTGCTTCGGCTCTCGTATTGCTCTTTCGGCTTACAGAAAACCGGAGCTTTCGATGGTATACTACAAGACGACGCTAGTAACCGGAGGCGATAGAGCGTCTAATACCGGATTTTATTGTATTCTGTTTAACAGCAACAGCAGCCCAGCCCACCAGCTCGAGGGAGAACGCATAACGAAAGTGCCTATACAATAGCGTTTCCATCCAGATTACAAGAGAGTACTCGAAAGAAACCTCTCAAAACAGAACTTAGAGTGCTCTTCCGGAGCGATTTGCTTCTCTGGTAGCAGATCCAACAATCTTATGGGCTGTCTCGAACCTGTATGGATTGGCAGCCTATGCGCTTTACGACTCGGAAGGCATGTCGGGCGGGAGGGCTCCATAAAGACAGGGAAGCCCGGGAACTCTCATAGGCTTTGGAAGATACTCTTTTTTGGAGTCTATGGATTGTAAGGTGTGTCATTTCTGTAATTCTGTAGGTGAACAACTGCGAAACAGAGGCAACTAGCTCCGCGCAATAGCTACCTTATTCGAGAGTCGTTGTAAGCAGGCAGCACTCTAACCAAAACACCCTGGACTGGATACGCGTTTGGCATCCGAAGGTATCAACCCAACACTGGACAGTCTCCTCTGCTTGTGCTGCTTTGACTATAGCACATCCAATCTCCCAAGCAGTGTCTGTTTCGAAAGAGATTGAAACCCGGAATGCTTCAAGCACTCCCGCATCGACAGACCTACAGAGTTGCTTGTTGGCGCAATAAGAGATGATTCACTCTCCTATAGGCGTGCTAATGAATCAATCGTCTGTTTGGAATTGCATGGCAAACTACCCTATCGTACTTTCTGCCCATTCTGTCTCCGGTGCTTTTTCCGTAAGCAACACAATCCGCCAGGTTCCAGTGTGTGCACATCTATAGCGTTTGTCGAAGGAAGGGCTCTCTTTCCGGCCGGAGAGTTTTCTTTAAGTGAAGAGACTTTTGAGCAGTGCACCCAGTGCTTTTAACTCCCGGGAAGCAAGTAGCACTCTACTATCACTTGGGCATCTCCCGATTCTATCAGCAATACTCCCGAACCACGTGACCCAATACTACAGTGACAGTCCTCTAAGACACTCTCCTATCGAAACGGAGCCGAGTTGCACGCGGAAGAAAAGCACCTCTCTCCTTCCTCTTCCTAGAACTTCGGGATTCGGAGCCGGGGTGGTCTTATAAGCAGCACCGGCGGACACTCCCGGGAAGCACTCTGAAAGGTGTTCGGAGATGGGCACTCTGGTCCAGACATGTCCAAGAAGTCCTTCCGGTTTTGCTTCAATTAGGCGGCGATCTCCCATTCCATTCCATTCCATGCGTGCCATCGTCCACTACGTTTCGAGCTTTCCGTTTAGAAGTTGATCTAGCGCATAGGCTGCCAAACAACAGACATGCGGACTCTATAAGAGCGGCACCCAGAGTATACCCACTGTAGCGGAACCATGCATGCACCGCGCACAGAGGTTGCTTGTCAAAACCTCTTCTTCCAAAACAGGCTATTCTGAATGCGTTAGAGAAAGAGCTGTTGGTCGGCTGTTGCGATACGCACCAGGTAGGTAACAGTTCATCCAGCTACCTGTTTCGAAAAGGTGTTAGGCGAGTCGAGATCGGCTCTGTAACCTTGCCACAATGTCATCGCGTATAGGCAGTTCTACGGCACATCTGTGGACCTAACTACAAGTGAGCGGACTCGAACGCATTCCAGGTTGAAGAGAGTGTCTCCGCGGGTCCCATACAGATATCTGACAATACCTTCCCATCGTTCTGTGTCTCGAAAAAGCAAGCCCTCTGGCACCAAACAAATCGTGCTTCGAACTGTATACCGAGAGAGAAAGACGCATGAGACCTGTAACCCTCGGGCACATCTCGCTACGCTATAGACTCTATCTTCAAGGACATCCGATCTCGACTCGCAGCACACCTTTCAGATCTCCAAAAGTCATTCTATGCTTTCAGTCACTTGAGCCAGAGAGTCTAGCTGTCCTATACGACTACAACTTGGAGCCAGCGTACGCCCACGACACCCAAGCGGCAGAGGCAAAGACAGTGACTCTTAAGAAACCTCTCTTCGAGGAGTCCATGTTATAGACTTTCCAGAAATCGTACACGATGGCACAAGCACTGCAGAGAGTCTGGCCGGCCAATACTTGTCATTCCATTCCGATCCGATACGCGAGCTCCATGTCTTTTACAAGTGTATACCGGAAGCAAAGGCAATCAACAAGACTCATTGCTTCAATAACCACTCTAAAGTCAAAGAGCAAAGCCAGGCTTTGTAAGCGCCCGCTCTTTCTGTACAGCATTGCACTTGCCGAGCGTGATTGGTTCTGCACCCAAACACTTGAAAGCAGCACACTTCAAGAAGACACCCTGGAAGAGAGCACTCCGCTACTAGGTAACACTCTTCTAGAGGTTGGTATGAGAGACATGAGAGGATTTACTGTGTCGATGTCCTCGAAATGGTGAATAAAGCGCCCGACTACTAGGAGAACGAGGCGCGGGGTCCCATACACTCTTAGGTGGCACAATGCTCTCTCTTAGAGTAGAAAAAGCAGAGCTTTCCAATAGAGAGCTTTCCTAGTCTAGCTCTGGAACTACCCTCGTGAGCGACTCTTACGAAACACTCAGTACTCTATCCGGCCTGCATCGCAACTGGCACAGTGCCACTCTCCTATTGGGTCCGAGCTTCCCAAGCTCTATGCGGTTGGGGAACTCTGCTTGGGTCTTACCATCTTTATTGCGGAGATTTGAGTCTTTGGAGAACTTCTTAAGAATATTCCGCGCCGAGGATTTGTGCTTGTGGGCCAGGGTGAATATGGCAGACCAGCGGATCTGGTGGTCGACAATCGTGCGGACTTGGACAATGTTGTCGCGGCACCTGTAGTAGGAAAGCAACCGGATCGCTATGCCCGCGGACCAATTCACGATGTCTCCGTCGCTCACGTTCGTAAAGCTTGCCACTTGGATGGGCCAGGGTCTTCTTCGGCTAATGATACCTTTTTCCAGCAGCCTTCGGAGTATCTTTTTGATAGGCGCCTCTATCTTTATCTGTATGGAATTCCATGCGGAGAGATCTGTCCCACTGAACTCCCGAACCCCTATACAAGCACTTCCGGACACTCATGCCCGCTGCAAGTGGCACGTCCGATGGGTTGCTAAAAGAGAGGAGCTCTTCCGGAGGTTTACGGTCCAGCTCAGGTGTTCTTCGGACGGTTTTTCCAGATAGTGGCACGTCCAGACTCTCTCCGCTCAGCATCCCATACGGTTGACTCGGGCGACTCTGACTACCTAGGTTTTTCCGCCGAAACTGGATGGCGGAGCGTAGGTGGAAAGCTGTTTGAAGGATACGGTGCTTTACCCGTAGACGCTTCTCCAGCTCTCTCACGAAGGGTATTGGAGTCCTAGTCGGGACTTTACGAATGACCGTACCGGGGAATTCTACCGTACTCCGTGCAGCTATTGTGTTTCTGCCTTCAGAGCCTACAAGGTTCAGGCCGGATTGTTGGAAGTGGGCGATACGTTTTTGGATTGCCAGCTCTACGGGACCCACGAAACCCAGTAGTAAGCAGTCGGCATATCGCGCGTAACAAATCCTTTCCAAGGCAGAAGAGGTGTGTTGGGAAAGCGTACTACGGTACTGGCCTTTCTCTGACCGGAGAAGTCTCGCCGAGCCCAGCTCTTTCCGGTGCTTTTCAACAGCCTGCTTAGGGTATCTCATGGCCCAATTCTGCTTACTGCGTGCTCTACCGCCGTATAAAGCCTTCGGGGAACACCCGGCATTACGGGCGCAAAGGAGGCACTAGATGGCGTGTTTGTGACGGCAAGCCGGCAACTAGCGAGTCTGAGAGTCCCCCTTCGGTTGCTAGTGTTTGGGGTGTACGCAAACGGCAATACAGGCAATACGTAGGATGCCGGCCCGCTCTCTTGCTTTGGCTTCTCGAAAGCACCTATTCTCTTAACTATCGGAATTTCGTACTTCTTTCGGAGCATCCCTATCTCCTGATCGAGCTTCTTTAGGTAGATGTGCCACGGTTGGGCCGAGAGTACACTTTGTTGGACGGAGTCAGGGCCCTTCTCACCTCCGGCGGAAAATACTTTATGAATGAAGTAACAGAACTTGGGATCGTCGATCTCTTCTTTAAGGATTGGGATGAGTCGATGTCGGTCGAAGTGCTGCTTACACTTCCGGATGTCGAATTCAAGAAACCTGCAAGAGGTGCCCCACTCTTCTTTGATCCGTTGAGCTTAATAGAGAGTTGCTGCCTCGACTATCAGACTCGGCGTACATGGAATCGAGTACCATTCTGATCGCCTCTTTCATGCTCTTTTCTTGGGGAAGCACTACTGTGAGCGGTCTAAACTTCGAGCCTTCTGTATAACAAAATGAAATGGGGAAACCGTTTTTTGACTATGTCTTTGAATCGATTACTAAAGACCCGGATATGGAGTTCGGCCCAACAACCGGTGGTGTCTTTCTGCCTCTAATAATGCTTCGCTCCGTATTGAGAGTGAGATAGATACTCCCAGGACCGGAATGAGTCTCCCTGCCCGATGGGTCTACATCCATCCCAGAATGCTTTCGGGTACTGTTCACTTCCCCGTAATTCTTGTAACCGTCACCTGTAATCCGCGCAGGTGTGTCCGCACCCCCTATCGTCCGAGAACACCAGTATCTTACCCCCCGGGAGTAAACTGTCCCGTATGAGCATTCGGTACATGTCTCCGTGAACTGTTGAGGTGCCACTACTAGAGCCCCCCGATCTCTTTTGGGCGTCTAGGGTTCGCGGTTCATTGCTGTGCGGAAACACTCGGCTACCCTATTCCCGAAAGCTTTCGGGACCACCTACCACTAGATCTGTCGGCCGGAGGGGTTTATGGAATGGAAAGCAAACGCCGAGCTCCCAACGAAATACAGATGCTAAGCCCCGCGCCTCATTAAGATCATATTGGCATACTCTCCCAAGAAAGAAAGAGCAGACCCCATTGAAGACGGGAGTGAGGTACAACAAGAGTGCCCTTCTCACGGAGCCGTACGTGAACGTTACCTACCGCTCATACAGCTCCAAGCCATCCAGTTCTGCCATGCATGGAAGTATAGATGAATCGACATCAATTCCGCATGCGGTTAGTGTAGTCTAGTTTGCCGCAATCAGAACAGAGATCCCTTACTATTACATAAGAAAGAAGACGCTCATCCGCTCGCGCAACCGGAGAACTGAGAGTGTTCGGGAGGGAGGATGGTCATTCTTTCCAGCAGTGAGTGAGCGCCTACAGAGCGGAAGCGGAAGAAAGCGCATTTTCCTGCTTGCATTTCGATGCACATCTTAGAGTAGTCGGTGTGTGGTGCCCAAGCCAAGCTCTTACCGCTGCGCTACACATACGATTTACTTGCTAGCAAGTACTCTAATGCACCCAATCCCTGGAATCAGAGAGACCGAAAGTCCAATCCCCTCCAAGGAGATCTAGTGGAAAGTGCAGAAGCACGCTATACATACCATTGAGTCGGTACGCAGGCAGATCGGCAGACAGTTCCATAAACGCCTTTGCTTGTTCCAGAGAGTTCCCCCGGTTGAAAGAAACGCTATTCGATATCTCTATTGATCGGAGATCGGCAGCACTAGCATGGAGGCACTCTCGTATGGGCAATGCTTTCAGTCGACTTCCACTCCATTTCGATTAGCAACATTGCGTGGATGACTTCCAACCCGAAATGCCCGAGCTCTTTTCATTCACAAGTCCAGCAGCCTAACACATAGGTCGTCCGGAAATACGATTGGAAGAGATGCTCTAGTAGTCGGGCCTTTAGGTCATGAAGAGAAGAGTGCAGCCAGAACTCTGTCTGTCTTGTTCTGGAAAGTGCATTAGCATCTCCGGAGGTCATACTCTTTAGGCGTTAGAGTCATGGCAGTTGTCTTTCGGAAGCAAGTAGTCCCCCGTGAGCCGAGCATCACGTATTCTGGGCGTAGCTGTTGAACGTGTATGTGATAGAGCGATTGAAGTTGCTGTTGGGTTTGGGATGCTTGTGTAAGAGGTGTTGGTAACCGCGGTGCTGTCTTGTTATGGAGAGTGCTTGGAGAGTCGCAAAAGGTGACACCATGGATGGCGAGCGTATCTGTAGCTGTAGCTGTACGCCCACTTCCCGACTGCAATGAAACAGTTAGGTCCGCCGCGCAACTAGGTCTTGGCTTTCGCCTTAATTCGAAAAACGCACCTAGAGTAGAGTACATTTACTTTGTAAACTGACAGAGATGTCACTGTCTAAACAAGAGAGTCTGGCCGGCCCCCGGTTGCTGCTGTATCACAAACTTGGCTGCTGGTGCTCTTTAAGAAGAGAGTAGACTCTCCAATCGATTCGGGAGCTTTCTGAGGTTGCATCACTCCGCCCGGGAAACTAGAGTTGTAAGTTTAGACACATCTCTAAACAAATGGACAAAGGGTAGTTCTGTTTTGTTATTATATCCCTCGGCTCCATGCGGCGGCTTCTAAATAGGTCTTGGAAACCCAGGCAATTTATCCAAATCAAGGGCTTCACTGATGCTGTTGGCGATGACAATGTTGACAGAATATCGTATGTCCGGATCTCTGCTTTTCTCTTATAGTATTAAAGGCTTTAATAAGGTATTTCCAAATCTGTCTTTCTTAACGGATGCCCGGAACTCCAACAAGAAGAGAGCGTTTTTCGGATCGTTGTTACCTTGTTTCTAAGTCGACACAGTGCTACCCGGACCTACAGAGAGTGAAAGCAGCACTTTACACAACACTTTTAAGAAGAGAATCTATTATAAGTGGACCGGAAAGGAGTTATTTACACACAAGAAGCCCCACCCCAGATACACTTTCAGAAGGATTGGGTCCCGACTCGGAGCTAGTTCAAACAATAGACCTCTAACTACCAAAAACGTACCTAAGAAAGCAGAGTTCAATGCATGGTTGCCCAGTTATATCGGGGAAGAGGCTCTGTGCATGGGACATATCTGTAATATCACAATTCCCTAGAGTTTATACGGAGGATTTCTGTTAGAGCTGCTAGAGTACCCTTTTCGAACCGGACGGAATACGAGAGTCAGGCGCGGAGAGTTCATAGGTGAGTTAACGTTTATAAGAGAGTTGACAGACAGGATGCTCTTAAACACAAGAGTAAACGCGGGGCTTGGGGAGAGTAGTATACAATTCCGAAGGGCCGGGCGTAGGGTAGAGCTCTACTTTGCCTTCCCGAATATGGAAGTGGATGCCGGAGAGAATAGGCCTTCTTACGCTGCGACTACTAGGCCATGTAGCTATTCTATATCCGTTTACCCCCTATCGGTTTTGTTGGATGATAAAAAGAGTGGTACCAGACTCTAAGAAGGTGAGAGTTTTATTCATGAGGTTACCGGAACCGTAATAGCATGTCCGGAATCGGGCCGAGCAGCTCTACATGATCGAATAAGGAAACAGTGTAAGAGAGGAACGAACGCAAACGTCTACACCTCTAACACTTAAGCGTACGCTTTTGGTATCATTGTTTCTGCTGCTACCGAACCTCCGGGGGCGCATGCTTCATAGTGCTCTTAGCGATTCCATCCCAATAATATTCTGTTGTTCCGGAAAGGGAGTAGGTTTTCCAGATAACAACGAGTCTAGGTGGAGATGCAGTAAATCGAGTGCAGCGAAACATGATGCATAGGAGAGTTCGAATACTTTAGGTAGATGTGTTTGGAACGGAAGTCCAAGGAGAACGCTACCGACTTTCAAAGCAATACCTTTGATCCGTGAAAGATGAAGTGAGTGAAGACTGTGTTCTCGCATCCGAAAGGGGAGTAACTGCGTAGAGGCTAAACTGAAAAGTGGTATCTCTAATGAAACACTAGACTCGTATAGATGCATTTTCTAGGAGAGCAACACTATACACTCGCGAGATTGCAACACCGAGAGCTCTGTTTCCAAAGCAAGCCGAGGGTATTGGCGCAGAAGAGAGTATTCCCCCCGAACGACACAGCAACTCGAAAGAGATACTATTTGCCTGCTGAAGAATCTGGAAAGGGCGGAGCTCCAGAAACACTATACGATTGAAAACTCCCGAAACCGATGCTATCTATACCGAAAATCGAGGGATTAGGGATGCATCTACACTGTGAAAAAAGGGAGGATTCTCTTATGGAATGTTATAACGGGTGGTAAAGAGCCGGATTCCACAATACCGGTTTTCCGAAGTCTAATCCCGCCCCCACCCCAACGATTTCACACAACAAGAAAACGATTAATTGTGTAAGAGACGTTTTCTAAAAGGCGTATTCTCCAACACAACAGAGAAGGCACACATGAAATGGATACCACTGCCGACCGATATAATACTATGAAAACTGGAGTGATCTAAGAAAAGCCAGCAGCAAAGGCACCCCATTCTGCTATAGCTTCTTTGCTAGCTTGTTTTGTATGATATGACACGCCGCCAATAGACGACTAAAACTAGGAGACATTGGGGAACCTTATCTATACGAGCTTTCGGACTAGGTGTTCGAGAAGACAGTGCATTTAAAGACAGAGTTTCCAAGACTATTTGCGCGCATGCTGTTCGGAACGGATTTGAATTGGCCATGCTTCGAGTTTTCTAGGTGTTGTTGTCGTCGGCATTCCCCTCCGCTTCTCTACGTCCTAGTAGCTCTATTCTTTTCTCCGCTCTCTTATAGTGTTGTTTCGACCTCCCGCATTCGACGTCCCCCAGAGTTATGCGCATAGCGTAGCGACAAGATTGGTTATTCTGTAGGTTCCAGGTTTCAATCAGACATGTAACATCCAGAGTTATACACGCACGGTGCGTTTTTCGTGCCTTTGCTTTCAGACCGATCCGAAGCCGTTCTTTCCAGTCTCTCGACTCGATAAGGGATATCTATCCAGCAGCACAATGGGCAGGCACGGTATAGACGGAAACAGAGGGAACCGGGACCTCCGGGACTAGCTCTCTATTTGAAAAAGGTTTGTTACGTGGTCATGTGCTCTCTTGAAAAAGAAGATCCAACAAGAGGTTCTCCCCTATGAGTGTCTCGAAACACAACCGATATTCCCTGTACGGATTCTGCCGGTAGCCTCTTATAGTTACAGGGGATCAAACCGTGGGTGGACGACAACAACACAAGGGGTGCTAACATCCAGGCAATTGAAAAGCGATCTGTTTTGGAAACGGTAAGAACATAAAACACTCTTTAGAGTCAGAGAGATGCAAGGCTCGAGAAAAAGATATAGGGTTCTTCCTCGGGCCGAACGCGGAATACTCTCGGTAACATAGAATGCAGAGCGTCGAATAGGAATGGAACGAGCTTATAAGTCAAAAAGAGATCCCGCCGAAACTACTCACCTCAGTGTTGGACCGATCCACTCTCGGTAACATAGAAGTCTTTCTTTTCCCGGAATACCCAAAACACGCTGTCTAATTATGAATTAGTAGTACTCTCGTAAAGCTCTCTTCTTTTATGTGTTGAAAGCAGATCCTTCCAGTTTTATATGAATAGCGTTCGGGAATTGTATTACTTTTTATACACGTATCGGATTCTGAAATGTCAAAAGCAAGGCCTATCCATTTCTCATGGGTAAGTGCTACAAGCTCTCGTGCATGGGACCCGATATTACTTTCAGTCCGAGTCCGGGTGCCTGTCGCGTGTATTGTGAAACCTTTACTACCGAATCGGAGTGTGCTCTCTTGCTTGTGTTGGACGCCGAGCATGTAGGGGAGGGGGTCTCTCTAGCGGTATTTCACTTTGGTAAGGAAGATCACTCAAAAGTGGAACTTCTATCTGAAAGGAAAGTTCACGGACCGAGACGTAATTCATATAAAACTGGAATGTTTGGAATCTGTAAAGAAGCTGACATTGCTAGCAGAGAAGGAAGGGTTGTTATACTCTCTCCGGCTCCGGCATCCACTCTCAATAGTGCATTCCGCTCATGCAGCCTATCAACTCTACAATGGGTTACGCAACAACAGAGGTCTCTAATCCAAGATCTGCTTCAAGACATTTACAACTAGAGTATAAAACGCTTGGACTTTCAGATATAAGCGTTAGGTATTCTAGAGTATTACTGTACTGTACTGTACTGGGGAACTGTGTAGAGAGTCTTTGTACCCACGATAGGCTCGATCGCTAGTGAAGATTGGGTGGGGGCGGGCCGGAAGTGAAGCTCTATAAATTCCAAAACCAACACATACATATTCGACAATGGAGAAGTGATATCCTTTCCGCGCAGAAGACACACAGCTAAGAGCGTAGCGGGACAATGCTGCAACCCCGGAAAACTCCAGCAGAGAGTACAGCTCTATATGCTCTATTTCCGCTACCGGTATAAGAGCTCTCAAAAAAGAGTACACTCGACTCTCCCCTATGGGTGTTCTAGCGATTCTCAGTCCCCGCTTTCCGCGCCATAATACTATGAGACAATACTTTCAGGCGTCTCTTAAGACAGACATGAAACACCCGATCTCCAGCACTAGTGCTTTTCTTCCGCGAGCTCTGCATGTTGCGTTTTAAGCGGCCGGCTTACTTGTTGTCTGAAACACCCGACATCGATTCGGGCTCTGGAAGGATACTTGATAGAGACTGAGAACACTCTATAGCACTCTAACAGTCGGGACTCAAAGTGGCATATGCGCCTTTTCGCGGTTTCAAATACTCAATTTCGCTTTAATAGGTTAGACACACTCTTGTTAACTTATGCTAGGGGGAACTCTCTGTTTGGCTGCTAGAGACTCTTGGGATCGGAGACAGACCTACAGAGTTGGGGCTTTTCGGAAAATGGAACAGTACTACCTACCCTACCGAGAAACCAGAGAGATTTGATGCCAAGCAGAAACATACTCTATGAAATCCCGAGAGAAGAGTGCTTTAGGCGATGCGGAGTGAAGCACCGGATATCTATTGCAGGTGTTACCTGTACTGGAGAGAATCGATTACGCGAGAGACTCCAGTGTTCCGAATAGAGTGGATGGCACACATTTGGGAGTGGAACCCAGCCTTCTATACTAGGAGAGGGAAGCACTCTGGACCCGAACCGGATGTCAGACGAGAGGTGGACCCGAACCGAAAAGGGTAGTGTTGCCACTCTTTTCCAAGGGGACACTATAGAAAGCGGAAGGCGAAACAGCACTTTCGAGATGTAAACAAAACAGAGACTAGACTCGGAAACCGCAAGGCAAGTTACGAGGTTGCGTCAACAAAGCATTTCGGGCAACCGGATAACCTACGCTTAACCGCACGGTGGGTTTTCGTAATCGAACGGCATGATGTTTCAATGCCAGCAAACAGTAATGTTCCAAGCAGTCCAAGCACTCTCGTATGAGGGAGAAATGACTCTATCGCTAGCTCCCTCAACTAAAGGGAAGCACCGGAGAGATCTTGTACGAAGCGGAAGCGGAATGTCGGCTTGAGTCACGAATCCCAAAAGAGGTGGTGTCCCAAGGAACTCGGGTTACGATACGGCCGCAAGAGGACGACAACATGTGTGTGTAGTACCACTCTGTTATCTGGTTGTTGTAAAGAGGTACGGAGGCGTGCAAGAAAGGTTTCCGAAGGGCCGGGCGTAGGGTAGAGCTCTACTTTCCCGGTATGTTTGGTGCGCGAGGCTGGGGATGCGAAAATGCTATGAGCCAATTAAAGAGAGAGTACCAGGCGGAGCATATGCTATTACTGGGACACCTAACCATAGCAGAGAGACAACAGACCTTCCATTGGGTGGTACGTACCTGTCGTTTACTGGTATAGAAGAGCTTTGGGCGCGAGACTCTGTCACTGGAGAGATACGCTACGGTCTTAAAAGAACTCAAATAGCCCCGTGGTAACGCTGATATGGTTTAAGAACCACTAAGAAGTCCAGCATAGCTCCCGGGTAGCGACTGTTTATACACTGGTTGCTGACTGCCTACTGAAAGGTACTCTTTGCTGCCTTCTCGAATCGATTACTTTCTTAAAGGATCCAGAGAGGGAAACCTACTTACTAGCACTCATAAAGATGGAAAATACGGGAGCGAAGCAACAGGCGTTACAACGGTCAGGTTCCGGGCGGGATTACGTAACGAGCACACTGTCTCTATCTGATAAGAGAGGGTAGTTGAATGCGAAGTCAGAGGATCGGAAGGTGTGTTTCCGCGGAGCTGGGTATCTTGTAGCTATAGAGATGGTAATGGACTCTGCCTTTGGACACGGAAGCTAGAATTCGAACCATGTGTCCGGCGGCCTACGGGCTCATAGACACCACTCTGTTATCTGGTAATTGTAAAGAGGTACGGAGGCGTGCAAGAAAGGTTTCCGAAGGGCCGGGCGTAGGGTCCACCTCTCGTCTGACATCCGGCGCATAGTGATGTGGAAGGGCTCTCGCTCAACGGATAAGAGTCTAGCACTTCTAACATACGGTAACCTCGATGTCGGCTCTTCTAAAAACTACTATATTTCTGCTCTGGAACAGAATCGAATCCGAGGGACTTCCAGCAGGGAGCTTCCGAGATCAGACGGATATTCTTGAAATAGAGGATCGGAAAGGATCGGAAAGGATATGGAAAGCTCTACTTTGCAAGGCCCACCGGGTGCCACTCCAAACCAGTATTCGGAAATCCGGAAGTACCATACAGATAGGCTATCTCGATCACTGTGTGAGTTCTATAGAGATAGATATGCGTTCGTGAAAGGTCAATCCATTTTCCGAAGTCTCTCATTGCTCTTCATGACTTGTGTACCCCGGGCATCTAACGAAGATCTCTGACACACCTGTCTAGCATACCTGAGAAGAGAGCTCTCCTATGAAGCACTGTTTCCGCTTGTTGGGGCCAGCACTTCTTGCTGTTCGGAGCGCGAGTTACGAGTGATCTAGAGAGGTAGCGTAGCCATCCAATATGTGCATGCTTGCATGTCCGCCTAAATCGTTAGGTGCACTTTCTTATACGAGTCTGAGATGTGACACCAACTCAAGAAATAGGAACGGGACAAGACTGAAAGCAACCCTTCCGGTCCCGATACACATTTCGATAACGCGCAGAAAGACGCTAGTAGTATAGATTGCGGAAGTGACAGGGTACGGAACCCAATGTCTACTTTAGCAACCCTAGCAACTCGTTAGAGCCCCATGGAATTGCGTACGCCTATGCATGGACATGTCTGGCTTTCCACCAGTTAGAGAAGACAGGTTCGGGCCCGATGCTTTCGTAAGTCCTATAAAGGAGACACGAAATCGAGGAGAAACCACCCGTAGGCCTGATCGATTCTGTACTGGAAGGATACTTGATAGATGCGCATTCGCTTCGCGATTCCCGTACGCATGGTGTTTCGGGGCTGCGTCTCTTAACTTGACGCTAGTCGTGACGATAGTGGTTTACGTTAGGGTTCGGAACAACCCAATGGAAAGAGCTGGGGCGAGCGCTGCTGTCTTATAGGTTGCTGGAAGTGCTAGCTCCATTGTATACAAATGCACTTCCCGCCTATAGAGTAGAAGTGAACTCTTTGTTTGAAGCTGTGTCTGTTTCCAAAACACTATAGCTAGCTGGATGAAACTCGGAATAAGAGTCCAGTCGGGGCGGGGGACAATGACACCGTAATGCCGGATTCGTAGCTTCCCCAAACAAGATGTGTGTTTCTGCAGAGTGTGTGACACACTTGAAAGCAGCACCGAGCCAAACTGCGTCTTGCGACATAGAGACTACCCGGGGCCAGTCGTTTTTGCTGGTACAAATGTTTGGGCTCTGACACTCTGTAAAGCAAGGCTTAGGGACCGAGCGCTAGACTTGACAGCTGGACTTGAGAGGTCTGTCGACACCCCAAAGCATACTAATAGTGGAGATACTCGGGAAATAGGCGAGTTCGCTGTCTCTTTCAGAGTCAATAGAGAGTTCCCACCCTATGTCAGGTATGCACGTAATGCCGGAGGAGTCCAGGGTATCTACTCTATAAGAGAGGCTTCGAAAAGTACATTGGTGTACCTACCAGCTCTCTTCCGAGAATTCTGTACTCGAGTCGTTCACTGTGTCTCCAACCTCGTCCATGGAATGTGGACACCCAACACATTCGAGAGCAAAGGCTACTGGGGAGACTCCAGCAACACCGAATGAAATAGACTCTAGTCTTGATAAAGAGACAACACCCTTACTTTCGAGGCTACTGGGTCGGCGTGGCGACTTGCTTACTTATGGAATGGAAAGTCTGCTTTCACCGCTCTTGCTGTCCCAAAGTCCAGTTCAAGACTGTGCGTTATGACACTCTCCATGAAAGATACTCTGCCAGATGCCTAACCGATTCCGAGAACTGCTTTACCTTTCGCAAGTAGTCGGGTCGAAACACGTTACATTGCCGTTGGAGTTGGGTCTTAGGGTGGTCTATACTAGACTCTTTCTGCCGCACCATGGGCGGGTCTGGCACCTTGCTTAGCGTTTCATAAAAGCAAAGACTCCGATTATGTAGTCTTTCAGTTCGCCTATCGTCGATGCCTTTGTTGTACACTTGCTTTCGGAACGACAGGTAATCCTTTGTTGTTGGTCGTCCATCGAGCCTATCGGTAGTAGGCGCATTCTAGGGTGTCTCTTTTGAGCGTGGTGTTACGAATTCCGGAGGCAGCTAGAACACTGTATGATCGCGTGTTGCATTCCGAAAGACGATACGCGGTTCACTGTGCATCTAGTTCGGATAGAGCCGGGGTTGGACCTCTTGTGTTGGACACTACCATTGGAAACACATCATAAAAGACGCACCGCACCGTATGATATGATTGGAAAAGCAGGATAAGGCATCTGGCAGAGTAGAGTATCTCTTGGAAACACTGATGGCAGATGGGACTGCTACTATCCGATGTAGCCAAACTGGGTGTACCGTATCTACTGTGCTAGGGGATCCGAACACTATACGGGGGGCACGGTCACGTAAGACTCGGAATGCAACCCTGTCTTGGAAGCTCTCGCAAGTAAGGGTATCCAAACCTATACAGAGCCTACCCAATCGGGCCGAAACACCTAGTCCGAAAGCTCGGGTTCCCGTAACTCATAGATAGCTCTAGGCAGTGCTAGACTTGCGAGGCTGGAATCGGGTGCTCGGAGTATAGCGGGGTACACTATGACTTTCAGGTTTGCTTGTAAGTCTGTTAGGCTGCCTGTATTTCATAAGAGAGCGTATACGACCCAACAAGAGATAGCAACTTTCGTTGGTCAGTGTTGGTTACCCTAGCACAGTCTCCCTCCTCTACCGTGTTTCCGAAGCGTACCTACTGTGTTTTGCTCCCTTGGGTGTGTTGCACACTTTCAAACCTGCTGTCGTCGATGCCGCGGGACTCCTCTTCTCTTCTAGTATAGTGCCGAATTCAAAGCATCCATATCTTTCAGCTGAATATGCTCTACTTCGGATGATGCTCTTCACCACGGGATTACCTATCGGCCTGACAGAAACGTGGCTTGTTGAATCCTCCAAACAGAGAGTGCACTAGTAGGTCACCTGTTTGCTGTTACTCAACTCTCTGGAACATCGACCACTCTGCAGCGGGGGGACTCGGAATAAAGAGCGAAGAAGCAGTGCGCCGGAGCGTATCCGTGCTACCTTGTGTATACTACTATTCCGGAAAAGTCGAGTAAGCAAGGCTCTACTACAAGCTCGAAGAGACACGGGAAGCTCCCTCCACCAAGAGTGTACCCCGGGAGTCTATCGAATCGAACGGTAGTCTATTGTTGGTTGAGCTGGCTCCGAAACTCTAGCCGAAGAAGTAGGTCTTTTCCATACATATCGATTGCGAATCGCTTCTACTCACGGAAAGGTACGGTCCAGCAAGCCGCTTTTGGTTGTGGGGCGGGGACTTGGGATCTTGAAATACGAGCCATTCGGAGAGCAGAGTACCGTATCGCCTATAAGACAGAAGCAGTTGAGTCCGGAGAAGAGATAGATATGCATGCTCTTTTAACGAATCTAGAGAGAAAGAGAGAGTATAAGGCAATGGGTACCCAAGTAATCGCGTAGAGCTTTGGGTAGACAGCGAAGAGTCAGAAACCCGTACATCTCTTAAGACAATTGCATTTTATCGAGTGAAGGCAACTACATTTAGGAGAGGCAGCGGACCCATTTCGGCACTATAAGAGAAGAGAGAGTACACACTATAGGACCGGAACTCGCTGTAGTTGGATGGAAAACGCTTGAGTTCATTCTGACTAGAGACTCTGGAAATAGTGTTGCATTCCGAGCCTTTGGGTATCCGCCGAAAGCAGAGAGCATAGATCCCGCCCGGCGCCACTCGATTCCGGAAACAGACTGTCTTAAAAGCAGCACTCTCTACTCTGCTTGTTGGATAAAGAGCGGCTTTCGAACCGTATACGTGTTTAATAAGTTTATCGGAAGTGTCTGGGAGAGTTGTGTTGAGAAGAACCTGTGTCGTCCGCGTTTCGCATGGTTGCCATATCGGTTAAGACAGCGGCCAAAACTCTATAAGTCAAGAAATTCCGGGAGTTGGATCTCGTATACGATTTTTCTATTCTATAGTTCCGAAACAACAGCTTTTACCTGAAAGCAGAATAAGGTGCTGCCATGCCCAGGTATAGAGCGGAAAGAGAATGTAATGTGCCACTTGATACACTCGATTCGTTACGGGTGCCGTAGTTGTCGAGATGCTCTCTGTGCTACTAACAACTCGATGTCCCGGACCCAAACCCAAAGGCAAGAAGTTAATACAAAAAACCGTATACTGCATACTGCTGCTGGAGAAGACACCGGATTCGAACCATTCAAGCAAGCAAGCAAGCACTGGGAGACTTACAACTTAACAAGACCAAACGCCAAGCATACCCAAAGGAGATAGCGGCAGAATGCTTGAGGAAAAGTGTACTGTACTACTTTGAAACGGGGCTGGAGATACGACAGATCGGAATTCTCTGCTGTTACAAAAGTGTTTGTTTCCCCCCCGATTGAGGAGGCTCTCAACTCTATCTATCGATTTAGCATCCGGTAAGTAACATAGGGATGATTGTCCCGCAGCCGACCGGATTCTCTGTTTCGAGAGAGGTATGGGCTGCAACTACTCTAAATAGTCAGACACACTTTCTTAGAGGAGAGTTTCTAGAGACTACTTCATGCTTCCAAGAGAGCTAGCAGCGGCTGTTTCTACTACTCCGTGTTTGAGTTTCTCGAGGTTCCGAATAGAGTAGAGTGCTTTACCCCTCCTGCGTGACCGGTACTCTCGGGTGCTTCTTGTGTGTAGTTACGGACCTCTTTTTTGAGACACTTGTGTTGGTCTAACGGACCTATCTACCTTCTGGCGTGCTGTATGGGTGGAAACGACTCTGTATACTTGTGTTTTATTGAAGTGTTCCCTATTCGCACAGGGTGTAACAACCGGGGTATCGAACTCGAGTAAGCGGTTACACTTTCTGCTATAGCTTCTTTGCACTGAGATAGTTATCCAATGGGGAAGCCCTACCTAACTCTACTCTCGATTTCTCTTATACGAATCAAGGCTCTATTCTATCCTATGGAAACCTGCCTCTTCGCCAAGCATGGGGAATTCGCCGACGCTACTACCATGTCTTTCCGCCGTGTGGAATCGATCGATGACTACCCTATCTCTAAGAAAGTGTCTTTCAAGGAAGGGCTCTTTCGAAAAGGGGCGTTTGGAGCGACGAGAGAGGGGAATTATTGGCTACCCGAGAACCATACTCTGTCCTAGGAACTGCTTCGACGACGATAGGCATAAAGGCATGATTCGTTCCACGAATCTCACTGCACTGACCATAGTAAACTCCTTCTCGTTGTACCAAAAGACTTGTCTGATTTAAACGACCAGGTACAGCATCACATTTGACACCTGAGGAAGGTACAGCCCAACTATGAAGTACATCCGAAGATGTTACAAGAACACGTATATTCGTTGTTGCTGGTACAACAACTCTATTGTCCACTTCTAATAAACGTGATTGACCCAATTCTGGATCTTCTTCTGGAATCGTATAACTGTCAAAAGTGATTGATTGTGCATCTCCACTGTTATAGTCCGAATACTCATAAGGTTGGGTCGACGCCCAACAAACTGTACTTGCACGTTTCCCCGCATACGGCTCTCAACTCTCATGACTCTCGGAGAGTGCACTATTTATTGTTGGTAGTTCTCCTATGGAAGATAAAAGATGGAAACCCATACTACTAGAGCGAAGCGAGACGAGATAAGAGTGGTTCGGTGGATTTTATATCTCTGGTGCCGTTGAACAAAATATTGTGAATCTCTCCTTTCCTCCTGGAACTCTCCGCGTTGTTTCTATAAGGATAGAAAGTTGAATTGTGTCTGCTTTTCCGGGCTCAAGTTGCTTTTCAAAGACAATAGGACCGGCGGATACTCTGAAAGTACAAATGGCGTTGCTCTCTGCGTTGGGTGTCTCGTAACAATATCGCGCAAAAAGGAGCTTCTAAAAAGTCTTTTGGGTCAGGATGCTTTAATAGGACCTCTTTTCAGAGTTGGGAATGGGCAAAGCAGCTTTGATCAACTACTCTGTCTGCAATTCCGAAATGGAGAGATACTCTCGTACCGGCCCCAATTCTTAAAACCGTACGCTTTCTGTCCGAGGAAAGATAACTAAACGATAAGCACCTCTTTTTTTCAGGTATATCTATGCCATTCGATGCACAACTCTGTTACATTCTGATTCGGGTTGCTATGCGCTTTTCTGTTCTGTATTCTGATTGTGCTCCGCGTTTCTCCTATCCCCTTCGGTGTCATTCTTGCCTCGCATTCGAGAGAGTTTAGCAGCCTTAAGAGAGTTCCAACTTTGGGTTCTCCGCCCCCAGCAATCCAACCCAAGCAAAACAGAGTAGTGTATCACTGCATCTCTCCTTCGGGACTCTATTGAGTTAGCTCTTGCTTCTGTATTGTCTTTAGAGTCCGGGTAATCGGTCCGGTTGAAACTCTCTTCTTTCTATTTCTTATATATCTATATCTTAAGAGAGCAGAATGCGGCTGTCAAACCAATCACACTAGTAGAGTGGGCAGCCATCGATAGAGTTTCGAAGTTGTACCGTATCTCTTGTGGAATTCCGAAGTCATAATACATAATAGTATAGTAGAGAGTCTCGCTTCGGGTATCTTTTTTTGCTGCCTGTGTATGCACAAGTGTTAGGTGGCATCACTCCGCTATTTGCTTCCCGGGCTCTATTGGATTGCACCTTAGTGCGGGATACGACTGTTTGGGTGCTTCCGGATGCACAGTGTTTGGGGAAGCCAAGTGAGTAGGCAACCCAACAACCCGTATGCGACAGAGAGCTCTCTTGTATTAGGTAACACTCAAGTGCTCTGTTTGGGGCGTTTGGTTTTTCGAGAATCACTGGGCATTTCGAGAAGGGCAGTTCCATCCGAGCAGCATGCTTCCATACCCGACCGCATCTCTACAGTCGCTCCAACCCATACACGGACAATACGACCCTTTTGGGTCCTATTAAGACATACCGTGTCCAACCATACTCAGAGTCTTTCAGGTGGTGGGCGCCATGTCATTGACCGAATTCCGAGCATGCTTCTTAGGGCACATTCTTATCGTGTTAACACTCATGAATGCTCTCGAAGAAAGTGTATCGGAGAATCCACGAGTCAATCGGATGTGCAAATGGATGAAGACCACCCATCGGGGAAGAGCTCTCACTGCATTTCGGGGCCGGCCAAGAGAGCCGCTTGTAACAGGTATACCTATCCCCGGGAGTGGTATCACTTCTATACGAGGTTCGAGAGCCCGTGCGAGACAATGGAATTGGAAAAGAGCAGACTTCTATGAAGCGGTACGGGAGAGATACACTCGAAACAAAGCGTTTCTGTCGCGTACTACGCGTTTTCACTTGTGTTGCGTATCTATATTAGATGTGCTTGACATGAAGGTGAGCTTGTGGCCCATCTCCGTACCCTCGATACTGGATGCGTCACGTACCGCAGCTTTCTCTGTCTTATAGTAGTGGTTCGGTGACCTCTCCATTCTATAGTGCTCTACCCGAGGCCAACGTCGAAGGTGGTTGAGGCAGCAGACACATTGCATGTTGTGTCCAAAGCTACACTGTTAGTGAGCGTAACCCGACCTCTGAATCTTCCGAAGCACACTCCATGCCTATTCGGTGTTTCACTCTTCGGAGACCCAAAAGAGTCGCTCACGGGCTGTCTGGTATTCTGTAAGAACCTGTAATAGACTCGCATAACACCTTTCAGTCTGTCTTTAAGTAAGTATTAGATGCGCACAACCCAAGAGTACCGAGAGCGTGCAGCACACTCCAATCATTCGCGTCGCGGGAGCAAGCAGCACATCGCTTGAAGTCAGAGGGCCCGTACTACCACACCACCCAAATAGGGACCGGAGAGCGGACCATATCCACTGAAAGAGAATCGGCCTATGTATACGTAACCCGAGACATCCAATAGGTCCTGCCACCACGCCGCAGGGCAGCTCTCATGGGTTCTGTGATTGCTGGATGACAGGCCAACCCAATAGCAGCGGGGGTACAGTACAACTTGTAACGTACCAATACCCGAGTGTCGCTTTCGGACTGCGTCGCATACTACAGACAGACAGAGAATCGGCCTTTCCGGTACCCAATGGTGGTTGAAATCTCGCATCGAGAGCAAGCAACACACTCGATTCCGTTTAGGTCTCTTATTTGGGGCCCCAGAACACACCCGAAACCATCCAACAAGACAGTGTTAGGTTCCATGAACCCGTGCGATCTCTTCTGTAGAGTAGTCCCGCATCAAGAGTACTGTTGTTCCGGTTCAATCACTAAGAGATGTGGTATCCGGGATACCAACTGCCGGGGATACACTCTGTTAGAGAGCGGAAGTCGGGTCATAACTCTCTTTTCTGACAGAGCTTCCATACCCAACAGAATACAGAGCTGTAAAGCCGTATGAGAGACAGAGCTTTCTTGTACGGTTCTTCTCGGGCGAATCGGCGTACCCCGCCCCGTGCGTGGGGCTTCTTTTGCTCTTTCCACCATACAGGGAATTGGAGGTAGCATTCTACCGATGTCAAGTCATGGACTGGTGTCTTCTGCCCTTTTTTTATGTGTTGGTGTTCTATATGACCGACATAAGACTCGACTTGTTAGATATTACGGAGGTTCAGTTAGCACCATGCCGAATCTCTCTACCATTTTCTTATCTTCCACTTTGGCCAATATGAGTTCACCTGGTACTAGCAGCTTTATCGGGGAATTTCTCATATTAGTTGGAGCTTTCCAAAAACATAGCTTAATAGCAACCTTTTCCGCGCTTGGGATGCTTTTAGGCGCCGCGTATTCTCTTTGGGTGTATAATCGTTCGGTGTCTGGAAATTTAAAACCCGATTTCATCCATAAATTCTCCGATCCAAATGGCAGAGAAGTCTCCATTTTTATACCTTTTATTGTTGGAGGGGCGACCGTCCAAACTACCAAATAAAGAAGGGGAAACAAATGAGATCTCTTTCGAGTGTGCTTTCGAAGGGACGGAGTAGTCATCCTTATAGGGTGTTTTGGTTTCGTTGAGGCAGAGTACTCCTTTGGATCCTTTTCAGTAGAGGAGAGTTTCTAGGAGGGAGCAAGAGCGGGGGCACCTCGACCCCCTGTTAAGCGACTAGGTGCAGACTCTCCAACTATAGAAGCACGAAACGGAAGAGCTTTCTACTTCGTATCGAAAAGGATAAAGTGGAGTATCTATCTTTACGATATCCGAAAAGAGAGGAGTACGGGCAACCTTGCATGGTACTTCGACCGTGTCTCCGAGGTAAAGTTGAACGAGCTTGAATGCGTAAGGGTTGGACGAGCCCATAACTCGAGCGTTCGGTCTGTTTTTATCGAAGAAATAGAAAGCCGCGTGCCCTTTACCATGAGACGGACTAAAAGTGATTATGGAAGCACCACCCATAGGAGATTCGATAACAAAAGAGTGGAAACCAGCAGCACGACCGAGGTATTCGAAAAACAGAGAATAACAAAAGAGTAACGTAAGCGATAGACTTTTTGGTAGTACCGGTGAACCAGATGGCCGCGGCGATGGAATGGATTCTGGGGCGGATGACTCGTAGTATATCTATCTAAAAGCGAAAAGCACTGAGTGTACGGTTCTTAAAATGGGCTTTCAGCGGAGAGATTGAAACGAGATTGGGCCGCGACTCTCTATTGGACGGAAACTCTCTTAGGGTGTCTCAAAAGTCTCCGAATTACTCTCTGTCTCTTGAGTATCTCTGTCTGTCTCTCGAGTCTCATTGAGAGTTGAAAGTGAATCGTTCGGGTGGGCCGAGCTCTTTGTAACTCTAGTAACAGTGGATGAAGGAGTCTACAACATGGAATTGTGTAACAACCCTAATGGACGTTGCACAGCACCCGAGCTACGGTCCGGCAGCAATAGCGCTTTCGCTAGGTTGTTCAGACTCTCACATAGGAGAACGGGACAAGACTGAATGGCAGCGTACTTGACATACTGAAAGAAAGATTGGCAGCCGCTAGCAGACAGACTGAAAGCGTACGGGATGCTAGCATACTTGACTGACAGACTGAAAGGCAGCTAGCAAGTGACAGAGTACGCCTCGCAATTCAAGTTGGAAATGGGTATGGTAGAATGCCGTCGGAATCCAACCATTCCAATCCAATCTCTCTTCAAGTGTAAGAAAAGTCACTTTTGTGTCACCCGGGGGCACTCTGTCTTTCGAGTCCGGGTAATCGGTCCTAGGCTCTAGGCGTATATCCCCCGAAAGTAAAAGCGTTACACAGGGACGACTGAAAGCACGAACCACCCAAAACGCACACGGTTCGGAGAGCTTTGACCATCCTCGGCTCTACAGTGTACGCGGCGGAGGTAAGCAACCGATAAGACTCTCTACTGTGTCTAAACTCTGAGTTTGGGGTTTTGGAAGAAGGTTCAGAAAGCCGAATTAGGCACCGCCGAACAGGACAGGTTTGGGGAGCCCAGAAGAAATCTGCTCTCTCTATTCTGGTTTCTGGATGCATTGAAATGAAAGCACTTGTATTCAACTCTTAGTAACTAAAGTGTCTGTGTCTTGTCTCTTGATTTCGCATAGCTCTTTCTGTCCCGTTGCGTTTCCCCGGCGTGAACGGTACATCCCATCCGGTTGCTTTGCTTTTTCATCCAAGTCTTTAAAGAAAGTAAGAACAAGACCTTTCTCTACCCGACCCGAGACACTCTGCTATGATTGGAGTGTGCTGCACGCAAGACAGAAACGCTCTACTTGAGAAAATGCCGGGAATTAACAGACCCACGGGATACATTGTGCTCCGAAGAGAGTGTAGATCCGAAGGCTGGGTACTCTACTACAGCATCCATTGCCCGCCCACCCATATCTCGCGTATGTTGCTGGAAACACTCCTGTGAAATGTCTCTCTCCGGCCGGAAGAAGAAGAGAATCAAGTCTATTTGTTGGTGAGCCGTGTGATGGGAGACTGTCTTGCTGGGTTCGGAGAGCACTAAGCAGTGTGTATACTGGATGTCGGCCGGCCTACATGCGGAACTCTTGACCCTACTTGTTCGGATGGGTGTTCACCCAAAAGTGTTCCCGGACTGCATGCATACATCCGTAAGTAACGTAGTGCAACATGGAAATTGGTAGAGTTCTGAAAGCAAAGCAACCAGTTCTCTTCTATAGGTCTCGGACTTTCTTATTAGCGTTACGAGAGTGATATGTACGCGGAGCCGGGGGAGCTCTAAGCGGAGAGAATCCACCCAGCAGAGAGAAATGCTAGAAACTTTAGAGATGTGTAAGAGAAAAGCAGCATGTAGAACACCCGGTTTACGGAACACCCAGATCCAGATAACATCGTATATCCAACAAGTCTAAACTCTAAGAGAAACTTTCTTAAAGACTTTGAAGCAGAGAGTAGCTACCAGTGTGCTTCCTTTATTGTATGGCGGAACCTCGATAAGGACAAAACACGCCAGTCCAGAAAGAATACGAGTGTAAGAGAAGGACCCAAGCAATCACACGGATATCTATCTTATAGAAGTCTTTAGGAGAGTGAATTAAGACACCATTCAGTAAGGAGCTTGGTAAATAGGCTTTATAGGAAGCAACTCTTTCAGTCAATAAGGCAGCGATTCATGGGTTAGAAACGAGTACCGTAAATATGCCAAAGCAGAAGGGGAAGCAAACATCCTACCTAAAGACAGCAAACCTGCTATTCCCTATTCAGACTCGTGCCACCGAGCGGTTCATTCCCGGTTTTAAAGAGATACCCTTGCCGCTTCCAAAGCAATTCCATGTTGTAGACTCCTATAGATAGATATACCCTTAAAAAGACACCTATTTTGAGCGTTTCTTGCGCATCTGAATTCTGAAAGCACCCAACAGACGCTCTTTTGCAATCTCTTCGGAAAGGGAAGTTAACACATTTGAAAAAAGGGTATTCTACTCTATTTGTATCATAAAAGGTACGGGCTCGTACGCTGTCTGTAAGGGAATGTTTTGTTACTCTCTTAAGAAAACTCTTTAATCTTTAATAAAGGAAAAGGAAGCGCATTTTCAACCTCTACATTCCGCCCGCGGGTGCAAGAAACGTTGTACTAAACAAAATGGGAGCCAGCATCCTAGGAAGTACAGTATTGTCCGGTCGACTGAAGCACTACTGGAGTCGGAAAGAGAACTAAACTTTGGATGCTCTAAACTAGTTAGAAGACGTTCGGAATGGAGTGTATCGTTGGAACTCTTTCTTCCGGTTTCGATTGTTTCTTGTTATGTTATCTATTTCACAGCTGCAACAGCCCAGCTCTCCATGCGTTTCTCTCTTTAGAATTTGCAAACATAGAAAAAAGGTAGTTATCGTTACTGTATAACATCCAAAGTAGTCGGATCCGCTAGCTCTATAGGAGAGGGTTGGGTCCGGCGGGTCTTCTCCTCCCGTCATC
>JAKCVP010000063.1:0-36164 GCA_023512835.1 Taxillus chinensis
AAAATGCCTACTTGTGAATGGTATTGAGATTATTCAACGATAACCTAGAGCGAGCTTTTCATGGAGCCAATGTCTCCAAAATTGTGACCGGTACGACTATCGAGGTATTGTGAAGCACGCCCGCCCCCCCAAGTGGGAGAGAGCCGCAGGACGTAGGTACCGAGCATAATCACGGCAGCAGGTCGCACCTAAGCCCGGTAATAAGAGTCGGGGGACGAGATTCGAATAACCGATTAAGAACAGGTACGTCGAGAGCTATCAACCCACATCATCGGGGGATCTCGGTGAACATTAATCGGGGCTATTCGCTTGCCCCGATCAAGAAAGGCTCAAGAGGTGCACTCCGCCCCCCAAAGGGGCTGTTTCGCAGCTGACAACCGGGATATTGGTAGAGAGATGGCATATACTAGTGTCGCGGCCCACGGGAAAAGCAGACATCTCCGTGACCCTGTTTGGTAAAGCAAGTCAGGTGTTAAGATTACCAAACGAGCCAAGACAAAGCTAAATTCAAGCTGAGGTTGAGAGAGAGTCATGGCGTAACTTTCCTTAGTCAAGGGTACGATTTTGACTCTCGCGTGTTGATTGTCGTTAGCTGGTGGGCAGACATTCCTTCAACGATGCTGGATTAAGTCTCAGGCCGGATTAGCGAGGCTATGCTAACCTCTCATCGTTACGGCTTCTAGCCACTGCTACTGCGGGGCTCAAAGAGCCACTGCTTTATGTTAGGGAGGCTTAAGGTCGTTTGGTTACCATTTTGGACCGACTAGTTTCAGACCTACTGGAGAATAAACGAGTAAAATAAATAAAAATATATATATGATACCAAAAGACTAATAAATTACTAATGGTTATAAACACTTGTTGAAAGAGGCGTGGGTGGTTTTAATATGGTCTAAAGGGTTAATCATATTTTCAGGTGGTGAACAATTCTCAGGCGCTCGTGTGTGGCGGAAGATACATGTTATCAAGTTACCCCCAATACTGGCGTAGGTGAGATTACCTCCGGCCTAGCTAGCCTAGGAAGCCGGGAGGTATGAGTTACTGGCTTCAGGGGTATGCGACTCCGGCGGTGGCAACCTTGAGTAATAGAAATGTGTTTTCAGTGAGTAGAGGGTTCTCAGTAGACGTGCTACCTAAAAGGACTTCTTTCGTAACCTTTCCAGTTGTCACGAGGGAAGAAATTGCCACTAGTATAACCCACTCTTGAGTCATTGAGATTTAAATTGATCGGGTTCTTAACGGTATCCCGTGAGACGGCCGCAAATTCTTGGGTGGCCAAACATTGACCACGTGTCATGCCGGTGGTGCGTGAAAGAACTTGGGTAATGTTTATGTGGTACGTGGTGAAACGGGTTTGCATATGGCTACCAACGTGATGAGTTCCCGAACCAGTGGGTATAAGTCTATAGATCGTGCCCGCATAACCCAATCACGGCTGCTGTACTAGAAAGTGATCGGGCAGGCCTTGTTCCGGCTTTTCCTCACAATTTGGAGACATCTTCCGAGGGTTGTGGGGATGGTCTTCCCGTGGTAGGACCATTCTCCGTAATCCAAGGTCAAAGTGGGTAATACCGCTTGGAGAGGCAAAGGAGGCGGGGGCTAGTATGTCCTCTCTCTTACATGTGTTCTACATAGTTTAGTTCATGTATTGTGGTTGCTTTGTTTTATCGCGTGTCGCATACAAGTTAAAGGGTATAAAGACAGTTCTTATGCATGGTCTCAGAAAGTGTATACAGCAGAGAGTAGAGGATGACGCGCATACATGTGGCAAAAGGTGGGACGAAGAAGGGTGTTATATGTAATGCCGATGCTATTCCTTGTCACCATGACGGCACGCTAAGTTAAAGTGTGAAAGTGCGGACGAAGTCGTGATTCACCGAATGGAGTCGATGTGAGTTTTGCTTGTGAGGAGTATATGGCTACCCCTCGGGGGAGATTTGTGTCCCGCGGCTATCATGGGGTCCTCATGCTACATACGTTCTTCAAGTCTTCGTGCGTGTTTTGATCGCGGCAAGTGAGACGGTCCGCGCCATCAAAGTGTCGCGTGTTGGGAGCTACGTAAATGTCCCGACTAGTGAGTTTGTATGTCTCGTTTCTTGGCCTACCCGTGAGGAATTACGCCACCATATTAAGCCGCTGGCCAGCCCAGTATTTCTCGTCCATTTGAGTGTTTTGCACGCGTGTCGAGATAAAACGTAATCTTGACATATAGGAGTCATGGCCATGAGAGCGAGTATGTCTTGGCAAGGGATTTTCAGGACTGCGCGGGTGACACAGAGGATTCCATTGTGGTCAGTCAGATGGGAGAGTTTTCAGCTGGGAGGACTATGTTCTGCTCGCGCCTACCTCTGGGCGGGCGGATTCCTATCGTGCGGTCCGTCCCTCGCGTCGTAAGGCATCATCTCTTAATTCATTCGAAGCCTCGCTTGTGAAGGGCTACGGGGCCTCGCATCTCTATTTGGCCGTGATCAAAGAGGTCGATTCTCAAAGTTGGTGATTAAAGGATAATTGATAGTTGGGTTTTGTTTTTACCATGGTCGGGTGTGGTGTCGCATTTACGTTTTTAAGGCATCCTGACTTCGTTGGGCGCTAGGTCGATCGCAACCAAGTGGCTGAAGCACACTCCATTCTCGTGCTTCTACTGCCCAGGCTTGTACCCGCTTCCGCGTCACCATATCACGGCCGGGTGGGTTTCGCCGTTCCCTTGCCTTTGAGGAGGTGGTTCTCGCAGCTCGATGATGGTGTCGCCGAGGTGAGCTCCCAAAAGGGAATGTGATCGTGGTTTGTATAATGCTATCCTATTTGTTTCCTGTAGTTTCATCGCGGACCCTATTGTGGCTTTGGTCACAGGGAGGGTCTACTCATGGGTCTAGTGGTACAAGCTGACTTCAAATCCCAATTGTAGTGATTTTACTTTGTGAGTGTTGGTCCCATCGTATTGCGGAGTCGCATCTCCAACATTTCAGGTAACGATCACTCATGCGTCGTTTCGATCTTATCACACAGGTGCACTATTTCCTTTCTCTTTTCGGGACCAAAAGTCTAAAGGTGGGACTGGTGAGGAAACCCCACCGCGCGCTTGTATGGTATCGGGCGATCGGGGCGCGGGAACGTCACACGGTCGTAGTGTTTTGTTTATGCCTTGTTCCTTTGTAGTGGTGTTAATGATGAGTCGGGTTCAGATTTATGTGATTTGTTAAACGTATTTGTCGGTGGGGCGATATGTCGTAACAATCGTCGCGGACGTGAATACTCTGACATGTGTTGTGAGAGAGAACAAGGGTTGTTGTCGGATTAGAATATGTGTTTCTTTACCATGCGTGCTTGTACGGGGTCTGGGGTACGTGCCTTCATTGCGTGTTATTGTGTGATATCTTTATTCGCGGGTACGCGAATGGTCAGATCTATGCGCATCAGCATGTGCATTATGGAAAGTATATTGTCTTTTCAGCGATCGATACGTCCCATGGAGGAAAAATGGAAACGTGAATCCATGATCGCACATCACCTGAGTTGTTCGAAGACTCAACAATCTTTAAGGGTGAGAGGTGGTCATGGTCGGTGTATTCGCATTGTCTTTGGACATGTGTTCATATTTGGGTGGGTGTATTTGGGACATGCGGATGCGTGTTGTATACATTATCGTTACTCATGTGGTTATGGATTACGGTGTACCTGTTGTGTGTTGGGCTATGTGCGGTGCGCGGTGTATGACCCATTCAGTGTGTCTGGTCGCCGTGTGGCAAATGGGTACTTTTCCTTGTGTTTGTTTTCCTCGTATGTCATTTCTTTTCGAGGTCTAAAGTCTTGGCGGGGGTGAGGATGAATGACCCATG
The DNA here is from genome assembly GCA_023512835.1 of Taxillus chinensis. Classification (NCBI taxonomy): domain Eukaryota; kingdom Viridiplantae; phylum Streptophyta; class Magnoliopsida; order Santalales; family Loranthaceae; genus Taxillus; species Taxillus chinensis. The sequence goes on from JAKCVP010000063.1 coordinate 3,837, forward strand.
TGTAACCCGTGGTGTTAGGTTAACCACAAACACCTTGGGATGTTGGTGCACAAGTCTCGAGGGTAAGAGACGAGCCCAAGAGGGACTTTTCGGGAGGCGATGTGGTCGGCGATACGGACATCTATGCCCCAGAAGACGCTATGCGTTTGGCGGTGCTTTAACAAGCTGCTGATCTTGAGCTCTCTTCTCTCACTTTCAATTTGGTATGGGCCCCAAACATCGGGCTACAAAGAAAAAAAAAAAAAAAAGTTTCTTAATGAGGTCCCTCTATCTACCACAAATTTCGATATTTGAGCTGCACGTGGAATTCACCCATTTCACGGCAAGCATATTTTTGCTTCTCGTGCCTCTACAAGATAAAGGAGATTTTGGGGTAAAGTTTCAGCGTATTTGGCCGCACGCCCAATTGGGGAATTGCTAACAAATTGCGGCGTGCATATTTTTGCATGGTTACCTTAGTTTTGTTATTCTAATCATCTTTCCAAAGGACTAGGTTGGAATAAGGAGTATTTTGGTGCGTATGATGCGAAAGGTTTATATTTTGTGTAATCAAAAACTACGTCGTTTTGATCCTCGGGTTTCACTTAACTCAAAACTACGTCGCTTTTAATAACGGGAGGTCCATAAGGATGAGGAGACTCCTTGTCTCTAGGCTGTGGTTCTTTGTCACGCGTGAGAGGAGAGAGAGAGAGAGAGAGAGAGAGAGAGAGAGAGAGGGAAGGAAGGAGGAGCTTCCGGCTCGTCACGGAGTGTCATGCGTGGGGAAGACAACGTCTAGCGTGGAAGCAAGAGTCCGGAGGACGTCAAGGTAGGGGTTCGTTTCTTATACCCGATCCGGCGGACCGTGGTGAATTACCCGTCGGATATTGTCCTTGTTATCATACTATTTATATGTAAATTCATACAGTGTGATCTCCTATATTAATGTTCGCCTTCAATGGCGTGTCGTTTGGATATATGTATATATGCTCGCCAGTGTTTGACATTATGCCCGTGAGGCCGCGCATGTTCGTGTTTGACATTACGCTCGCGTGGCCGCGCATGTTGGTGTTTGAGGTAAAGCTCGTGAGGCCGCGCATGTATGTGTACGTGGTACTGCGTCGTCGAGGCCACGCACGTCCAAAGGTGTTGGATTATGTCCGTGTGGCCGAAGCTTATGGCGAGCTTGTGGATATACTCATGCTATGTTCGATGTTATTCCCCGTGCGACTAAGCATACTAAGTGCTCGATGTTATGCCCGTACGGCCATGTGCCGGGCGTGTTTGCTTCGTACACCCGGTGGCCGTGGGTGCCCGGACTGTTATGGAACCCGGTGGCCGGGAAGCCCGGGATCCTGTCAGGAACCCGGTGGGTCGGAAGCCCGGGACCGTAGGTGGAACCCGTGGCCGTGGAAGCCCGGGATCAGCAGAACCCGGTGGCCGGTGGGAAGCCCGGAGTGTTTGCGCATCAGCCCATGTATGGTCAGGTTTGCCGTCATAGCCCGAATTATATCCGTGGAATAATCAGTATCACGACGCTACGCACTTGTTCACAAGCGCATGTGATATCGTGTGCATGGGATGGGTCGGGAGACATGATCCCTAACGAAATGTGGTCGCCACCCCTCCTACCATGTTGTTTTCTTTGCAGAACTCTACGCGTTGGGGGGAACACCAAGGTGGAAGACCTTATTTACTTTACTCGCTTATGTTATGTGACTTGTGTTATGTAATTTTGTCGAGGCCTTGTAACCCCAAATAGGGAGATTCTCAGAATTAAGTTTGAAACATAATAAAGGCATGTGGTTTGAATTTAATAATTATGTGATTTTGGTCTCTAAAATAAAATGTGAAGTGTATGTTGTATCCTACCCTTGCCCTCCGTGTGGGTAGAGGGGGAGTCACGCACGGCTCTGGTCGGAAACCCGGGCGTGACACTCCCGGGAAGAAAGTCCTCCACTAGTCTCGGTCACACTGAGAAAGGTAAACAACAAGTTAGGTGAGCGACAAGCTCAAAGAGTGACCCCAACACTCCACATCAACTCCATACAAGTCTATACTACATGCTCCTCGGACTGCACCGTGTAGTGCACAATCATCAGACTCGCCTCGCAAACAAACATCAGACTCGCCCGCTCACACAGACAACTTGTCCACGATCCTCCATGGGATCCCTGCCTAGGGCACTCACCCTAGCTCCACGAGCTCAACGGCCCAACTCAGCCTTAGCCCGCTCACAACGCGATAGCGCCTGCCACGCCGCCGCCATTAATGTGCCCCATCGGTGCATATACTCGCTACGTCAACCACATAAGACCATCGGTGCATCACGTGAGAACCCAAATAAGTCATGGAGTCCATGCCCCAATACCTCACACCAACAGACTAACATTTGTATGGCATGTCATTCTCAACATTTCCTTGGGAACCCCAGCCTACCACAAGTAACCAATCCTGATTTATAAAGGAAGTACCCATACAGCCTATTTTCTTGAAATCAAAAGTCCCTTTAAGAGGTTCCATATCATAAATAAGATAATTTTATTTTTGGGGATTTTTCTCAAATGTCTAACCCCACTTTCCAAAATTCACCACTACGAAATTTTGGGTTTTTCCAGATTTTACACTAAATCCCAATTTTCACATTTTTGAAAGAGTGAGAATTAATTTTTTCTAGTATTTTTCTTTGAATCCAAATGGGGGTGATTTCGCTATTTACATCAGAATTCTGCTATCATACTTGAGGCATAATGGCTTAAATGTAAATGTCCAAAGGTGTCGTTTTCGCATTGTCATGATCATCATTGGCGATTTGATGCGATCGATTTGATGTCAAGGATCGATGCTACACGACCGATGCTATGGATTTGATGTCATGGACTAATGCTACGGATCGATGCTACGGATTTGATGCTGCGGATCGATGCTATCTGATCGAGGCATCGATCCGATTACTTCCTCCGATTATCGATCCGACTAATTCTTTCTGATCATCGGATCCGGATTAACTACTCCCGACCACTGATCTCGGATTAACTCCTCTCGACTCATCGGATCCACTAACCATCCTGACTACGATCCGGGATCATTCATCTAAACTACTAGTCCAGATCATCCGGGGCTGACTCCATACCGCCGATTACTTAAGTCGTGACTCCAATAACGTCACTCCATAGTTGCCGATCACTTAACTTCAACCCCAGCTTCGCCTGTGGTACTGTCTTCATCGTCTGGTTCTGCTCTTCGGCCTGGAAGCAACCCAGTTGACCTCGTACACTCATAAACACATGTTTTACGTAATAAATCAATATTTACTCGAAATGTGTCCCCAAACGCTTTCTAATTCGCATCGATAACAAGTGCAGTAATACACACAAATCATATATTTATCTAGATCTAAATCTAGACCTCCATGGTCGACTTCAACCCTCATAAAATACACACTCATACAACCACAGATCACATATTCAAGGATACGATCGAGATAAGACGAGCTAAGTGACACCTACCTCGAAAGGTTTATTGCGATCCACGCAGCTCCACCGCCCCGAAATCCCCAAGAAAGCTCTTCACGCTCTCTTCACCCTTTCTCTCTTGCTCAAACACGCACGCACCAATAATTGGCAATTAAAGAGATAAGGTAGTTCTTAATTATATATATACCGCTGCCAATAATTGGCCTCCCAACAATAATCGACCAACGCAATTATTGACCTCCCGAGGTCACTTTAACTCCAAATTGAGCCCAATTATCGGCCTAAACGCTTGAAATGATGAAGACAACACTGTCTAGATATTATCACACTCAAATGACTGCTCAAACGCAAAGTCAACCATAAACCCCCTGAAAAGTCAACAATCGGTCAAATGGGCCCCGACCAAAATTGGGGCCCAAGTACAGATAAAATGCTCACATCGACGGCTACACTACCGTCCAGATAGCTACATTCCCATAGAATGACTATCTCAAAACTACCCAAATACGAGTCTTTACTTAGGACTTTCTCATAATCAACAAGCATAACTGCTATCACCCGCGGCTGTCCGAGCTTTCAGATCGCTTGTGATTACTCCTTGGATGGAGATTTGGTCATGATCCATCATTGCCATAGCTCGCACAGAACCAAAAAGAGAGATGAAAAATAGAGTCGCCACCAAAGAAAGATGAAGGTGTGTTTGGCCACTCAGGAGGGTCTACGGCTCTAGAGAATAAAGTCGTGAGTTACGGTGGGGAATGAAGAAGCTTTTGCACCCCCACAACGCCTAAAATTGGTACCTATTCTTGTTTTATGGTGTTTACTTGTTTTAATTTTCCTTTTCTTTCCTTTTTATTTTATTGTAGAAACCGTGGTGGTTTTGTTTAAAAACAATGTTATTATTTTGTTTTTATCGAGGAAAACAGAAAGAAAGCCAAGAGCATTTAAGAGCACAGCAGTGGAGCTCGGATTCATTATCGTTGGTCCCTTGGAGCCCAGAGGGGGTGAATAGCTCTTATCGAAACTCCCTTTTTTTCTTGCACAACACTTATCTGGGTTTAAGAGATGAATCAATGCGGAAGATAACTGTATAGTGAAGTATTTTGTTTTATTATCGTAAAGATAAATACAACAAAATGAGCGTACTAAAGCTCAAAGTTTTAGACTTACTTATCAACTCTTTAACACCGTTTACAAGTACTCACACACTAGCCTCTAAGATCTCAATGAGCTTTTAGTACATACACAACACTATTCTATTTTCTTATGCACGCATACCTTTATAAATATACAAAGTGTTGCTATTTATAGTGACATCCACAAGAGACAACCTTGGAACTTGTTGCTCCATATATTGTGCCCATTTACTGCCTCTCTCGAAATCTCTCGCCTTAATTGTCGCGGATGTGGTCTTCAAGATCTTGGGTTTGCAAACACATAAGAGTCTTTGTAAGTGATGGTCCCTTGGGAGCCTAGAGGGGGTGAATATGCTCTTATCTAAACTCTTTTCGCCTCTTAAGGCACTACACTAATCTAGTCAAGTTGATGTAATCACCGGAAGATAACCCAGATAGTGGAAGTATTTTGTTTTATTATCAAGAGATAAACACAACAAAATAGAAGCAAAACTCTCTTACACTCTGTTTACAAAGAGATTCACACACTACCCTAGATTACTTCTTTGAGCTCTTGTGCATACACAGGTTATTCTTCTTGTTCGCACGCGTACGCTTTTGCAAATATATAAGTATGAATATTTATACAAACATTCCTAAGAGACAACCTTGGAACTTGTAGTTCCGGAATGCGTCCGCACCAACTATTCCTCGGTGAATCTCTGTCTCGACCGCCGTGGTTTTGTGGAGCTCAAGGTCTTGGGTCCGATGAGTATAAGTGCATTTGTGAGTTCCCAAATATAATTGAGGTTATGTCCACATCATCCGGATGATCCACGTGTAAGATTCTTCGGGTTCTCAATGAGTTTGTCTTACACGGGACGCCACGAGCTGATAACTTTAAATGCGGTGAGTCAAGTAAGATTCTTGGTCCGGTGTAATTTTCTTCACTCCAGTTGCTAATTAAAGCTCGGAACCTTACTCCGTGTCGGTGGTTGCTTACTCCGTATCTGCATTAGATCGGAATCCTTAGTCCTTGACGCTTCCTTACTCCGTATGTAAATTGCTTACTCCATGTAAGTTCCTTACTCGGTATGTAAGTTCCTTACTCGGGCAAGTCTAAGGGTTCGAATGCTTACTCCGTACTAGTGCTTCCTTACTGCGTATGAGTAAAGTTGTCCGGATTCCTTACTCCGCATCTAGTTTCCTTATTCCATACGAATAAAGACTCGGGTCCTTATTCCGCATTAATACTTCCTTACACCGTATCAGCTTGACTTAGTCCGTTTGAGGCACTAGGAACATATTCCGCAACTCCGTAGCTTTTAAGTTCTTAGTCGCGCGAATGTTCCTTATTCCGTATGTATTGATGACTTTGTTATTTACCAAGTGTTTGGCGACGACACTCACTTGCCGGGATCAGGATTATATATCCTGCCCTTAGCTTTGCTCACGATAGTGCATCTCCGGATTAATAACATATCTTCTCGTAACGATCAAATAAACACAAAAGATCTCAGATCAAATTACATAAGGCTTTATCAAGATTATCCAAATTCTGGTTTGATCCAACAATCTCCCCAATTATGGATATGCCCAAACCCTTGAATCTGATCTGGTAAGCAATGCAAAAAGATAACATACGTAATACACATCACAACCAATTTTCATTTATCAGCAACAAAATACAATTCAGACTTTAATACAAGATTTTCACTAAGGTACATAAGGCTTACTATACTAAGATCATAGTTGCTGCCTTTCTCTAAGCTCCATTGTCTGCTTCATCGTATAAGTAGTGTGTTGGCTCCAAGATTTGTCCACACCAAGAATGACTTGATGAAGTAACAGACAAATGCCCCGCAGCTATCTCCATCCGGCTGTTGTGGCACTTGCTTTTGCCCCGGAATGTCGCCAGCCTTCACTTGGACCCAAGGGTGCGATGCCCAACTCTTCATATAGACCAGCTTTCTTCACCTTCATGATCGGCTGAGAATAGTGGTTCCCATTGATTCTTTCTTACAAAGTGCTCCACTATCTAATGAGAATCAATGAGAATCATTTGCTTGGACCGAATCATGAAGACAGCCATCATGATGTAAGGCGACATGATCCCAGATGGAATGAGGATAGTTGAGAGAGTTTTCCATGGCTTGCTATCCTCATCCAGCTTGTCGATGAAGGACTGAATTAGATCCACACCCGGGAAGATAGCCTCATTCCAAGACGGCAGAACTTCAAACAAGTGCCCATCCTTGTATAGAGACGGAAACAGACCTCATCTCCATTTTAGCAGCCCTAGAGAAGTTGTCAATGTCTTCTGTTGTAAAGAGTCCTTTTTCCGAACAAAGGGTCCGAATGTCATCCGGGGAAAAAGGGTACATGTCAGAGAGACATCTTCTCTCGGCAGAAGACACAGCATAGGACTTCATTGCCTTACGCACGCTTCTATCCGCATTAAGGGTCACACACCGCGTAGGATGGGAGGAAGGTGTCGGCCAGGGATGAGAGGACGGAGGAGGAGCCGGAGCCGAGTAGAGAGGAGCTTGGGAGAGAAGCGGCTTCGTTTGGGAATTTAAACTCCCTGAAGCACCGAGAGAGGCGGTCACGCCCGGATTTCCAACCCGAGGAAACCGAACGTGACCCTCCCTTTACCCAAGTTGGATAGAGGGTTAGAATACAACATACACCTCACACTTTATATTCAGAGAACAATCTTATATTTATTGAGTCCAAACATAGCAAATACGTCCAAAACACACTTTTATTACATTGAACTCACATTACAATATCTTCCCACTGGGGTTACAAAGCTACATAAAGAAAAGCAAGATAACTCGAAATAATAATAAGCAAGCCACAAGCGGGACTTCCACCTTGGTGTTCCCACCTAACGCTGTAGGTTCCCGTAAAGAAAACAACATGGTAGGAGGGGTGAGCAACCACGGCTCGTAGGGATCATGTCTCCCAACCCATCCCATGCACCTAATATCTACATGCCTTGTGTACAAGTCCTGGTGTCGTGATACAATTATTCCACCAGATATAATTACAAGGCTATAACAGAAATACAATCATCACACAGGCTGATACATAAACACTCCCAGGGTTCCACGACCACGGGTTCCAAGAACAGTCCCGGGCTTCCACAGCCACCTGGTTCCAAGAACGATCCAGGCTTCCACAGCCACTGGTTCCAAGAACAGTCCAGGCTTCCACAGCCACCGGTTCCAAGAACACAAGACACATAGCCACACTTAGTCACACAGACATAACATCGAACACTTAGCATGAAAAGCCTCATAGGTATAAAACCAAACAATTGGTGTACATAAATTGCGAAGCTCATGAACCCAGCAGCATAGGCATTTTCTCAAACATGTAGCAGGCATGTCACACAGGCATTTTATCGAACACTTTTCATGCATCACACTAACACCGAAACACACCAAAAATCGCCATCGAGGCCAACATCCATATAGAGATCACACCTATATGGATTACATATATATATAAACAAGTTTAACTCCATAACCGCCTCTAGTACCCTAGGACAGAGGAGGATTTAGGAAGAACATAACCCCTACCTTGTGTGTTCTCCTGCTCCCGCTTCCACGCAAGACTCCGACCACCCACGCAAGATGCTCCGGCAGCCACCGAAGCTCTCCTTCCCTCTCTCTCTCTCTCTGCGACAGGGTGGAGCAACAAACCCTAACCCTAAAACAGAGGGGCTTCTCCTCCTTATATAGACAACACAACATCAAAACGACGTAGTTTTGATTAAGTGAATCCCAAAGATCAAAACGACATAGTTTTGATGGAACAAGCTATGACCTTCTCACATCCATACACACCAAAATATTCACAATTCCAACATGGTCCTTTGAGAAAAGATGATTAGAATGACAAAACCAAGGTAACCATGCAAAAACATGCCTCGCACGCCAATTTGCACGCCAATTCCCCAATTGGCGTGCAGCTCCAAATGCACTCAAACTTCACCACAAGCCTCCTTGCATCTTGTAGAGGCCTAAGAAGCAAAATATGCTTGCACGTGAAATGGGTGAATTCACGTGCAGCTCCAAATGCTCCGAAATTTCTGTGGTAGATAGAGGACCTCATTCTAAGAAACTTTTTGCTCTTGCACGCCAATTGTTTGAGGCCATCTACTAGGTCAAAATAGCTCTCCAAAACCTGGCAAAAACTCCTCCTAAAAGCGCCTATATATGCATAGCATCTTCCTAGGGCATAAAGGTACGTTACCACTTGTCACATGCACCTCCTAAAAGTCCCCTCTTGGGCTCATCTCTTACCTCAAACTTGTGCACTAACCTCCAAGGTGTTTGTGGTTAACTTCTTACACACACGTTTACACACGGGTCATTACACGGCCGCTTCTCACCCGAGTAGGTGGTTGTGGTGCAGAAGGATCAGATGACACTCTCTCCCCCGGTTTGGCAGATCGCCGGGAAGCAACGGGAGGACGAGCCATCATGTGCACCAGGTCCGCGAAGGAGGTAGACAAAGAATGGACGGACGAGGCGACGAGATCCATTTTCTGCTCCATGGAGGTGGAGGAGTCGGTGAGAGCGGAGAGGAGTTGGGCGCCAAGTGCATCAACCTTGGTGGCGATGGCGGAAATTTGGGCGCTATGAGCCTGGGCGTGGTGGTCCAGCTGGGCGGAGAGCACAGCGTCGGAGTGAACCGTGCCAAAAGAAGCAAGCCCAAGGACCAACTCCGGAGCTTTGGAGGACTCCCCCGCATGAACAGGAGCAAGAGTACGCTGGGCAGAGGAGTCCGCAGGAGTATCAGCAGCAGCAGAAGGGGCATCCGGAGCATTAGAGGCATCCGGAGCAACTGACCCGCTTTGACCAGATAGGTCAACCACGGGAATGGCGGCAGCAGGAGAAGAGGGGCCAGCCTTAGCAGGGGAAGGACCCCGGGCGGAAAGGACTGGGCTGGAGGGGGTAGGGAACGGCACATCTGGAATGGATGCCAGCGTAAGAAAGCCGTGATCCAAGTTCCAGGATGCTCATTGTCTCCGGGGGATTGGGTATGGCGTGTGTAAAACACCCGGAGATCGTTATTAGGAATGGAGGCAGTGTGGGCAAGGCTAAAACGGAGCCATAGGTCCGTTAGAGAGTCGGCGGAGAGATGGTCTAGGTAATCTCGGGGTTGAGGTAGGGGAGGCAAAGGAGCTTCAAGAGGAGAATCCGGGACATCAGCAGTGGCTGCAGCAACAGCGGTGTCAACCGCGGCAGCAATAGCGAAGGTGGAGGGAGTAGGGACATCCGCAGCAGAGGGGACTGAAGAAACAGCTTTAGGGGCATTGCGCTGAGATGGCCCCGCAACCTCAGACGGGTCAGCACGAACGCTGGGCTGGGAGGCTCGAGAGTGGGAAGGTGCTGCAACGGACCGAATCTGGGAGGATCGGGGTGTAGAACTGACGTCGGCGGCTTGGCTGTCGGAGGGGTCACCAACATAACTGCCTTTTTGTTCCGAGGCAGGGAGAATGCGGAGAGCTGCAGAAGGACGGCGGGCTGTCATGTTCCCATCCTGCATAAGATGACAGAGAGGTAATAAGCCGAGGGAAAAGGAACAAGATCAAAGCGGGCGAAGTGGTCCGGATGAAGATGCCGGAAGACAATGATGAGTATGCGCCCAAAGGAATGGTTCTTGGGACCATTCAGAAGGGGCCGAAACAAGAACGTACCCCAGTCCATCGTAAGACCTTCAAAAACGCCGTACATGGCCAGGAGAAGATCATAAGGAACCGAGTCCAAAGGTCTGAAGTACGGCCAGTAAACAATGACTCAAGATGGTCACCATACAACGATAGCGACCTTGGAAGGATTTCACCTTGTATTCCTTGCCTTTCGTGTGCAACCCATAGAAGCTGCCATTGGATCGGCATTAGGCGCCGTGGTTCATCGAGGGGTAGGTGGAGAGCAGCGCGGAGAGAACAGCGGGGTGATGAGGATGGATTCATCACGAACATAGGAGATGATTGAGTCGGTGGTACAGCGGATCCGTTGGTAATACTCACGAATGTCGTCTATAAGAAGATTGACAGGATTGGAGATCAAGTTGAGTATATGCGAGGCTTTGAGTAGAGGGCGAAGTTGGAAAAACCAGTCCGACGGGTTGGAGACAGCACTCCAATCAACCAGATGGCCAGGATTAACGCCGGAGAGAGAGATTCTGGGTGCCATTGTAGATGAAATTGGAAGGACAAGAGGAAAGGTGAGGTCTTGGCGATGGAAGGAGCAACGAGAGGTTTAGGGATTTGAAATGAGCAATACTCGTGCTTCGCAGAATGACCGGAACATATAAGACCGAGTCCGCAAATGTCGGCCGGGTCTAGGAATTGGCGAGTGAAACAGGGACCCGCTTGACAGCTGATGTCATTAGTCCGGATATCGATGCGCCTCCGAATGAAACGATGTCGTGGAGACCGCATGACCAAATAAGTGTAACAGCTGGTTGCCATCCAGTAGTGTGTGTGCATCCCGAGATTGGCATTTAATGAATCATCATGATTCCTCCTCAAAAGCACGCGACATATAGGAAGACATGGATTGTTGCAATTTGACTGTGTCAGGAGTCCGGAGGAATGAACCGACAATCATCCGGAGTAAATGATAGTCGAGGTAGAGTATCCGGGATGAAAAGTAGACCGTGTCCGTAGTAGACGTAGTTCGGTGAGAGAGTAAAGTAGATTCCTTTGCAAACAATAAGTCGAAGAGAAGAGAAGTACCACAACACTTCAAATCCAAGACTATGGACTAGATTTATCGATATGGTTGCAAAGAAAATCCGAACCTGGTAGCTAAAAAATATGAACCGAAAATACAAAAGCTTAACAGACAAGGATTAGTACGGATTAGAGAAAATAATCGGTGGAAAACGACATAATCCGAACTAATGAGTAACAGTAACCGATGCATTACAAAGCATGTAAGAGACATATACATACGTGAAAATGATCAATATTATCGAATCAGGGCATATGTCGATAATAATACACAAGTTCATATAGGTCAACATAAACAAAACCGTCTTGCCGAACAACGTAGCTAAGATTAATTAAAGATCATATGATTTGGCCAATTTAGGATTCATGAGTGAAAAATGAGGAAGCGAACACATGTCAAAAGTAAGCAGGTGATTAGTTGATTAAAATGCATGGTTGAAGAAAGAAAATACATCCAAGCATGCCACTTTTCTCGATCCAAAACAACATGTCCAACAGATCCCGAAGTAAAGGTTTAGAGGAGGGAGCATCCGAGACATATTCGGGGGTCATTACTGAGGTAATAGATGAAATGTAAGCTCCCCCATAGATCATTTGATCCTCTCAATGAAAGACTCCCCTCAAATAGACAGCCAGAAAAAGGTCATGAGACATATACGGGGGTATTACTTGAATAATATATAAAGCATTTTCTCCCTCGTAGATTGTGCAATCCTCTAGGTTGACCTTTCCGGTTTGTAGAAATACAGCACTGTCTATCTTATTAGAAAACTACACTCGTAAGCTGATCAGATTATGATTGAGTATTCATCTACCAGGCATTCCGAGCTAACCCATTTCACTTCTTCAACTATACATGTTAATAGAGTAATCTAAATCAACATGCTTTTGTCATGTGGTGATCATGGAAATTAAGATCATGAAACCAGAAAGAGGTTAATCATGTAAACTTCATCATGTTAGCTTAAACGACTTCAGTCAGAAACGCAAGCATCCTCCCAATATGAAGTTGATATTTGTCACGCCCGGATTTCCAACCCGAGGAAACCGGTACGTGACTCCCCTTGTACCCACACGGAGGGCAAAAGGGTTAGGGTGCAAACCCCGAATATAACATTTTAAACATCCACAACACATTCAAGAAAGTAAAGTTCATAAAAGCAATCCACAATCCAAACCAGTCTTTATTACAACAAAATCCTCTTTTCAATCCATCCCCACCGGGTTACATCAATTCCCATAAAAATAACATAAATGGTGACAAGAAAGTAAATAAGGTCTTCCACCTTGGGGTCCCTCCTAACGCCCGTATGTTCCCGAAAGAAAACACAACATAGAGGGAGGGGTGAGCAACCACACCAAGCAGGGATCATGTCTCCCCAACCCATCCCATGCTCCTAGCGTCTACATGAGTGTGTACAGGTGCAGTGTAGTGACAATAAAATGTAAACAAGTTGTATTCCACATTCAAATGGCACACACCTATCCACAGCCATACAGGCTAGCCATATAGGCTAACATATCCACGACTACTCCGTGCTTAGCCACACGGGCTAACATATCCACAGCCTCTCAAAGCTTAGCCACACGGCTAATATATCCATGGCCATATAGGCTTAGCCACACGGACTAACGTATCCACAGCCTCTCAGGCTTAGCCACACAGGTTAACAGTTCCAGCCCGGCTTCCACAGCCACCGGGTTCCACAAGCACAAGATAAGGTCACACAGGCATTAAACCAAACACGTAAAGATACACACTTTCACAGGCATAATACCAAACACTTAGTTCGCACAGCCCATCGTGCATAAAATCAAACACATACTAGGCATATTCGCACAGACATATCCACACAGCATTTTATCGAACACTTAATATGCACACCATCCAACACCGTAATATATCAAAAACGCCATTCAGGCCAACATCCATATAGAGATCACACCTATATGGATTACATATATATATAAACAGGTATAACTCTATAATCCGCCCTAGAACCCTAGGACAGAGGAGGATTTAGGAAGAACAGAACCCCTACCTTGTATGTTCTCTCGCCTCCCGCTTCCACGCAAGATTCCGACCACCCACGCAAGACGCTCCGGCAGCCACCGAAGCCCTCCTTCCTCTCTCTCTCTCTCTCTCTCTCTCTCTCTCTCTCTTTTCTCTCATCGCGACGGCTGGTGGAGCAACAAACCCTAACCCTAAAACAGAGAGGCTTCTCCTCCTTATATAGACAACACTTAATCAAAACGACGTAGTTTTGATTAAGTGAATCCCAGCATCAAAACGACGTAGTTTTGATGGAACAAGCTATGACCTTCCCACATCCATACACACTAAAATATTCACAATTTCAACATGGTCCTTTGGGAAAAGATGATTAGAATGACAAAACCAAGGTAACCATGCAAAAATATGCTCGCACGCTCATTTTGTCACGCCCGGATTTCCAACCCGAGGAAACCGGCACGTGACTCCCTTTTACCCACACGGAGGGCAAAGGGGTTAGGATACAAACCAAGAATTTTACATTTCAAACATCCACAACACATTCAAGAAAGTAATGTTCCTAAAAAAAATATTCCAAACCAGTTTTATTACAACAGAATGCTTTCCAATCCCATCCCCACCTGGGGTTACATCAGCTCCCATAAAAGAAAACAACATAAATGGAAGAGAGTAAAATGGATAAGGTCTTCCCACCTTGGTGTATCCACCTAACGCCCGTAAGTCCCCGGAAAACAAGCAAACACAAGAGGAGGGGTGAGCAACCACAGCTCAAGCAGGGATCAAGTCTCCCTAACCCTTCCCATGCTCCTAGCGGCTACATGCATGTGCACAAAAAGGCGTGACGTGTTACAACAATCTCAACAAACAATAACAAACCACATCGGTCGTCACAATTATCCACCACACAAAACACAAGTGATTTAACCGCCTCTTCAGGCCAAGTTATTTAACCGCCTTCAGGCCATTGGTTTAACCGCCTCTCAGGCAAAGTTCTTTAACCGCCTCTTCAGGCCGATACCACAACAAGCACACAACACACATGGTCACTCAAGCATACCACCAAACACTTGGTGTGCACCCGTTCACAAGCGCACAAACCCAACCATTCAGGAAGTAGAACAAACATACAAGATACATACATACACTAAACCACAAATCCAGCCCACACAGGCATATTACCAAACACGTAATGGGCATATACATACACCTATATTCACATAGGCATTTCATCGAACACATAACATGTAATCCACGTAATCACACCAACATGCCATCGAAGGCCAACATCCATATAGGAGATCACACCCATATGGATTACATATTTATATATATCGCTTATAACTGCATTCGCCCCTGGAACCCTAGGACAGAGAAGGACTTAGGAAGAACAGAACCCCTACCTCAAGGAAAACGCAACAACACAAAGAATGTCCCGATCCCACGTCGAACGCCGTCCACCCACGAAGCACCGACCACCCACGCAAGACGCCCGGCAAGAACCGGAGAGCTCTCCTTCCTCTCTCTCTCTCTCTCTCTCGCGACGGCCGGTGGAGCAACAAACCCTAAACCTAAAACAGAGGGGCTTCTCCTCCTTATATAGACAACACAACATCAAAACGACGTAGTTTTGATTAAGTGAAACCCAGGATCAAAACGACGTAGTTTTGATCACACAAGCTAAGACCTTTCCGCACCCATATAGGCCAAAATACTCGTAATTTCAACATGGTCCTTTGGAGAAAGTTCCTTAGAATGTCAAAACCAAGGGAACCATGCAAAAATATGCCTGCAAGCCAATTTGCACGTGAATTCCCAATTCACGTGCAACTCCATATGGACTCCAAATGCTCTCAAACTTCACCCCTAGCCTCCTTGCATCATTTAGAAGACAATTACACTTGCACGTGAATTGGACCCATATCACGTGCACCTCACATACATGTCCATTTGGCCCGAAACTTCTGTGGTAGATATAGGACATCATTCTAAGCATCTTTCCTTTTGCACGTGAATTCATTGGAGTCCATTTACTAGGTCAAAATCTAGAAAAACTCTACTCAGGAGGCAAACCGACTAACTCAAGGTACGGGTCCTTACATCCTCCCCCCTTAAGACTTTTCGTCCTCGAAAAGAAATGACATACAAGGAAAACAAACACAAGCTACCCATTTGCCACACGGTGAGCCACAACACCCAAATGGGTCATACACCACACACAAAGACCAAAGACATAACAAGTACCACCATAATCCATAACCACAATAATGCACATAACACATGTCCACATGGCACGAATACACATCTCAAGGCACATCACAAATAAGAACACATGTCTTTAAAAGACAATACAAATACATCAACTAATACAAGAAAACACATCACAAGAAAACACAACACTATCCCTTGGCCAACACAACAACAGCCCACCTCCCACGCTTAAGATTGTTCGTCCTCGAACAAGTCCGGGTGCTGCTCACGCATCACGGACTCACGTTCCCATGTCTCCTCCTCAATGCCACTTGTCGCCACAAGACGCGAACCAAAGGAATAAGCACGACCACGCAAAAGCTTCTCTTGCCGATCCAGGATACGGATAGGGCCTCAATGACGGACATGTCATCCTCAATGTCCAACGTCCCCCAATCAACCACATGAGTGGGGTCAAGGGTGATACTTCCGCAACCGGGACACGTGAAACACGTGTGCGCACTCGATCACCGCGGTGGTAACGCTTAACCGGTAGGCCACAGCCCTACACGATCCGTAATCTCAAAAGGACCAATAAACCGCGGAGATAGCTTGGAACCTCGCCCAAACCGTCGATGTCCACGACGTGGAGAGACACGAAGGAACACATGATCACCAACAGAAAACTCCAAAGGTCGCCGTCGGCGATCCGCATAAGATTTCGCCGACTGGAGCCGACAACAAATGCCGACGAATCAACTTGACCTTGTAAGGACCCGTACCTTGAGTTAGTCGCGTTGCCTCCTGAGTAGAGTTTTTCTAGATTTTGACCTAGTAAATGGACTCCAATGAATTCACGTGCAAAAGGAAAGATGCTTAGAATGATGTCCTCTATCTACCACGAAGTTTCAGGCCAAATGGACATGTATGTGAGGTGCACGTGATATGGGTCCAATTCACGTGCAAGTGTAATTGTCTTCTAAATGATGCAAGGAGGCTAGGGGTGAAGTTTGAGAGCATTTGGAGTTCATATGGAGTTGCACGTGAATTGGGGAATTCACGTGCAAATTGGCGTGTGGCATATTTTTGCATGGTTCCCTTGGTTTTGACATTCTAAGGAACTTTCTCCAAAGGACCATGTTGAAATTCGAGTATTTTGGCCTATATGGGTGCGGAAAGGTGCTAACTTGTGTGATCAAAACTACGTCGTTTTGATGCTGGGATTCACTTAATCAAAACTACGTCATTTTGATGTTGTGTTGTCTATATAAGGAGGAGAAGCCCTCTGTTTTTAGGTTTAGGGTTCTCTTCGACTGCCGCGGCGTCGTAGAGAGAGAGAGAGAGAGAGCTAGAGAAGGAAGGGGAGTCTGCTGGTTGCCTCCGGAGCATCTCGCGTGGGGAGGACGGCGTTCGGCTTGGGATCAGACCGTTCTTTGTGTTGTTGCGTTTTCCTTGAGGTAGGGATTCTCGCTCTTCCTAAGTCCTCCTCTCGTCCTAGGGTCCTAGGCGAATATGAGTTATATCTCGTTATATTATTTATATGTAAATTCATATAGGTGTGACCTCCTATATGAATGTTGGCCTCGATGGCGTTTTGGTGTGATTTCGAGGTTGGGTGGTTAGTGCATGTTAAGTGTTTGATAAAATGCCGATGTGGATATGCCCGTATGAATATGCCTGTGTGTATGCTCGTAACGTGTTTGAAATAATGCCCGTGGAGGCTACGATATTATGTGTTTGGAATAATAGCGTGTGGTCGGGTCTCGTGAGCTTGTGAATATATGCATGCTAAGTGTTCGACGTTATTCCCGTGTGACTAAGCATATTAAGTGTTTGATGTTATGCCTGTATGGCCTTATGTGTCGCGTGTTTGCTTGTACACCCGGTGGCCGTGGAAGCCCGGGATCGTTTTGTGGAACCCGGTGGCCGTGGAAGCTCGGGGCTTGTGGAACCCGGTGGCCGGGAAGCCCGGATGCTTTGTGGAACCCGGGGCCTGGGAAGCCGGGATCGCTTTGTGGAACCCGGTGGTCGTGGAAGCCCGGGACTCGTTTTGTGGAACCCGGTGGCCGTGGAAGCCCAGGACCGTTCTTGAAACCCGGTGGTCGTGGAAGCCCGGGAGTGTTTATGTACCAGCCCATGTATGATTGTGTTTCCCGTTATAGCCTGTAACTATATCTCGGTGAAATAATTGTATCACGACACAACACTTGTACACAAGTCATGTAGATAATAGGTGCATGGGATGGGTTGGGAGACATGATCCCTACCGAGCCGTGGTTGCTCACCCCTCCTACCATGTTGTTTTCTTTACAGAACCTACGGGGCGTTAGGTGGGACCCCAAGGTGGAAGACCGTATTTATTTTATTGTTTATGTTATTGTATTATGGGAATCGATGTAACCCCAATGGGGATGGATTGAAAAGAAGACTTTGTATTAAAGACTCGATTTATTTTGTGGACTCGCTTTGATGGGCTTTATTTTTCTTGGAATGTGTTGTGAATGTTTAAAATGTTCAATTCTTGATTTGTATCCTAACCCTTTGCCCTCCGTGTGGGTAAAGGGGAGTCACGTACCGGTTTCCTCGGGTTGGAAATCCGGGCGTGACAATATGGTATCGTAGCATGGTCTAGTTGGCCTAGGGTAAGGGGCGGGCTTGGTTATCTTGAGTCCTTTGGAGGAGCCTTGGAGGGACAAGCCCGATCAACATGGTCCTCTTTGAGCCTCCAAGGTGTACTTAGGGTAGTCCAGGTCTTGTGGTAGGATTTGCATGCATTGGCATTAGGGCACTAGTTGCATTTGTTGTCATGTGTGTAGGATGTGCATAACATGATTATGTGTGAACTGTGCAACTCTGAATATTCTTGGAATGCCTTGGGTATGACTACAATGTGGACTGATCTGTGTGCAATATTGATTGATGCAATGGTTAAAATGTGTGTAATGCCATGTACGGCTTGACTTGATAATGGGGTAGAGGTAGTCAACTTGTTAGTAGTCAAACGCGTTTGACGCTTTGTGCATCTTACTTCATGTAGTAAGAATGCCACCGAGGAGAGTGACACGTGCGTCCGGGGCAGTGGTCGATGAGTCATCTGCCCATGAGGGTCCGGGTGCGGGACCATCCGTTGGAGGGCATGCGTTGTTACCGGCACAGCCTACAAGAAGGCATCCTGGCGGAGGTACGAGAGCTATGGGAGGGACCCGGCAGGGACGTTCGGGAGGAGGTGCGCCATGAGATGGCAAAGACAGGCCAGGGGGTGCCACCACCACCACCACCAGTAGGAGAGCCGCCTGGTGAGCGTGAGAGTTCGGCCGGGTGGTGTATCGACCCGTGCAGAGGATGACGTGGTGACACGGTTCCGAAAGGAACAACCTCCGCGATTTAAGGGGGAGAAGATCCCGTGGTAGCCGAAGCAGTGGTTGAGGCAGATTGAGCATGTGTTCTCCTTTCTCCCGCCCAGGGAGGAGGATAAGGTGCGACCGGCACCGGGCACTGGAGGGGGATGCTTTGGAGTGGTGGACGAGCGTTGCAGGGAGTCGGGCACAGGCAACTCATGTTTTGGGAGGAATTCTTGCAACTCTTCCATGATGAGTTCTTCCTGGAATCAGTGAGATGGCAGAAGAGGGAGGAATTTGGCAGCTGAAGCAAGGATCAAAGACGGTGCCCGAGTATGAGCGGGAGTTCCAGAGATTGAGTAGGTTTGCTCCCCGAGATCGTGGTAAGGGAGGACCTGAAGGCCCACAAGTTCACCTTGGGTCTCAGGCCAGCCCTTAGGGAGAGGGTGGCGATTCTACGCTTGAGGACCTATGCCGAGGCCGTGGAGACGGCCCGTATAGCCGAGAGAGAATCGGATGATGGGAGGCAGGCCCATCGGGGGCGCCACGCAGAGTGGGCCCGATCGAGAGCTGCAGGTCCAAGAGGCTCAAGACGAAGGAGAGGGATAGCAGCTTCTTTTCGCAGCCGGGGTCGTACATCCGTGAACCCCGGGAGGTTCACCTTTGGCGGCGGAAGACAGGGTGGTCCATCCGGGAGTCTACCGAGCGGGATGCCACCGCGCATGGAGAGCAGTGGTCACTTCAAAGGGGAGTGCCCCAAGAAGGACCGGCGATGCAACAACCGTGGACGAGAGGGTCATTTGCGCCGGTTTGGCAGGAGTGGCAACAGGGGAACAGGGGCGCGGAATCCAGCCGTGAGGAGTGATGCTAGCTTCCGTGCACCAGGCGAGAGACCGGCTCGTCGGTGGCCGGCTAGTCGAGCAGATCGAATCAGGACCCGACCTGGGGGAGGCCGGAGCGGCAGAAGACGGAAGGCTCGGAGGCAGCCTTGGCGGGAAGCGCCCAAAGGAGTGAGCCGACCAAGGGCACGGGCCAAGGGAGGGTGTTTGCGCCGGGAGGCGACATACCCGGAGGAGGCCGAGCTACCAACCCCACCACCGAGGGTGGAGCAGACCATCGGTGGTTAGAGGTACCTCTCTGATCTCCCGTACATTAGCTTCTCGTTCTTTTCGATACGGGTGCATCATGTTCGTTTGTTGTCGGAGCTTGTAATAGACGGCTTGGGGTTAGCTTGTGTGGAGGCCGCGAGGCCCCTAGTTGTGGAGTCTCCCGGTAGGAGGCATGATTGAGGTACGGCGAGTGTGTCGTGGACCGTGTGTTAACCATAGGCGAGGTGGAGCCGAGTTTTGACTTGCATGTGATGCCTTTGAGGACGTTCGACCCGATCTTGGGTATGGATTGGCTTATGGCTTTCCAGGCCAAGATAGATTGTTATTGGCGGCGTGTGACCTTCGTGGACACCCGCAGGGACCTCTTGCACCCGGCAGGGGGAGTGGGATTGTGAGGCGAGTCGGGCCGGGCCAAGTGTTGGACCGATGGGGTGCCATTACCCACAAGTTGGCAGCCCCGACCTTGCCGAGGAGGGGAAGGTGGAAAGAGGGTGTGGCCCGTTGTTGTGGACCAATTTCAGGATGTTTTTCCCGAGCATTGAGGAGTTTGCCACCCAAGAGGAGTGTGGAGTTCACCATTGAGTTGGTACCGGGGACGGGTCCGATTTCCCAAGTAGCGAGATCGTATGGGGCCAGCCGAGCCGAGGGAGCTTCAGAGGCAAATCGAGGAGTTGGTGGGCCAGGGGTATATTAGACCAAGTACCTCACCCCGGGGTGCTCTGGTGCTCTTTGCTAAGAAGGTCGATGGCACGCTCGTCTCTCGCATCGACTACATGAAGTCGAATTCAGTGATCGTGAAGAACAAGTACCCGTTGCCTCGGATAGACGACCTATTTGACCAATTGAGTGGGGCTCGGTGGTTTTCCAAGATAGATTTACGGTCGGGGTATCACCGCACTCGGGGTTAGGGAGGAGGACATCCCTAAGACGGCTTTTCAGGTGCGTATGGGCATTATGAGTGGGTAGTGATGCCTTTCGGGCTCACTAATGCGCCACAGTTGTTCATGCATTTGATGAACCAAGTCTTTGCCCCATACTTAGACTCGTTCGTGGTGGTGTTTATCGACGATATCTTGGTGTATTCCAAGACCGAGAGGGAGCATGTGGAGCACCTGGCAACGGTGTTGCAAACCTTGAGGGACCAGCACTGTTTGCTAAGTTTAGCAAGTGTGAGTTTTGGCTGCAGGAGGTTCACTTTCTTGGCCATGTGGTGTCACCGAGGGAGTTAGGGTGGACCCAACCAAGATCGAGGCCGTGGCATTGTGGGCGAGGCCAACCAACGTTTTTGAGATCCGTAGTTTTCTTGGTTTGGCGGGGTACTATCGTCGTTTTGTAGAGGGGTTCTCCCGTTTGGCGGCTCCCTATGACGGCGTTGACTAGGAAAGGAGTGAAATTTGAGTGGACGGACAAGTGCCAGAGGGCGTTTGAGACTCTCAAAACCCGTTTGACCACCGCACCCGTGTTGAGGTTGCCTAGGGAGGATATTCCGTATGAGGTGTATTGTGATGCGTCCAGGGTTGGTTTGGGGTGTGTGCTTGTGCAGGAGCACAAAGGTGGTAGCTTATGGGTCAAGGCGGTCAAGCCTCATGAGTGCATTATCCTACTCATGACCTTGAGTTAGCGGCCGTTATCTTCGCCTCGAAGAGTTGGCAGCACTACCTCTTGGGGGAAAAGTTTGTGGTGTTCTCGTATCACAAGAGCCTTGCAGACATCTTTACTCGTAAGGACTTGAATTTGAGGCAAAGGAGATGGGTGGAGTATTTGCAGACCTTTGATTTTACTCTTGCCTATACCCCGGCAAGGGTAATGTTGTGGTCGATGCATCGAGCGAAAAGGGAAAGCCGAGGTGGCCGTGAGAGAGTGGGAAGCCGATGGAGCGATTGGCGACGTTGCACGCGGAACTGTTGTTCGTGATGGTGGGACAGTCCCCGAGTCCTTTGGTGGTGGTGCTCGAGTTGTACCGGGCGCGTCCGGGAGGAACAAACTGGGTGACATTGAGTGTGAGGTTCTCCGTGCCCGTATTGAGGCCGGGGAGCTATCTAGAGATCGGACGGAGGGTCCCGAGCATGAGTTGTCATTTCAGTGGGCGGTTGGTCGTGGCTTCTTCCCTCGGGGATGAGGTGATGAGGGAGTTTCACCGGCCTAGAGTTGCCGTACATCCAGGGGGTACGAAGATGTATCACGCGCTTCGGGTACATTTTTGGTGGCCCGGGGATGAAACGTGATGTGGTTGCCTTTGTTTCGCGGTGCCTCACGTGTCGGCCAGTGAAGGCCGAGCATCGAGGGCCGGCGGGAATGTTACGGCCCTTGCCCATAGCGGAGTGGAAGTGGGACCATATAGCGATGGATTTTGAGGACCGGTCTTCCACCCACCACCGGGAGGAAGGATATGATTTGGGTAATTGTGGATCGACTCGACAAAGTCGGCCCATTTCCTGGCTGTTCGCGAGCGGGACTCTATTGGGACCTTGAGTCGACCGTACATGAACGAGATTGTGAGATCGCATGGCGTACCCTCATCGGTTGTCTCGCACCGGGATTCGAGGTTCACCTCCCGTTTCGGGCAGGCTTGCAGGAAGCTATGGGGACCAAGCTTCACCCGAGTACAGCCTTTCACCCCCGAGACCGACGGTCGACCGAGCGGACGAATCAGACCATGGAGGACATGTTACGGGCCCGTGTGTTAGATTTCCGGGGTTCGTGGGCAACTCACCTTCCTTTGGTGGAGCTTGCCTACAACAACCGCTTATCAGGCATCCATTGGGATGGCTCCTTTGAGGCGTTGTATGGACGGCCGTGTCGATCCCCTTTGTGTTGGACCGAGGTGGGGAGACAGCCTCTCTTGGGACCGCAGCTGGTTCACGAGGCTATCGAGAAGGTCAAGTTGATTCGTCGCCGTTTGTTGGCGCTTCGTAGTCGGCAGAAATCTTATGCGGATCGGCGACGGCGACCTTTGGAGTTTTCTCGTTGGTGATCATGTGTTCCTTCGTGTCTCCCACGACGTGGTCATCGACGGTTTGGCAGGGGTTCCAAGCTATCTCCGCGGTTTATTGGTCCTTTGAGATTCTTGGATCGTGTAGGGCCCGTGGCCCACCGGCTAGCGTTACCACCGCGGGCCGAGTCGAGTGCACAACGTGTTTCACGTGTCCCGGTACGCGGAAGTATCACCCCCGACCCCACTCATGTGATTGATTGGGGGACGTTGGACATCGAGGATGACATGTCCGTCGTTGAGGCCCCTATTCGTATCCTCGATCGGCGAGAGAAGCTTTTGCGTGGTCATGCTATTCCTTTGGTTCGCGTGCTGTGGCAAAGACCGTGGCATTGAGGAGGAGACATGGGAACGTGAGTCCGTGATGCGTGAGCAAGATCCGGACTTGTTCGAGGACGAACAATCTTAAGCGTGGGAGGTGGTCGTGGCCAAGGGATAGTGATGTGTTTTGTATTAGTTGTGTACGATTTGGTGTATTTGTATTGTCTTTTAAAGACATGTGTTCTTATTTGAGATGTGTATTTGTGACATGCGGACATGTGTTATATGCATTATTGTGGTTATGGATTATGGTGGTACTTTGTTATGTGCTGTTGTGCTATATGTGGTGTCTGACCCACTTGGGTGTGGTGGCTTGCTGGGTGGCAAATGGGTAGTTTGTGGTTGTTTTCCTCGTATGTCATTTCTTTTCGAGGACGAAAAGTCTTAAGGGGGAGAGGATGTAAGGACCCGTACCTTGAGTTAGTCGGGTTTGCCTCCCGAGTAGAGTTTTTCTAGATTTTGACCTAGTAAATGGACTCCAATGAATTCACGTGCAAAAGGAAAGATGCTTAGAATGATGTCCTATATCTACCATCGAAGTTTCAGGCCAAATGGACATGTATGTGAGGTGCACGTGATATGGGTCCAATTCACGTGCAAGTGTAATTGTCTTCTAAATGATGCAAGGAGGCTAGGGGTGAAGTTTGAGAGCATTTGGAGTTCATATGGAGTTGCACGTGAATTCGGGAATTCACGTGCAAATTGGCGTGCAGCATATTTTTGCATGGTTCCCTTGGTTTTGACATTCTAAGGAACTTTCTCCAAAGGACCATGTTGAAATTCTCGAGTATTTTGGCCTATATGGGTGCGGAAAGGTGCTAACTTGTGTGATCAAAACTACGTCGTTTTGATGTCGGGATTCACTTAATCAAAACTACGTCGTTTTGATGTTGTGTTGTCTATATAAGGAGGAGAAGCCCTCTGTTTTAGGTTTAGGGTTCTCTTCTCCGCGCCCGTCGTAGAGAGAGAGAGAGCTAGAGAGAAGGAAGGGGAGTTGTTGGTTGTCGCCGGAGCATCTCGCGTGGGGAGGACGGCGTTCGGCTTGGGATCGACCGTTCGTCGTGTTGTTGCGTTTTCCTTGAGGTAGGGATTCCCGCTTCTTCCTAAGTCCTCCTCTCAGTCCCAGGGTCCTAGGCGTAATATGAGTTATATCTCGTTATATTATTTATATGTAAATTCATATAGGTGTGACCTCCTATATGAATGTTGGCCTTCGATGGCGTTTTGGTGTGATTTCCGAGGTTGGGTGGTTAGTGCATGTTAAGTGTTTGATAAAATGCCGGTGTGGATATGCCCGTATGAATATGCCCGTGTGTATGCTCGTAACGTGTTTGAAATAATGCCCGTGGAGGCTATGCATATTATGTGTTTGGAATAATAGCCGTGTGGCCGGGTCTGTGGAGCTCTGGAATATATGCATGCTAAGTGTTCGACGTTATTCCCGTGTGACTAAGCATATTAAGTGTTTGATGTTATGCCCGTATGGCCTTATGTGCCGCGTGTTTGCTTGTACACCCGGTGGCTGGAAGCCCGGGACTGTTTTGTGGAACCCGGTGGCCGTGGAAGCCCGGGATCGTCTTGTGGAACCCGGTGGCCGTGGGAAGCCCGGGACTGTTTTGTGGAACCCGGTGGCCGTGGAAGCCCGGGATCGTTTTGTGGAACCCGGTGGCCGTGGAAGCCTGGGACCGCTTTTGTGGAACCTGGCCGTGGAAGCCCGGGATCGTTCTTGAAACCCGGTGGCCGGTGGAAGCCCAGAGTGTTTATGTACCAGCCCATGTATGATTGTGTTTGTTGTTATAGCCGTAACTATATCTGGTGAAATAATTGTATCACGACACAAAGACTTGTACACAAGTCATGTAGATAATAGGTGCATGGGATGGGTTGGGGAGACATGATCCCTATTGAGTGTGGTTGCTCACCCTCCTACCATGTTGTTTTCTTTACAGAACCTACAAGCGTTAGGTGGGACCCCAAGGTGGAAGACCGTATTTATTTTATTGTTTATGTTATTGGATTATGGGAATCGATGTAACCCCAATGGGGATGGATTGAAAAGAAGACTTTGTATTAAAGATTGATTTGTTTTGTGGGATCGCTTGATGGGCTTTATTTTTCTTGAATGTGTTGTGAATGTTTAAAATGTTCAATTCTTGATTTGTATCCTAACCCCTTTGCCCTCCGTGTGGGTAAAAGGGGAGTCACGCACCGGTTTCCTCGGGTTGGAAATCCGGGCGTGACAGACCTTCTCGTAGCCTCTTGAACCAACCGTGGCCCCAAGAGAGCTGTCTCCCCACCTCGGTCCAACACAAAGGGGATTGACACGGCCGTCCATACAACGCCTCAAAAGGAGCCATCCCAATGGATGCCCGATAATGTTGGTGTAGGCAAACTCCACCAAAGGAAGGTGAGTTGCCCACGAACCCCCAAAGTCTAACACACAGGCCCGTAACATGTCCTCCAAAGTCCGATTCGTCCTCTGTCCGGCCGTCGCTCTCAGGGTGAAAGGCTGTACTCAAGTGAAGCTTGGTCCCCATAGCCTCCTCGCAAACCCGCCGAACGGGAAGTGAACCTCGAATCTCGGTCCGAGACAACCGATGATGGTACGCCATGCAGCCCTCACAATCTCGTTCATGTATAGCCGACTCAAGGTCCCAATAGAGTCCCGCTCGCGAACAAGAAGGAAATGGGCCGACTTTGTGAGTCGATCCACAATCACCCAAATCATATCCTTCCTCCCAGTTGTGGGTGGAAGACCGGTCACAAAATCCATCGCTATATGGTCCCACTTCCACTCCGCTATGGGCAAGGGTCGTAACATGCCCGCCGCCGCCGATGCTCGGCCTTCACCTGGCGACACGTGAGGCACCGCGAAACAAAGGCAGCCACATCGCGTTTCATCCCAGGCCACCAAAAATGTGCCCGAAGCGCATGGTACATCTTCGTACCCCCGGATGTACAGCCTACTCTAGACCGGTGAAACTCCCCTCATCACCTCATCCCCCGAGGGAAGAAGCCACGACCAACCGCCCCCGAAATGACAACTCATGCTCAGGACCCTCTCGTCCGGTCTCCAGATAGCTCCCCAGCCCTCAATATGGGCACGGAGAACCTCACACTCAATGTCACCCACTGTTCTCCCCGGACGCGCCCGGTACAACTCAGGCACCACCACCAAAGGACTCGAGGATTGTCCCACCATCACGAACAACAGTCGCACGCAACATTGCCAATCGCTCCATCGGCTTCCACTCTCTCACGGCCACCTCAGCTTTCCCTTTTCTCGCTCAACGCATCGCCCACAACATTACCCTTGCCCGGGTATAGGCAAGAGTAAAATCAAAAGTCTGCAAATACTCCACCCATCTCCTTTGCCTCAAATTCAAGTCCTTTCGAGTAAAGATGTACCGAAGGCTCTTGTGATCCGAGAACACCACAAACTTTTCCCCCAAGAGGTATTGCTGCCAACTCTTCAGGGCGAAGATAACAGCCGCTAACTCAAGGTCATGAGTAGGATAATTCGCTCATGAGGCTTCAAATGCCTGGACCCATAAGCTACCACACCGTGCTCCCCGCATAAGCACACACCCCAAACCAACCCCGGACGCATCACAATACACCTCATATGGAATATCCTCCCTAGGCAACCTCAACACAAAAAGAGTCAAACGGGTTTTGAGAGTCTCAAACGCCCGCTGGCACTTGTCGGGCCCAATCAAACTTCACGCCCTTCCGAGTCAACACCGTCATAAGAGCCGCCAAACGGAGAACCCCTCTACAAAACGACGATAGTACCCGCCAGGCCAAGAAAACTACGGATCTCAAAACGTTGGTTGGCCTCGCCCACGATGCCACGGACTCAATCTTGGCCGGGTCCACCCTAACTCCCCTCACCGACACCACATGGCCAAGAAAGTGAACCTCCTGCAGCCCAAAACTCACACTTGCTAAACTTAGCAAACAGTGGCCGGTCCTCAAGGTTTGCAACACTGTTGCCAAGTGCTCCACATGCTCCCTCTCGGTCTTGGAATACACCAAGATATCGTCGATAAACACCACCACGAACGAGTCTAAGTATGGGGCAAAGACTTGGTTCATCAAATGCATGAACACCGCTGGCGCATTAGTGAGCCCGAAAGGCATCACTACCCACTCATAATGCCCATACCGCACCGAAAGCCGTCTTAGGGATGTCCTCCTCCCTAACCCCGAGCCGGTGATACCCCGACCGTAAATCCATCTTGGAAAACCACTGGGCCCCACTCAATTGGTCAAACAAGTCATCTATTCGAGGCAACGGGTACTTGTTCTTCACGGCCACCGAATTCGCCTTCCCGTAGTCGATGCAGAGACGAAGTGTGCCATCGCCCTTCTTAGCAAAGAGCACCGGGGCACCCCAAGGTGAGGTACTTGGTCCAATATACCCCTGGCCCATCAACTCCTCGATTTGCCTTTGAAGCTCCTCGCCTCGGGCCGGCCCCATACGATACGCTACTTGGGAAATCGGACCCGTCCCCGGCACCAACTCAATGGTGAACTCCACACTCCTCTTAGGTGGCAAACTCCTCAACTCGCTCAGAAAAACATCCCAAATTGGTCCACAACACGGGCCACACCCTCTTTCCACCTTACCCTCCTCGGCAAAGGTCGGGGCTGCTAACCCGTGGGTAATGGCACCCCACCGGTCCAACATCGGCCCGGCCCGACTCGCCTCTCACAATCCCACCCCCCGCAGGGTGCAAGAGGTCCCCGGGTGTCACGAAGGTCACACGCCGATAACAATCTATCTTGGCCTGGAAAGCCATAAGCCAATCCATACCCAAGATCAGGTCGAACGTCCTCAAAGGCATCACATGCAAGTCAAAACTCGGCTCCACCTCGCCTATGGTTAACACACGACCACGACACACTCGCCGTACCTCAATCATGCCTCCCACCTGGGAGACTCTACAACTAGGGGCCTCGTGGCCTCCACACAAGCTAACCCCAAGCCGTCTATTACAAGCTCAAGAACAAACGAACATGATGCACCCGTATCGAAAGAACGAAGCTAATGTACGGAGATCAAGAGGGTACCTCTAACCACCGATGGTCCCTGCTCCACCCTCACTGGTGGGGGTGGTAACGCCTCCTCTGGTATGTCGCTCTAGCGCAAACACCCTTCCTTGGCCTATGCCACTGGTTGGCTCTCACCGGACGCTTCCCGCTAAGGTTGCCTCCACCTCGGTCTGCTGCCGCTCCGACCTCCCGGGGTCGGGTCCGACTGGATCCCGCCCGCTGGCCCGCCACCGACGAGCTGGTCTCTCGCCTGGTGCACGGAAGCTAGCATCACTCCTCACGCTGGATGCCATGCTCCCCGCTCCCCTGTTGCCACTCCCGCAAACCCGGCGCAAGTGACCCTCTCGTCCACGTTGTTGCATCGCCGGTCCTTCTTAGGGCACTCCCCTTTGAAGTGACCCCGCTCTCCACAAGAATGGCATCCGCTCGGTAGACTCCCGGCACGGACCACCCCCGTCTTCCGCCGCCAAAGGTGAACCTTCCGGGGTTCACGGATGTCCGACCCCGACCGCGAAAAGAATCGCTATCCCTCTCCTCCGTCTTTCGAGCCTCTTGGACCCTACATCTCGATCAGGCCCACTCGCAACCGGCGCCCCGATGGGCCTGCCTCCCATCATCCGATTCTCTCTCGCCTATACGGGCCGTCTCCACGGCCTCAAGATAGGTCCTCAAGCGTAGAATCGCCACCCTCTCCCTAGGGCCGGCCCGAGACCCAAGGTGAACTTGTGGGCCTTCAGGTCCTCCTTACCACGATCTCAGGAGCAAACCTACTCAATCTCCGAACTCCCGCTCATACTCGTGTACCGTCTTGGATCCCTTGCCAAGCCGCCAAATTCTTCCCTCTTCTCGCCATCTCACCGATTCCAGGAAGAACTCATCTTGGAAGAGTTGCAAGAACTCCTCCCAAAACATGAGTTGCACTGCACGGCTCCCCGCAACACTCGTCCACCACTCCAAAGCGTCCCCCTCCAGTGCCGAATTGCCGGCCGCACCTTATCCTCCCCTCCCGGGGCAGGAGAAAGGAGAACACATGCTCAATCTCGCTCAACCACCGCTCAACTACCACGGGATCTTCTCCCCCCTTAAATCGCGGAGGTTGTTCCTTTCGGAACCGTGTCACCACGTCATCCTCTCGCACGGGTCGGTACACCACCCGGCGAACTCTCACGCTCACGAGGCAACTCTCCTACTGGTGGTGGTGGTGGTGGCACCACCCTCGTGTCCGCCATCTCACCGGCGCACCTCCTCCCGAACGTCCCGGGAGTCCCTCCCGTAGCTCTCGTACCTCCAGCCGGATGCCTTCTAGTAGCCGTGCGCAGTAGCAACGCATGCCCTCCAACAGATGGTCCCGCACCCGGACCCTCATGGGCAGATGACTCGTCGCCCATCGCCCGGACGCACGTGTCACTCTCCTCGGTGGCATTCTTACTACATGAAGTAAGATGCACAAACGTCGAACGCGTTTGACTACTAACAAGTTGACTACCTCTACCTCATTATCAAGTCAAGCCGTACATGGCATTACACATATTTCAACCATTGCATCAATCAATATTGCACACAAGACAATCCACATTGTAGTCATTCCCAAGGCATCCCAAGAATATTCGGAGTTACACGTTCTCACACATAATCATGTTATGCACATCCTTCACACATGACAACAAATGCAACTAAAGTGCCCTAATGCCAATGCATGCAAATCCTACCACAAGACTGGACTACCCCAAGTACACCTTGGAGGCCCAATGAGGACCATGTTGATGGCATGTCCCTCCAGGCTCCCCCAAAGGACTCAAGATAACCAAGTCCGCCCACTACCCTAGGCCAACTAGACCATGCTTTGATACCATATTGTCACGCCCGGATTTCCAACCCGAGGAAACCGCACGTGACTCCCCTTTTACCCACACGGAGGGCAAAGGGGTTAGGATACAAACCAAGAATTTTACATTTCAAACATCCACAACACATTCAAGAAAGTAATGTTCCTAAAAAATATTCCAAACCAGTTTATTACAAAGAATGCTTTCCAATCCCATCCCCACCGGGGTTACATCGGCTTATTACAAAAGAATGCTTCCACCTTGGTGTATCCACCTAACGCCCGTAAGTCCCCGGGAAAACAAGCAAACACAGTAGAGGAGGTGAGCAACCACGTCCCGCAGGGATCAAGTCTCCCTAACCCTTCCCATGCTCCTAGCGGCTACATGCATGTGCACAGTGCAAGTGACGTGTTACAACAATCTCAACAAACAATAACAAACCACATCAGTCGTCACAATTATCCACCACACAAAACACAAGTGATTTAACCGCCTCTTCAGGCCAAGTTATTTAACCGCCTCTTCAAGGCACGGTTTAACCGCCTCTCAGCAAAGTTCTTTAACCGCCTCTTGGGCCCGGATACACACACCAAGCACACAACACACATGGTCACTCAAGCATACCACCAACACTTGGTGTGCACCCGTTCACAAGCGCACAAACCCAACCATTCAGAAGTAGAACAAACATACAAGATACATACATACACTAAACCACAACCAAATGCACAGCATATTACCAAACACGTAATGGGCATATACATACGACTATATTCACATAGGCATTTCATCGAACACATAACATGTAATCCAGTAATCACACCAACATGCCACTGAGGACAACATCCATATAGGAGATCACACCTATATGGATTACATATTTATATATATCGCTTATAACTGCACTCGCCCTGGAACCCTAGGACAGAGAAGGACTTAGGAAGAACGTAACCCCTACCTCAAGGAAAACGCAACAACACAAAGAATGTCCCGATCCCACGTCGAACGCCGTCCACCCACGGCACCGACCACCCACGCAAGACGCCCGCGAAGAACCAGAGCTCTCCTTCCCTCTCTCTCTCTCTGCGATGGCAGGTGGAGCAACAAACCCTAAACCTAAAAACAGGGGCTTCTCCTCCATATAGACAACACAACATCAAAACGACGTAGTTTTGATTAAGTGAAACCCAGGATCAAAACGACGTAGTTTTGATCACACAAGCAAGACCTTTCCGCACCCATATAGGCCAAAATACTCGAATTTCAACATGGTCCTTTGGAGAAAGTTCCTTAGAATGTCAAAACCAAGGGAACCATGCAAAAATATGCTGCACGCCAATTTGCACGTGAATTCCCAATTCACGTGCAACTCCATATGGACTCCAAATGCTCTCGAAACTTCACCCCTAGCCTCCTTGCATCATTTAGAAGACAATTACACTTGCACGTGAATTGGACCCATATCACGTGCACCTCACATACATGTCCATTTGGCCTGAAACTTCTGTGGTAGATATAGGACATCATTCTAAGCATCTTTCCTTTTGCACGTGAATTCATTGGAGTCCATTTACTAAGTCAAAATCTAGAAAATCTACTCAGAGGCAAACCGACTAACTCAAGGCACGGGTCCTTACAAATTTGAACGCCAATTCCCTAATTGGCGTGCAGACTCCAAATGCACTCAACCTTCACCCCAAGCCTCCTTGCATCTTGTAGAGGAGAGAAGTAAAAATATGCTTGCACGTGAAATGGGTGAATTCACGTGCAGCTCCAAAAAGCTCCGAAATTTCTGTGGTAGGTGAGGACCTCATTCTAAGAAACTTTTGTTCTTGCATGCCAATTGTTTGAGGCCATATACCTCTATCAAAAGTGAGCTCCAAGATCATCCAAAACAGTTAAAAACCGCCCATATACGCATAGCGTCTTCCTAGGGCATAAATGCACATTACCACTTGTCACATGCACCTCCCAAAAGTCCCCTCTTGGGCTCATCTCTTACCTCAAACTTGTGCACCAACATCCAAGGTGTTTGTGGTTAACTTCTTACATGGGTCACACACGGGGTCATTACTATTAATATCGAAGCATGAAGTCGTTAATCGCAGTATGATCCAGCATTAAAGTGGTATGTATATTCCACTTTTAATAAAAGCACC
>JAKCVP010000064.1:0-35647 GCA_023512835.1 Taxillus chinensis
GCGCGTTCGGCGACCTTCTTGGAAATGATCTTTGCAGCGGCGACCTCGTTTGTGATGACGTGACGAACCTTGCGAACCTTGCCAGTGCCACCCTTACCAACGTCACTTCCAAGCGTCCACGGGCCAATGTGAGTTTTGCGCTTGCGACCCTTTGCGGAAGCTTGGGTAGATGTGGTTGAGATTTGTGAGTTTCGCTTGGAGCCACCTTGCTCATCGCTCGAGATAGCGGACAAACGCTTGTTGTCGGGCTTGCCAACAGCATTACGGACTGTAAGCGCTCCATTGCCCACAAAGGACGAGTGGTGAGGAATTGACGATGCATTGGAGGAGCCCGATAGCGCCCTCTGTCGTGATTTTGCTGGATATGACTTTGGGACGTTTGCCTGAGAAGAACCATCAGCCAGAGCCGGACGGCGCTGAGCAGCGCGGGATGTGGCGCCAGCACGATCCATCGAGGACAAGCTTGCTAGGCTCATCAAAACAGGCTTGCGGAGTGGCTGTTGCTGTGGGCGGGCGACATGCGTTGAACAAGAGGATGGTGGATCAAGTGATGCTTGGTAGATGGGTTTGGATTCAAAGAGCGGTGTTGCAGGATGAGCAAATCTGCAAGACCAAAATTATCGATGCGAGAAGAGTGGTGAATGAAGGTCCAAGGCAGCTCCCAGTGTCGCTTGGTACGGCGAAGTTGGTTGGCGGATCGCTCAAAACATTCCCACAAATTGAAAGGTAGAAAGGTAGGCAGGTAGGGTTCAGATGATCTGCGGTGGGTGGGACCTGCGGGAGCGAGGGAAGGCGCGGTGGGTCTTTGAGACGAGCGACGCTCAGCTGCAAAGTGTGTGCGCGCTCTTTGTGGGTTGTGTAGGATTGGGAGAGGTGCAAGCTGGGAGAGGAAGCAGAGAGAAAGAGACAAAAGTATCGGGTCAAGTCTCACAGGCTGTCCACGGGTCAATTATCTCAGGGCCGTTGCGATGTGGACGGCAATTGATCAGGTAAAGTCAGGAGAATAGCAATTGCAGCAGAGATTGGCTCGCGAGTGCCGAGGTGGGCTGGACGAGGCGCAGGAGAGCAACGCTGGCACAGAGGGCGGTTGAGAATTGGAAGGAGGTTCGGAGGAAGATAGATGTTGTGTGTTGTTGTTGCGCGCGTGTTTACCAGCTCATTGGCGTGCAGAGACTCGGGGTGAGGCGGCCGCGGGATGGCCGACTCACCGCTGGAATGGAATGCAAGCCAGATCTATCTAGTATGTACCTCGATTAAATGAGACTCAGCAGACCCCTTCCTTCCTGGCTGGGCAAAAGCCCTCCCCTACTTAAGCTCGTGCAAAGGACCTTCTCTGAAGCCTCGCTTTTGCTGCGCTGCCATAGGCTTGTGTATTTGACATTGGTGCTAGCTACCCTGCTGCAAATCTCCGCCAGTCAAACGTCCAAAGCGCTGAGCCGTGGCGCACGCAGGCCTGAGAGGGAAGCCGTTGACAAGCCCAGCAGCAACCTGCGCGTCTCGTCGTCAAGGTGCTGATGAAGCATGACGAGGCGAGTGCGGTGCAGAGGCAGCTGGGGCATCACGGGCACGATCCGAGACGCGGGGAGAGAGAGAGAGAGAGCTTGAGAGCCTCGTCGATGTCGGCACAGTCGGGCCACATGGATAGCCAGACCTAAGCAGCAGCCCCTTGCACTGTAGATGTGCTGACTGAGCCTGACCTGACCACCCCCCGCATCTCTTCATCGTCTGCACAACAGCTGAGAAGACAATTCGCCCAGCAATTGCTCCGAAATCTTTATTCTGAGTCAAGACGATTAATTTGTTTCATTCTCTTGCCTGAGGCTGGCTGCTCAAATGAGTCGGAGCCAGCTTCTCCCAGACCGCGCAGAAATGGATCACAGTTAACTTCCCGTGACGCTTGTCATCGACGATGGCAGAACAAGAGGCGAGACACTCTCATCTTGGCCCGCTGGTATCATCAACAAATGCCGAGCCCTGAAATATCTTCGCCCGCTGCCGTCCCAGAGAAGAAAAAATAACACACCCACACACACACTTCAGATGCCAACCGTTGGGCATCGCCCATGCTCCATGCAAGAAACGCAAGCAGGCCCAGAAGAGACCCTCGAGTCAAGTGGCCGCTGGCTCCCACAATCCATGCCCTCTTTGAACGCCTTTCGTGATCCGAATCAGCCAGACACTTCTCCCACTTCGTAACATCTTGAAGAGCTCGTCCACATCATCCCAAGCACAATATCCAAAATCGACAGAGATCCAAGCCTGTCATGGCTCGCGCGCGTGCAACGGCCAGTGCAAGATATTAATACAGATCCGTAAAGCTTCTAGTCGTGAAAAGGGAAGAACAGAAAGAGACATCATAAAATCCATCATCATGGCATATCGTGAGCGTGGCGGCGTGTTGGCGACGTGGACACAGACGTCACCGTTGCAGTCCGTTCATCGACGTGTGCTTTGACTCTGTCCCGCCGCTCTTGGTGGATACAGGTGAGCTCGATGGGTCTGATGTTCTTTCATGCTCCGCCCCCGTGAGAGCCTTGCCGCATCCTTTTACTAATATGTGCCTCTACCGATGGGTCAGTTTGATTCTTGATCATGCTTTCACAGTTGGGAGAAGATGACACATACTTTGAGAGCGTCTTTTCTAGAGAAGCTCTTGTCGCAGTGCCCGCAAGGATAAGGCTTGACGGCCAAGTGGATGCGCTTGTGACGCTTCAAGTCATGGTTGCGGTTGAAGCTCTGCTGGCATTGGTCGCACTTGAACGGGCGGTCATTGGGTACTTGGCCAGTCCCGTGGTGCGGCAGGCTGTACATGTGCTGCATGCTGGCGGCATGGCCTCCGGAGTAGCCGCCCATCATGCCATTCGACATACCGGAAACCATGCCCATCTGGCCGTTGTGCATGCCGTTCATCACGGGTGCACCAACACTGGAGACGGGATACTGGCCATACGCGGAACGTTGGTGATACGCCTGGCTCTGGGCAGATCCGTACAGGCTAGAAGCCTCGTGAGGAGCGCTGAGCGGCGACATGCGAGCGTGGCTCTGCTGTGTGGGTGAGGGGCCAGTGGGGAAGGGATGCACGGTATTATGCGGCTGGTAGTAGCTCGAGGACGTTGACGAGCTACGCATATGAAAGGGCTCGTGTGAGCTGGCAGGAGACGCCGATGGGGGCCCTTGACCCGGTGTAACAGCTGCAATGGATGAGGGCGCAGACATGGAAGACGAGCCGAAGGGTGGTAATTGATATAGGTCGTGCGACTGCGGCTGCGGCTTCGACTCAGAGACCATGCCGTTCAGAGAGGACGGCGAGTTGAACATCCCCCGAGGAGGAATCCATGGCTGAGCCTGCTGCTGGGGTGTGTTGCCCGCGGGAGCGCTGTAGGGAGCGTACTGCGCAGTCTGCGCAGACTGCTGTGAGGGCTGGCTCCAGTAGGAGCTATTGGCGTTGTAGCCATGGGCGTTGGCTTGGTTTGCCGCCGAAGCATGGGTGCTCGGCGACAGGGGGTTGTAGTCGCCAGCCAGCGTATTGGGAGGGGTCAAGAGGTTACCAACACCTGCACTTGCGATGCCATTGGCGTTCATTGGTGGTTGTGAGGAATTGTTTGTGGAAAAGCCGGGGTATTTGTGGGTGCTGATGTTCTGGAGAGGATTGGGCGGAGGCAGCTCGAAGGCACCGGGCAGGTTTGACGCAGCAGACCTTCTCGCGGTGAAGCTTGACGTCGACGCGCCTAGAGGGTCGGGCCCACCGTGCATTTGGAGAGGAGGACCGACGAGGGCAGCCACGATGCCGGTTGACAGGGGGTCTCTGGCCGGACGGCTTGTAGGCGGAGACGGCAAGAAGGGGGATATGTTTAAGGAAGAGTCTGTCGAGCGCGGGCCCAAAGTTGGTCTGGTCGCGCAGGAAGAGACCCGACTGAGTCAAGATGATTTGGAAGTGCTCAGGAGGTTTTGCAAGATAGCGTCTCACAAAGAGCTCGATCCAATGCCCAGCTTGGTGGATATTGCTTGCACGGTGCGACGAGGACGGTCGCACGAGGCTGTTTCCAAGTAGTGGGAAAGCCGTCACCGAGAGCCGGGGAGCAGGGACGAAACAAAGTGCGGGAGTGATGGGGTCGGGGGTAGCGGCAGACTGGGATGGTGCTGGGGAAGACAGACGGATGTGGAGTCGGGTGCAGCGAGGTGGCAGTCTGGTTGGATGAAAGGGCAGGGCGGACAAAGGAACCTGTCACGGCGGATGTCGGTCCTAAGAAGCGGCGGCGATGCTGCTGGTGCTGCTGGTGCTGGATGGCGTTGCTAATGGTCAAGAGGCACAGAACTGCAGCAGTTGACGAGGAGGAGGCGAGGTGGAAGGAAAAGAAGAGCCGGGCGTGATGGCTGAGTTTGAGGGTACGTGAGGATGATGGGGTGGGGGAACGAGGGCGTCGTTGAGTTAAAGCGAGATTTCAGCGGCAGGGCTGGACTAGCTAGCGTGCGCTCTCGCTCGCTCTGGGCTGGAACCTGACAGGTAGAGCAGTCCAGGAGCAGAGGGCATGAGAATTACAGACATCGAGGGGGGGAAAGACAATCCGGCGAGCAGAGGGCCCGCCCGCGAGTCGAGAGGGTCTGGGCCCGTCCGGCGCTTGGGCCAGCGATTTGACAGCTCCACCGTCTTTCCGCTTCGATCGTGGGCTCTCGCTTGTTGTCTGCATGACCCGGTGCGTGGGTGCGCTCGCGAAATCCGCTGCTGCTGCTGCTGTGCGGTGCGGTGCATTCGGACTGCCAATGCTGCTGCTGCGGCATTGGAGTCTGCTCGTCTGCTGCGCTCATGCTGCCGTCATAAACCAACCCCAGGACGCTCCAGTCGTCTGGTCTCGTGCGCACACCCGCGTGCAATCTCATCGCGTTCGATCTGGACTCGTCGGCGGGCAGCGTGCGCTCATTGGCCGGCGTGCTTGGCCTGGCCCAGAGTGGGAAGAGTCAGCGGCGGCAAAACCAGCAGCACACGACAAGACGCTCCTCACTCCTCGGCCTGCTGCTTTTACGTGACCTCTCCCTCTGCCCCCCCACTCCTCCTCCTCCTCTTATTCGGGCCATTTTGCGATGGTGCCTGTGCTTTTCCCGCTGCTCACGCCTGCGCGCCCCCAACACGGCCGGCCGTCGAGTGCTGTCTCGCTGCGTCTCTTAAGGGCTGCGTCGCTGTCGCCGTTGCTGTCGCTGACACTGCTGCGCTTCCTGCACCTGCGTGCGTCCGCTGCGTAGTAGGCAGGCAGGCCAGCCAGCCAACCTTACTCCATGCGCACCGGCCTGGCACGCTAGCGGCTTTGCTGTTCCCCCTCGACTGCGGTGCATGCATGTGCTCGGCCTGGCTAACCCACCGCCTCGTATGCCGAACAGTTTCCAGCAATATCGCCGGCGCGTCAGCGTGAGCAAGCTTGCGGGCTTCGCACGTGGGAGCGCACAACAGCCCAGCAGCAGAGCCGCGTTGCGCTCCGCACTCCCCCATCGGCCCACTGCCCTGCCGATCGCAGGCTCGCGATTGCGAGACCTTCATCTCATTTCTCCCCCTGCCGTTTGCAAATTCCGCTTGGGTGCACCGGCGCCCGGCCCTGGTGCGCAATCCAGCCTACATGGCGCTGATGATTGCGCATCTGCTGTGCCTGCGCGTGCGTGATTCTCGCATGACAGGCCGTCACCGCAGCAGCATGCAAAGTTAATTCGCAATTGGGTGGCCGATCTCCCTGCGCCCTCCCGTACGCCTCAGCTCAGACAGGTTGTGATTTTCAGCGCTGCCCCTCGGGCTGGGCCGCAGCCCTCAGTGTGCCTCGCTCGCTCTATCACAAGTCTGGGGGGCCGCGTTGCACTGCTCGACGGCGCGCCATCAGCATTCCTTCGTAATCACGGCTGTGATAAGCTGAATAAGAGGGCGTCGCTCTGCACCTGTCCCACGAGCACGACCTGCCTCCCCCTCCCCCTCCCCCTCCTGCTCCTCCGCCGGTTGCCAGTCACGCCAGTCCAGCTGGCCACTCCGGC
Source organism: Taxillus chinensis (assembly GCA_023512835.1). Classification (NCBI taxonomy): domain Eukaryota; kingdom Viridiplantae; phylum Streptophyta; class Magnoliopsida; order Santalales; family Loranthaceae; genus Taxillus; species Taxillus chinensis. Next base: position 6,010 of record JAKCVP010000064.1, read on the forward strand.
TATTCTCGATTTGTCCATCTACCCACGCATTCTCCTTTCCTCTTTGGGCCAGGACAATGGCAAATGAGAGAATATGATGCATGATGCGATAACAAACGCACTCGCACACCAACTGCTGCGCGCGCCGAGCTGACTAGGCGCCCCGGTATTTGATCGCATCCGTCGCTTCGACCTTCTCGCTCTTGGGAAGCGCACGCGTGTCTGCGAGACAAAGGCGTCGCGTATGCTGCTCCGCCACGGCGACTCCGGACGCCTGCTTCTCTCCGCAGGCCCACCTCCACGAGGCAGCAAGCAGCCACCCACTCTAGATGCCTACGCCACCCGCCGCCCGAAGAGGTTTGGCAGGCAGCGACCATTTTCCCATTACGTGCAAGTCCTAGCAGCGCATCCTGCCCGTCCTGGCTGCATCTCGACGCCAACAAAAAAACGTGGCTCGTACTGCCGATCCCAGTCAAGCCTTGCCGATCCCGTCTAGATCGCGGCGCTGCATGGTTCTGGAACATTGCTCGCGTTCTTCTAGTCCTCTTCCTCCCTTGCTCTGCGCTGTGTGCGTGTACATACGCACCGAAATGCAAATCCGCTTGCAGGTCGCCGTCAGCGCCTAATCCTCCGTGCTTGCTCTGTACGCAGCATGTGCCTGCGCGCCTGCGTCTTGCCCTCGTCAGTCCGCCCATGCATCACCAGGCGCCGCCTCCGCCTATTCTTACCCACCCACCGCTGTGGTCAGCGTGGCTTGCAGTGCGGAGGAGGCCTCTGCGGGATCGCATCCGCGGGCGCCAGCCAGCTTCGCAAAATAGCTTCGAGGCTTGACTGTCGCGGACTGGCGTCATGATGAACTGAGTGCAACGGCTCATTCCGCCGGTGTGGAGAAGCTGGGCGTCTGTCTGGTGTCCAGCGACATGGTAGAGGACGTGCGAGCGATGGGTCCAGCGACTAGCTCCGGGGTACTGAGATGGCTTGCTCGCTCGTCCCGTGCCTTTTGTTCCTTGCAGTTGTCGTCATGCCCAGTTCAAGGTTCGTCTAGAATCTCGCGAGGAAGAAGGCTAATTTTCCATTCATTTTGTGCTCTCTTGCCCGCCAGGCTGCATGGGGGCATACCTCCGTTCCCCTAAACTTTCGCGGAGCTCCAACATCTCCCAAGCGCATCCACAGGCATGAAACTTGGACTCTTCCATCCTCATCGCCGCGTTTGCATGCTGGTTCTATTGCACCCAACGCTGCCCCATATCACCGAAACGATAGCGATGAGATTGGACCCGCCGCAAATAAGCGAGACGAGCTTCCTTGTGCATGTGGAACCGAGGAGAGCGAGCGACGCGAGCGAGAGAGCTGCCCGCCCTCAGTGAGGTGCCCTTGCCATCCCCCCGCTCGCGGAGCACCCTCTGGCCATCCACCACATCCTCGACCCCCCTGCCCCAGCCATCGGCCAAGTCTCCCTATCTACGCTGTCAGCATACTGTACCGTACCGCTGGCGATGTAACATGCTCTAATGCGCATGGACCGTGCCGCTTCATGATGCCCCAGCCCTATAGGATCGGTTCGCCCTCCGTGACGCTTCTCTGTGGGCTTGCACGCCGTGGCGCTGCTCCTGTTTACACTTTGCGGCGTCCACCTGGCTGAAAAGCTGGCTCGAGTCTCTTGTCAGATCCAGGGTAGCCTGTAAGGCTGGGCACGCCTCACGTTGCGGCCTGCTGGCCCCTGTTAAGACGCCATGCGTCGAAAGTTTTGCCCAAGGCAGCCATGTGGGAAAACATGTAGCTTCGGTTCCTCTACTTTATGATCGGTACGTCCTGCCACCTGTGCAGGAGCGTGGCTTCTAAGCGTCTAGGTGGAGTGTATCCAGTAAGTTATCAATCTTTCCAAGCAGGATCTGGTAGTTGAGCGCGTCTTGCGCGAATTCGTCACCGACCTCTTCTCCATCGAGCGTCCGTATCACACCCGCGCCTACCAGTGCCTCCTCAGCACTACTCTCCACAACCCCGTGGCCAGTTTTCGTTCCAACTTCAGGCGCATGCGGCTTCGCCGTAGTGTACGGTCCTTCCTTTCCTGCATGCCCATTCACGAGCTCCTCGAATCCACTATCCTCGAATCGGAGCCTGAAGCGTTCACTGAGGTAATACCGGATATCATCAATAAGCTCGACGGTGTCAGTCTCTTCACGTCGCTTAATACGGCTGGCGCTTTCCTTTACAAGCTCTTTGAAGTCCGGGTCGTCAATGAATCGCTCAAGCCGGTAAGCAATGTAGCGAGCGCCAAACTCCTCTAATCGGGGCACACGTGTATCCCAACCTGCCCTGATTACGTCCAATACATCGATGAGATCTTCGGCATCGGTCTCACCCCTTGGTTTCTCCGCTTCAACAATGGAGGCAGTACCGTTTGCCAACGCACTGATAGTGACTGCAGCTTTTACTTTAAGCTTTTCAATGAACATTGCGTCTGCGACGAAGAGGACCTCAAGTGCGACATCTAGACCAAAGTTGGCTTCTTCAGTGTACAGGTACCGCAAGACGACCTCTAGCGCCTGAGGACTGCAGTCCACGCGGATGACTGGAAGGTGCACGGACGGTTGTGCCTCCTTGAACGGAGACGAGAACATGGCTGAGAAATATTCCGACCGGAGCAACATGGCGCGATGTGCTGGAAATAGAGTCGAATGTTTTGCATGTTGACTCGTACGTTGCACGGCCCCAATACCGGCTTGAGGTCCTACCGGAATGCCCTGGTCTGTTCCTGGCCCGTCGGCTGATGCACGTTCCTCGACACCGTTTGTCTCCTCGCCGTCAAGGTCATTCTCGGCTGCCAGGAGCACATCTGCAAAAATTCCATTCTGCCGGTCCCATTTGATGTGATCAACCTGCGAAGATGCCGCCTGGAAGCTGTGAGCCACGATGTTTTCCTCGTACCATACCTTGAGCTGATCGCGTCCTCGCTGGACCTCTTCGGTGCGTTTCTGACGCTCCACTCTGCGGTCCGTCTCCAATAGCAGGTCTAATAGGTTCTCAATCTCGAGATGTTTTGCCAGCTTGTGGATACCATCGAGTATCGCTGCGTCCTCTTCATCATCGTGAATGTCTAGCCTCACCTCACGGAAATATAGAGATCGTATTGCGACGTCGAGCGAATATTGTGGAATGGCCGGGGGAATCTTCCATTGCGACGACGCAGGGTTTCCGGCAAGTTTCTGTGCAAAGTATGGCGAGCGTGCCGAGAGTATAAATTTGTGAAGGTGAAATTCTTGGTCCCCCGTCGAAAGCGTGATATCTGATGTCTGTGGCACTTCACGCTGAAGTAAAGAAGTAATGTGGCCAGCTAGTGGCTGCAGGGGGTCTCGATTCTTCGAGTAATCATAAGAGAGTAGAAGATTTCGTATGCGATTGTTCAAGGCATTGTACAGAGCGCGTTCGCCTTGAAAGGTGTCGCGCTCGCAAAGGGCGCCGGACTCGAGCAGCAGCTGTACAACTTCAAAGTGCCCGCAAAGACTAGCCTTTCGCCTTGTCAGTCATCGCGAAGACACCACATGGAATCATCGCATACTAGAATAAGTGGAGTGTAATCAAACTGATCCCGAGCATTGATGTTTGCGCCCTCTTGGATGCGCTCTTGCGCCACCTTCAAGTCCCCTCGTCTACATGCCTCGCACAGGGTTCTAAAGCTCTCGCTGTTATCCAAAGGACTATCTTCTTTCAGGCGCCCAGATGCGATGGCCTGGTGCTCATCGTGCAGGGCCTTTTCAATCTCGTATTTCTTTGGTCGGGGGTCTGGGATGGCCATGGCGGGCGTTTTATGACGGAATCTGACGACGGCAATAAATCTAGGAGGGGAACGCAGCGGGGACGTTGCCGATGGAGTCCGAGCGGACGGGATGCAGAACAGCAGGACGCAAGTCAAATATCGAAAGCTAGTATCATCACGCGAGCATCACCATGTGAGAGCAAATAACGCATTGCAAAGTGGCTGTCGCGAGTGTCTTGTCAGCTTGTCAAACAGTGACGTCGGCTTTCTCGACTCCGCGGGTGAGGGTTACCTGAGCTGCCAGGTGTGCCGGCGCTTCGCCCTATCGTAGGGCAGTTGCCATGGAAACTCCAACCCGAAGCTGCTCAGACCAGACAACAAGTCCGGCCGTTGCTCTGCCTCCGAGTAGAACGGCTTTCAATGTGTTAACCAGCAACGAGAGCTCGTAACTAACCCAGCAGGCCTATTGTCCTTTCTTGCGCACCTTGTACACAGCATCTCATGGATTGAATAGTGCTATACTTTCGAGCTGCCTGGTACTCTTCACACTACCTCTAGAGGCTACCGTTCCCAACGTTCGTCATATTAACCTTTGCTCTTGCGCTTCAGTCCATCATGGAGGTCGAGAAGTATGAGACTCTCGAGAAGATTGGTAAGTGCAATTGGTCTGCCTTGCTCAGGACGCAGAGCTCACAAGCATCGCAGGGCATGGCTCCTTCGGCATTATCCGCAAGGTTCGTCGGAAAGAGGATGGATATGTATGTCTTACACTCACCTCGAAGCACCAGATCGGTGATTGCTGACTCAATTGTGCAGATTCTCTGTCGCAAGGAAATCAACTACAATCGCATGTCGAACAAGGAACGCGAACAGCTTCATGCCGAGCTCTCCATCCTCAAGTCGTTGAAGCACGAGAACATTGTTCAGTACTACGAACGAGAACACATCAAGTCTAGTCAAGAGCTCCACATCTACATGGAATATTGCGAGCAGGGAGACTTGGGCAGAAAGATTCGCGACCTGAAGCAGAGGAATGAGATGGCCACAGAAGACTTTGTCTGGGGTGTTTTCACGCAGGTCATCTGCGGTCTATATCGCTGTCACTACGGTGAAGACCCTCCGCCTGTGGGATCAAACGTCGTCGGGCTGTCCAGTGATGCCAGACCTCTTAGGAGCAAAGCGTCACACAGCACCATCTTGCACCGGGACCTCAAACCTGAGAACAGTAAGTCATGTCCAACATGTTCGACCAGCACCCCGCTAATACATCTTCGTAGTCTTCCTTGGTGCAGATGCTTCATGCAAGCTTGGAGACTTTGGCCTGTCCAAGCTCATGTCTTCTCACGAAATGGCTTCGACGTATGTTGGAACACCCTTCTACATGTCTCCTGAGCTTTGCCTGGGCGAGTCGTACAATGCGCACTCTGACATTTGGGCATTCGGCTGCATCATGTATGAGCTGTGTGTGAAAGCTCCTCCTTTCAACGCAAGATCGCACGTGGAGCTGGTAGGCAAGATCCGCGCCGGCAAGATCGATAATCCCATCAGCAATCAGTTCTCGAGCGAGCTCCGCAACGTCATCAGCAGCTGCCTAAGGCAAAATCCTCTGATGCGCCCAGACGCCGCACAACTTCTAAACCTTGCACCAGTGAAACTGAAACGGAAAGAGCTTGAGGTCATAAGCTTTGGGAAACAAGCAAAGATCAAGGTAGAGCAGGCAGAACGCAAACTGCGTGCCGTCGAGAAGCAGCTCTGTGAATTGGCCACAGAAAAGCAGAAATTCCAGGTCGAGATGGAGAATCAGCTGCGGCGTGAGTGGGAGGTCAAGGCTCGCTTGGAAATTGATCGCCAAGTGCAAATAGCCAGAGACCACCTACAACAAAGCCTTGAAGCACAGGTGGAAGCTCGAGTGGCAGAGATCTTGAGCAATCGCAGGCCTGAGCAGCCATTCGTGCGGTCGTTGACACCAGAGCCAGCAGAGGTACCACCAGCCCGCCACGGCTCATACGGACATGTGCAATCGCACACGGATAACGACAGATCCTTCGAGCAGCCCGCAACCACAGCAATGACAAGCCTCAGCTTGGACTCTCCGACGGACTGGAACAGCAAGCATGTGTCAAAGAAGCACACCAGGACGCCATTCTCACGCGCGCAGACAATGATCGAAGGCCCCTTTGACTCTCCAATGGACATTCAAATGGTCGATCCTTCGCCTGCCCCAATTGCTTCACTTGGCCTCTCACCTCGACGGAACATGTCCCGGGGCAAGAAGCCGTCCGGGCTTCGACGCAACATATTCGAGACAGATCTCGCCCGTGCAGGATCCATAAATGAGGAGCAAGAGCATTCCCCACTGCCAGACGATAGCGACGACGATACTATGCACCTGGTCCCATCTCCAACACGACCCAGAGCGCATGCTAATGGCGACCCGTTCAAATCTCAACCCATCCATCGCCCCTCGATACCCCGGCAGAAGACCACATCTTCAGCCACACAAGGCGGCATGCAGCCACCGCTATTCACTGCGAATAAGCATCCGTTGCCACAGCCTCCTTCCTCATCTTCGGGAAGCAGCTCCTCGCTTGACGACAGGAAAGCTGAGCAACATGCTAGTCCCCCTAAATTCAGCCGTCCGGGCGCCAGAGATCCATCAAAGTCACCTTCGCGCAGACAATCCAAGTTGCCTTCTGCAAGTTCGGCCATGAATGTCAATGAAACCTCCACAAGTCCCACGCGAAAGCTACCAGGATCGCCAACGAGACCGACCCATTCTCAGCCAAACCTTCTGGCAGCGGGAAGCCGTCTGCATCCAAAGAAGCAGGAGGCCGATGTTCGCGGCGTTGCGCAGTCCAACAACGCCGTGCAGGGCCGGACTCTAGTCGAGCTCAATGCAGCGCAGAAGAACGGTGTCTCAACACATGATTTCGCAGCTGCAGAGCCGGTTCGAAAAAGCTCAAAGCTCCGTCGCGACGAGGCACCTTACTGGGATCCTGAGCAAGACGAAATGCCTAGCCCTTTCCTCACACGAGGCAAGACAGTGAACCATTTACCAGGCGCACTTGGTGGACCTGGCATGCGCCACCTTCGGTGAGCTATGGTACACAGGCCCCATTCTCGACTCCACCTGTTTCTGTTGCAAAGAAAAGAATAGCTTATTTCCATTGGCTCTGCTAGCGGGAGCATGGCATCATTCAAAGTCGCGGAAAACGACCCTGCACGACGGCACGTTAGAATGTTTCCTATGGGGATCTTGCTTGTGCCGCACAATGCGTGCATTATGAAGCATACGTATGGCGTTCTTGGCTAGGGAGGACTGTAACTGTCCTCGATTTCGGTCTTTTATTCTCCCAGAGGCACTTGGGTACTTTCCATTGGACTGTGCGTGTCGCTCTGAGGCATGATATCTCGTATGTTTGAAATGTTTGAATATTAGACTCTTGAACTTTCATTTACTCGTCGTTAATTCCTATATGTAGGGCGGAGGAGTGTTGATTTTGACCTCCCTGTTACTGACATGCTGCAGTCAATGAGCGACTTTGTGTGCACACACACAGCTCCATGCCGTTGTGTTTACCTCTACTTAATAATGCCCAAGTGACGAATCCCGCGCACATTGGCATGCCCTGCTTTGCCATTGCCAGCAATTTCCCAATTAATTCCAGAAACGCGAAAACAGTCGTTGATGAGGTCATACCGCGTCGAGTCGCGTTACCCTGCCAGAGCACATTGCAAGCAACCACGGCAACCTTACCTTGGAGCTCGACGAGACCAAACCCAAACACGATAAAGAAGCCTTATAACAAATCTGACCTACATTCCAGGGTGTCATCAGCGACCGGCACTCACAATGGCACCACGCAGATCGTTGCGCGCTCGCGTAGAAACGCCAACAAAAGCAGCAGTGCCCAAAAGACAGGCCCCGGCATCCACTCCGCGGTCTAGCAAAAGGAGAAAGACGACGGAACCAGTGGCGTCAAAGTCGACGCCCACAAAAAGTCAGTACTTTTCGCCATCCCAGAAACAGGAGGAGGTCAGGGACGAAGGTGAAGATGAGCTTGCAATGCCGGATGCAGATGTCGATTCAGAGTCTGAAGACGACGTAGACGACGAGAGCAACGACGATGCCTCAGCATACGGCGATGCCAGCGATGCGGAAGCTGAGGCTTCAGCAGACGAAGGCGAGGATGAGGATTTAGAGGACGAGGATGACGAAACTCCGCCGCCGAAACGAAAGGGAAAAGGACGCGCCTCGATTGTAGGGCGCGGCTCAACGCACTCTACGCCTGCAAAAGGCCAGGAGCTCTGGCGCACAGGCGTCAAGACGGGCCTGGCACCGGGCGAGGAAGTCATTATTGCGAAACCAAAGGCACGAGCCGCTGGCAAGGTGCCCTATAAGAACGAGCAGATTCACCCCAACACCATGCTCTTTCTGGGCGATCTCGCGAAAAATAATGATCGCGAATGGCTGAAGCGCAACGATCCGGACTATCGCACCTCGTGAGAAGCTCCTCTCTTGCCCCAAAGTGACGTGTGAGCAGAATATTAATCACCAGATAATAGGTGGGACGATTTTGTCAAGTGGACGGAATGTCTGCAGGAGAAGATTATCGAGTATGACGAGACTGTTCCGGAACTACCAATGAAAGACGTCTTCTTTCGCATATATCGAGATGTGCGATTCAGCAAAGATCCTACGCCCTACAAGGTCTGTCCCTATGCGAGTACCAACACAGCGCTCTGATAATCCTGATGATGAAGTTCTAGGATCATTTCTCCGCCGCGTGGTCGCGCACAGGTCGAAAAGGCCCGTTTGCCGCAGTGAGTATTCCTGATCACCTACGACCATGGCGAATGCGAAATGTGCGACACTAAGCATATCGACATAGTATTACATTCAAATTAAGCCAGGGGGATCCTTCGTAGGTAAGTGCAAAATAAAAAAATCGCATATTGCGCCAAGCGCGAAATTGCAGTGTTGATCGATGATCAGGAGGTGGTCTATGGATGCCTGAAGCGCAGAACCTCGTGGCACTTCGACGCAACATCGACCGTCGGCCCCACCAAATCAAGTCTGTCCTGATGAATGAGGAGATTCGGAAAGAATTTCTGGGCAATATTGCGCCCGACGAAACAAAAGTCGTACGGGCATTTACTGCGCAGAATTCGGGCAACGCCCTCAAGACAAAGCCGAAGGTAAGCATTCTCCTCTTTGCTGGACATCGTAGAGGAGATAATCCTCGTCAGCGATGCATCACGCGCGACAGAGAGCTAACTTCGGACGTGACGGCAGGGATTCGACGCTGTAAGTGCCTCATCAACCGTTTCTAGTGATCTGCCATGGCTGATTCCCCGGGTCTAGGACCATGAGAACATTGATCTGTTGCGGCTTCGTAATTTCACCATTGGGGCCAAGCTACGCGACGAAGAAGTGCTCGGCAAGCAAGGATTGCACAATGTCGCCGTGAAGATGAAGGCTCTTGTTCCGTTTGTAAGTGAATTTGTCGGTCTGTCTGAGACAGGTCACAGCTGGCTGCTCTGCGCTTCGGTTGCCCGCGAACGGGTCTCGATCTGGCTCTTGCGGTGGCCAAGGGTGCAGCACGCGAGCGAGACAGGTGTGGTACATACTTCGTACCGTAGCTGGCGCCGGCTGCCAGACCCCTGCTCTCTAGCGGTGATGAGAGCGAGCTAACAGGGTCTACACTAGGTTACCTATCTTAATTCGATAGTAATGCCGGATGAGCCGTGGGAGTCTGACGACGCCAGTAGTAGCGGAGCTGAGGAGGATGAGAGTGGTGCAGAGGATGATGGCACAGAATAGCGCGAGTGCGCGTCCGAAGTAATCGAGTCATCTAATGGAAGCCATCGAAGCCACCGGACAACATGTTCCCTCGCATCGCGCTTAGTGGGAAAATTTGCAGCGTCATGTGCGAAGACTGGCGGGCGATGGCCGTCCGGGACTGGGCTGGGCTGGTAGAGGATGTGCCCGCCGGTTGCCCGCGCGTTGCGAGGAGACGGGCCGTGGCATTGACGCAGGAGCGGCAGGACGGTGGAGGGCACAGGGCATGTGGTAGGCTGTTGTGCGCCGGGCGGCGATGGCGTGGATGGGCAGCGGCGGCGGCGGCACAGCAGGGCAGGCGGTGGAGGCAGAGGCAGCACAAAAGTGGCCAGTGGGCATTGCAATTCACAAAGCGTCAAAGGCGCGCGCTGGCCCGGCTGGCCGCACTGGCCACACTGGCTGCCCAGGCTGGCAGGAAGCTGCGCAATCACATCCGAAGCCGGCCAGGTCCACGCTACAATGCACGAGCAGCGGCGATTTGCAAGGTCAAGTGCCACGTCACAGGCAGTGAAGCAGCGAAAAAGGAGAGTCGAGGTCGGTGATTGGGCGTGCGCTTGGATTAAAGCCCGCGCCGGGTGCCTTAGCGACGGCAGACCCACATGAGTTGCAAGTCATCTGACCGCATTCCTCGTATGCAGCGCCGGGCACCGCTCCAAGGACACGTCCGGCACCCAGAGCGTGCGCTGTCGCGAATCGCCCCCTCGGCGTGTCCCGGCCATGCGCGCCCGGTAAAACCAAGCGGACAAATACCATCAACATTTTTTTTGCTCTTCGCTCCTGGCACGTTCCAGCTTGCGCGCTTGCTCTAGGATGCCTCTGATGCTATGCGCATCGGACAGCCTCATCGAGACGTCGAGTCCTGCTTGCAGCGCGTCCGCGGGTCTCAGAGCTGCCCGCCTGATTCGCGACAGCCCCTCACGCCCGCCTGCACTGCCCTTGCTGCTCGCCCGTCTGCTGCCCAGCTGCCCCCTCCCCTCCCCCTCCCCCCCCAGCCCCTTCCAAGAGACGCGCTGTAGACGGCCCGAGCCAGCCTTCCCTTCCGCCATGCGACGGGAGAAGCCTCGCTACTGCCGATCCTGCGCCGACCATCATGCCGCTCGTCGTGTAACACATCCCGTGCCCACCCTCAGCGCCCATGCCCGAGCCACACCCATCCCCATCACTCCGTCATCCCCCCCCTCGCTCTCCATACGCGGCACACTCTTAGCCTCGCCTCGCTTACAGAAGAGATTGCAGCGCCTTGGATGGCAGATCTGGCCTCCCCGCTACGGACCTTGGCTGCCTGCACTGACCCTGTCATCGCTTGGCGCCGCGTTCCCATCCCAGCTGGGGAGCATCCGACGGCTACTGCACGCCACGGGCCTCGCACCCAGGCGCCGAGCGTCGTCTGAAGACTAAGCATGCCCGTCTGCTCGGCTAATCTCGTCATGCCCAGTGATCAGCGCACTTGGATCTTGCTTTGCTTGCCTTGCCTGGCGCGCGCGCGCGCCTGCAAGCGTGTGCACGAGCGCGAACGCGAGCTTGAGCGTCCTGCGGAGACCAAGGCAAGCGAGCGGGCGGGAAGGAAGGGGAGAATATGTGCACTAATCATGTACAGTATGCCCCATGTGTCGTGAAGCAATGTATCCCCGATTTTTCCTTTTGCCGATCAGCAGGAATTCACTGTACTTCATGTCCCCCGTTTGTCGTGCGCTGCTGGTTTTGGATTTGGCACTTGCTGGTAGACTTGCGAGACTGGACTGAAACGGCGTGCTCTGCGCCTGCCTTTTGCTCGCGTTCGCATACGGCGGTGCACGCTTCGCTGCCCAGCAGCCCTGGTCTGCCGGTTTCAGATGCGGTGGTCTACCCATTCACGGCCGAGCATTAATCTTTTTATTTTCGCTGCGCAACGCAGATGTTGATGTGCTGTCGGGTCATGATGACGAATATATCCAGAGCACCAACGTCGGGTGAGAGAGTAATGTAAGAGTGTAGGTGGGTACATGGAGTAGAGCAATGGCAGAGGGCATGCCGCGCGCATACCTACATGCTCGTTTATACCTTGCTTCTGATGGTCCATTCACGCGCACCGTACCTACCGTGCTGTACCTCGTACCTATGGAGTGTATGTATGCACAGCGAGTACCTTGGGTAGGCATGTACTGTACCTACATTGCACCATACCTTAATGTCGCCCGTAGGTTTCCGCCCAGATCCCTCCCCCCTCCACTGCACCTGCATCTCCATTGGGCAAATGTCCCTGCACCCATAAATGTCCGGTCCGTCGCGACCTGCGCATGCAAAGGCAAGGCTCACGATCAAAAGTGGCCCACTGGGCGAATCTGGAGTCGGCCCGCCTGCCAGACGGACGGATGCCGTCCGCACCGGCTGCTGTGCTCTGAACCTGCCCTGTGCTGTACGTAGGTTGCTTGCCTCTCTCTCTCTCTGTCTCTCCATACGTTGCGCGGCGTGTGGTGTATAGCGGCGGTAGCGGGAATTTCTCTCGCGACGGGGCAAGACTGTCCATGATGAGGCATTACCGTTCTGCGCGACTGGTGGGTCTTGTTCTGCTACTGCCTGGGTTAGGTTTTTGTTTTTGTTGCCCTTGCTCGATGACGCACACACATGACTGTACTATCGTCGAATTAACGTGTCCAGAGAAGACTAAGCGGTATTCCTCCGCGCAAATTTGTACAAAGGTCTATAATGCCAATAGTAATGTAAGCACGATACAAAGAAGCCAAGGAAGAGTGTGCATATTTTCTAGTGTGCAGCGAAAGCAGGACAGCCGGAGACTACAGTACGATAGTAACCTAATCAATCTCACCTTGGGTTTTCGGAGGAAACGGGCAGCCAGGGCCTGCGGTAGGCGGCAAAGACGGTCCATGTCATCTAGGCTCCCGTCAAAGCAGCTGGGTGCCTGCATGAAGACGGTGAGATTGAGTCAAGTGCATGTCATGATATCAGTCGGACGAGAAGCAAAGAAAGAGAGAAGCACCCCTCCCGTCGCTAGAGATCCAGCACAGGTCCCGAAGCAGATTTAGACTAAGGCCGCGCATGCTCTAGTTCCCGAGAACGCCAGAGTGCAAATCAACAGCAGGGTGTGTGCACAGAAGGAGCCCAGTGTCCATGGCGGCGAGGAAGAAGGAAGGAAAGGGAACGGAAGGAAGACAAGCACCCGTGGACACTCGTTTTCTCTGCCATGGCCGCCGCGCCAACAAAGCGAGCGAGAGCGATACTGGAAGATTTGACAACCTAAGGAAGAGACAGGACCAAAAAGTGACGAGCAACCGATCATTAGCGGCGATATTCGTGACATGGTCCATTCCCTGCCGATGCATTCCCAGTCCGGTCTCTGCATCCTAGGTGGATTTTCCTTTCTCTTGGGGGCAAACCGGCACTCGACCGGCTGCCAGGCGCAGTATCCGTACCGTGCACGATTTTGTGATGCAATGCGCCGACTTGCGCACAGGTCGATGGAGAACAGGTGGCGACAGCGCACCCACCTACAGAAAGGGGGGCGCAAAGCATGAGGAAAGAAAAAAACACGGGGCTACCAAAGTGTAATAATGGACAGGATCAAGATGTTGGAATGGTGCCCAACGCCGAGGCTTGCCTGTCTCCGCACCGCAGATTGCGCTCCATGACTCTGTTGCCAGCAATGCGGTCGTGAGTCGTGCGCGCGCTACTCTAGCATCAGCGTGCAGCTGGACTGCTCTCGCCTGGCTGGCTGACTGTTGGCTGTTGCACACGACGAGCGCCGTGCTGGATGGGAGGAGGGTGAGCATGGCATCTTACAGTCGCAGAGTAATGAGCCAACAGCACCAACCAGCCCACCAGCCAGATATACGACCGTTGGCGAGCCGGAACGGGCGCAGCGGATGCAGCGGCCGGGGAGGCCCATGCCATCGATAGTGGCAGGGCACAAGATGATGCAGCGCGCGCGTGCGGTGACGAGGAAAGACAGCCGTCCCGCAGATCTAATGCAGCATTTTGCCCTATTTGCCCGTCGCGCACACCCTCAGCAGCCAGCAGAAAGCAACAGCAGCAGGCAGCGGCGGCGACGGCGGCGGCGCGATGTGGCCACACCCTGCACGGCAATACACTCAAAAACAGAGCTGGAGCAGCGGCCCTGGCGAGAGCAGCCATCCATGATCACGGGATGCATCCTGCATGCGCGGTTCTGCGGACTGCCTATGGCCGCATGGCGCTGACGATGGTGACAGGGTGGCCCTCGGCAACGACAGACCCTCGCACGAGCTGGGCACATTCACGCATTGACGTCTACACCCGTTGGAGAAATGCAGAGCAAGCGACCCAATAGGCGGCCGTCGCGGAGAAATTGGATCGTAAAAGGGGTTTCTGCCCACTGCCGCGCCATTCAGATTGCCCTGGGCTCCCGCAGCGCTCCTCGACGATGCGCGCGCTCGGGACTATGCACACGCATCCCGAACAAGTTTAGACGCAGAAGGTTCATGCGCGGCCGTTGGCTGCATCGACGGGAACGATCTGGGGTCCTCGGAAGCACGCATGGAATCGTCAGCATTGATGCCAGCTTGCAGACACTCATACGGTCCAGATGCAACGCTGGCCATAAGCTGCGTGGAACGATGGAGACAAAGGAGCATGCCGCGACCTCGCAGCCCATTATTCGTGTCTGTGCTCCCAACCGCCCAGGCACACGCGACGGCAAATGGATTGCGACAGACACGCTACGGAACGCGCCGCCCGCGAGCGTTCTGGAGAGCTGGCATCACTTTCGTTGTATTCGTGGCGGCCCCGCGGGAGGTGACATGAAGTCTTTCTGCCGTGCCGAGAGCGTGAGCATGCTGAGGGCGACATGGTCGTTGTCGACAGTCACCGCTAGGGCACTGTGACGTGAACCGCAGGTCTTCTGGGTTTAGAACAGCCGGCCGACAACGCTCGCGCAAGCTCCAGAGAAAGCAAAAGAATATTCCGCCCCCTCGCCGGCGCCGTTGTGCGCTTCTCGTCGCCGAAGCATACCAATCCCATGCAATCGGTATCGTTAGGCCAGGCGATCCAGCACTTCGGACCGCTCACGCTCTGCCGATGGGTCGACCCGCCGTTACAAGGCCTCCCCCGCGGCCACTTCTAAGTTCTCGCGGCGCAATCGCAGCGCCGCCGGGAGGACGGAGCACTGGTGGGCTGGGAGAGGGGGGCAGTGCTGAGCTTATGACAAAGTGCCGGCGGATGTGCGAACCATGGGAGCCAGCGCCTGACGCAGGACCCAGATCGGGTGCGCCGTCCGTGAGGGAGGGCAAAAGGGTGTGGGTGAGTGGGGAGCAGTGACGACCACGCCAGGCGAGCAAAGCATGAATTAAGGGGATTCGATCGGAGCCGCCGCGACAACCAGATGCAGTAGTGCCTCTATGATAGGCTGCGTCGCGTGCAGCAGTCGCGGAGGCCGCATTTGTGGCCGATTCCAGCGTCTACCAAAACATGGATCAGCTGCACAGCCGGCTTGTTACGGCTCGGATCCGCTGCAAGGCGGCGTCGTCGGGCATGGCCGTGAGACCGGTCGTGCAGACGTCTGACTGGCTGTCAGGCCTCGCGCTACTGCCTAGACGAGCTTTGCTAAACGAGACCATTTCTGCCCTGCTCCCTCTCAGGCGTGCTGCTCAGCACAGAAATTTTCTGACCAAGTCTTGCATTGCCAACAACCGGGCCAGGATCGCAGCTGCAGACACCGTTGCGGACGCTGGGCTGGCGGCAGAGGCAAATCCAAGGGGTGAAAGGGAGATGGCGACGGGATCGCGGCAGCCAACGCGCGCTGCGGACGCCTGTGCGCGCGCAGGCAGGACAGGTCGGTAGGTAGGCAGGCAGGTAGGTCATGGTGCGCTGGGGACAAGCTCGACACCGCCCTTTGGGCGATGGAGCGACGACCTGGCCCCTCAAAGGCCGCGGTGAGAAAAGAGTAAGAAAGGGAGAGAGGAGTGTGGGAAGGCGTGCGGGCGGCGTGTGTGTAGGTGCCGGGTGCGCGAATGTGCCGGGAAGTGCGGTCCCGCTCTGGGCTAGGGCAGCAGCTTCCGGGGCCTTTACTCGCATGCCTCGTGTAGGTCGTCAGCAGCATTCATGGATTCGCTCTGTGCCGCATCTAGTCTCTTCCACTCCTTCTCTCTTTCTCCTCCTGCACGCCCACCCCCAATCTTCTTCTCTCCTTCCTGACTCCCGCCCTTCTCGAAGCTCGCTCCCTCCTCCCCTTGCTCTCCAGCCCGCATCCTCTGTGCGCAGCACCGGCACGCACACGACCATCTCCTCACCTTCACCCATCACCACCGACACCACTACCGCTGCCCTGCGTCACTGCTTACGCCGACACAGCGCACTGTCTCCGCGACCCTCCATCCCCAACCTGCACCAGACCACTGCGTCACTTCTCACCTGGAAGCTCTCTGATCGTCGAGGTAGCTTGTTGTCGCACAGGTCCAACGAGCTGCTCCTACTGCGACCACCTTCGCCTTACCCAGGCTAGCCAAGGCGCCCATGTACCCTACAAACGGAGGTTCTGACTACAAGCCGCAACAGTCCCAAGAACCTCCCCGGCCTTGGAACCTAGCTCAACCACCCTCTCAGCCTCAGCACTACCCTGCCAACGGCCAATACCCTCCTCAAGTTGGTTCACCTGCCTCGCTGCTCGGCGTCATATGTCTGACCTAGAACAGCAACCCCCTTCCTCAGCTGCACCTCAAGCACGCTCAGATCGTCCCGAGATGGCTGCCATTCATCCTCAGTTGCCGTACGGCCAGCCTCCTCAGCAGCATCCCGACATGTATCGTCTGCCACCCACCACCAGCTTCTATCCACCTCCTGCCCCTCAGCAGGTAGAGTATCATAGACCCCCTCCCCCTCAGCAGCAGGCCGCGGCCACGGGTCAATCAGCTCCTCGCCAGAGAACTGCAATTGCTTGCAAGTACTGCCGGAGACGCAAGGTAAAGCCCCACTTGTCCGTGCACGATGGGTTGAGAGTCAGCTAATCGTTCAATAGATCCGCTGCTCTGGCTTTGAGAACTCCGAGGACGGTCGTTGCTCCAATTGCATCCGCTTCAGTCAAGAATGTGTCTTCACGCCCGTAAGTGCCCAGACACAAGCTTTTGTCCCTGCACAAGCGCTTCACCGATATGGCCGTGGTGGCGCCACACAACTTTATGGAGCATACGGCCAGCGTCTGCCTCCCCAGCCTGAAGGATATCCTCCCCCACATCCCGGCTACCAGCTGCCTCATCCTTACGCTCATCCTCCCCCGGGCTACGGACCGCCACCACCCGGCTACCCTCCTCAGGCCTACCAGCCACCACCACCCCAACAACAACAAGGTCGCAGACCTGAAGATCCTCGTACACCTGGTCTGCCTCCACACGGCCAGCCGCAACAGATGACTTCCCGGCCGGAAGACGGGTCAGCACCAGGTTACGCGTATCCGGACCCCAGCGCATACCCGCCTCCGGGAGTTTCACCAACCACATCTGGCCCGTACCAGCAACCGGGTCAGCAGCCATACTATGCACCGCAACCGCAACAGCCGCAGCAGCAGCCACCTCGCCGCAACTCGCCAAACTCTGTCTATTCGTACGATCAAGCGCGCAACTCATCGTCCCCCCATGGTCAGCCCGGATATGCCTATGCTCCGCAGCCGCCACAAGCCCCGGCTACTGCAGGAGCGGCAGCAGCAGCACCACCCCCACCTCACAGTGCAGCGCCCTCGCAAACTGCGGGACGTTCCTCACCACAGCATTCCAGCAACCCCAGCCGAGCTGGCATGAGCATCAACGAGATGATCTCGGATAATGCCTCGGGGCCTGAGCGAAGCGCAGCGGACAGCGATATGGTGAGCGCCTTGAATCGTGCACCCCGTCGCTAGAAGCGAATGCGGCCTGCGCGGGTGTAACCACGTCCTCGAACGGTTGTACCGTTGCGCAACGTCACGACTACACGACTGGATTCTTTGCAGCCGGTGTCTGCGCGAATTTCGTATTATACTTGTCAGCGAGATCATCAATTCTTGCTGCATTCTCAGCCTCAATATCCACCACAGTGTCGATGGGTTAATTCTTGACAAGGCGAGTGTTAGCAGACAAGAATTTAGCACTGCAGTGGCGTTGAAGCTGTCACGTCTGCATTGGGAGGCTTGTCTCGGCTACGGCGCATGCTTTCACTCCATGCGCTGCAGCGTATAAAGTGGTTATCTGTTTCATGGCCTTCTGCGCCATCGCTCTTCCTTCTCGGTCGCACGAGTTCTCTGCGCTTCAAATGCTGGATCCAGGATTCTGATACCCCCCAGCACGACAGCCTGTCTTGCTTCGACATGGACAGCTGTTGCAAAAAGCCACGATTGTTAGCATAGTTGTATGGATTGGGCAGATGCAGGAATATGTTTGTGTCACCGGGAGCGGAGCTCACCTGGAGACATCCGATCGCAGGATGCAATTCATACCAGCCTGCTGGTTCTGTCAATACTTAATTGTTCATACTTTGCGTCCCCCTTACAGATGCGCTGGTCGCACTGTTTGCTAATGCTTCGACGTCAAATGCATCTCGAGTTCCTTTCTGCGCGTATTTGATGGTAGACGAAGACCTGCGTCATCCTGGCGCGTCCACATGCGGTGCTCGTTGACATTTTGTTTCGAAATCGCTGCTTGCATGGGCCATTGTTTCGCATGACTGGTGGCACCACTGCAAATTCAGCGGTGGGGCTTCCGAGGGGCGATCATACAGACTGGTGCGCTAGATGGTGTTTAGGTACTCAGCTCCGCTCGGAAGGGCTAGCACCTAACGTAGGCAGGTCACAAGATGCAGTCTCGTCGTGCGCGTATGTGTTTGGAGTGCTCCAGCCCCGAAGACTCTGCCCCTCTGGATGTCACTCTGCGCTTAGACGGACGCGGCTACCTAGACAGTGCGCCACCTTCCGAGAAGACTTGTACCTGCGCCCGCTGCCCGGCCGCGTCGGTACTGGAAGCCGGCTGGCGGTCTCCGTCCCATGGGTGCAGCAGAGTCTGAGGGTGCATGGAGGTGTGCGGTCGCGATCTTGTGACAGGCTGCTCTGGTCAACTGGGCTGGAGGGACACAGTCGTTCCACGGACGCTGAAAGCCTGCACTCTCTCCGAGTCTTTGCATATCCGATTCTGCATCGTAATTGAGTTTTGCTGCTGTTTAGCCTGCTTCTGCCCGTCGGTGGGCCATATGGGCCATCAGGCGATCCTCGATATGCCTATTCTCGCTGTGAGTGGTGCGTGTGGCGTGCCTGACTAGCGAAGTGGCTTGGTGCACATCTAGGATCAGCAGTAGTGGATGACACCTAACGTCACGGCCCTCTACACTGCTTGTTCAGCACCCACCACGGCCATCCGCATTTGGCGCTTGCTTTTTTCCCCCATCCCACCGCCAGCAGCGATGATTCCTGTCGCCCACGCGGCAGCCAGAACACCCTCGTGCGAACATGGGTCTTCGTGACACCAAGGTCAATGACGCCTTCAAGGCCAAGAAAGCTATTATTGTCGCTGCCCTGGCCGTGCCCGTCGATGAATATGACGATCTCTCCCCAAAGGGCTCAGTCGACAGCAATATCCGAGATTTCATAGACCAGATCAACAGCCTGGAAGCCTGTGTTACAACGAGCAGCTGCTCAGGAAGGATTGCCGTCTTTGCAGAAGGTTCCAAGGTCATGTCCCCGTCAAACGAACACATCAATCCTCAACCCAAGGTGCCGGGGAAGTGGCTTGTGGTTAGCCATGATCCCATCGCCCTGCCTGACTCAGACCTGAGTCGGTTTCTGGGTCTTCGTGCACCGACTGCAAACCAAGCTCGAGCTGATCGCTTTGTTCACCTGAAATTCGAGCCGTTCATTTTGCACATACTCACGGCTTCCTTGGACATTGCGCAAGCAATACTTCGTTGTGCTCAGCAGGCAGGGTTTCGAGAATCCGGCATTGCTGGAATCAGCGACGCGGGTGTTAACCTTGCTATTCGCACCAATGGAATCGGGTTCTCGACCGTAATCGGGCAGGTCACCTTTGGCTGCCATGAAGCTCTTGTAGATGACGATTACCTGAGGACCATGCTTGAGTATGCCAACGATCGCTTTTCTGAAAATGAACAGCGCATCCTGCGGCTCAAGGATGGTATCAAAAAAGCATTTGAGGAGAGCAAGGAGGAAAGCAAAGCTGAACGAGCGCAGAGGAAGAGACTGGAAGGCCTCGCACGGCAGACTGCATTACGAGAGAGGACACAGAGTGAAAGCGCGGATACGCTGGAGGATGACTTTGGCACAGAGATTACTTGAGAGACGGTGGCAGACATCAAACTTCAGTCTTCGATGCGCTGCGGTGGAAGCGGGTCGCCAAAGGCATTACTGCTCGCCAGGCAGCCTCGCCTTCTGTACCTCGTCAAGCGTCACGCCCCTCCATTCATCGACTGGGATCCATCCAATGTACGCGCGATCGCCGTAGCCGCCAAAGAAGTAGAGGTCGTCGACAACCAACCGCATCCACTTACTGGAGTGGATATCATTTCCCGGAGTCCACGCCTTCGCCTCACTGTGCTTTTGGAGAAAGCACTTCTCCAAATCGGCTCCCTTGACAACGCCGTCCTCTATGTCTTCCATATGGCCCATCAATGCTACCCTGGGCAGGCCTGATGGAGGCATGCTGATTGGCTTTGGAGGTTGCCATTGTATGGACAGAGTCACGTTGCTCCCTTTGGCTGCGTTCACGAAAGTGGTGGCAATGGTAATGGCGAGAAATGTAGGGTTCCCAGTCTCCGGCTCGCAGTCGGCAAAATACTCCATCAGACCGATTGGCTTGCCTGCCACGTCCGGCCTGGCAGTGGAAGGGAAGATTGTGCTAGTGGTGCCGATGCTTTCCAAGTGCAGGATTCGGCGCGCCGCGACCGCCGACTCATGGACTGTCGGGATGCGAAAGTGCGGTGCTAGCTCGGCCTGTCCATTCGGAGAGGCCTGGGGCAGATCAAATGCTGTCGGAACGACTAGTGCCTTGGTATAGAGAGCATGGAGGAGTAAGCCTGCTAGCATGGCTACAGGTGTCGAGGCATGCATTTCGACTATGATCACTCGAGCGAGATCAATGAGATATCTGGCCAGCAATGAAATGAGGACGTTATCGAAACAATCTAACATGCGGTGAAGACGCAGTTATAAGCGCTGGCCTTGCTATGCCCTCACGTGGGGCTGCCGGGTCAGCTGTACCTGTACCTGTACCTTGGTGGAGGCACGCGAGGGCAGCGACTTCGGCGTGACATGTCATGCCTGTTGTTGCTTGAGGCCGTATGTCACCACATACTTTGTTCGCACAACCGCCCTCCTGATCTATCCACACAGCTTGCCAACCAGCACCTCACGTCGAGCATGCAAAGCTTACGACCTGCCGGCTGAACTCTGGGCGCAAGACGCATGAACACGCCATGTCACGGGAGATTCTCCCTAGCCCGAACGCTGCAGCGGCGCGGGTGCGTCACAAGCCACTTCATCCCACATTTGCAGCCAGGCAGAATCTCACCCCACACTTCTCCCGTCGACCGATGTGCTACTGTTTGCCTCTGCTTACCTCCTCATGGCCTGATCTCTTGCCTCTTTGATCGCGAACTCGACCGAATGCCTGCGCCGCGTCGCAATACATGATGAAGTGAAACGCACCTCGCGCGCCTGGCTCTCACCGCACTCTTGCTCCGCACAGCGCTGCTTAATATGCCCATGGACCGTGGTCCCACGCCCCTGTACGTCTCTCGCGTTGAATGCCGCCATCATACGCCGTAGTGCCTGCCATTTCTCCCTGTATTGGTACCCATCATGGCGTCTTCTGCCACCAATGCCTCCGCTGGTATCATGGATCTCGAGCGAGAGCTCAGTTGCTCAATCTGCACCGACCTGTTGTATCAACCGTTGACCTGCATACCATGTCTTCACACGTTTTGCGGAAGCTGCCTCAAGGAGTGGTTTGGGTGGCAGGCGGTCCGTCATGATCAACAGCACACTAGGGGCAGCGCGCGAAGACGACCCAGACCCGAGTTTACTTGTCCAAGTTGCAGAGCAGCAGTGCGAGAAACGCGGCCAAATGCGACCGTTACGACCCTCTTAGACATGTACACAGCCGCAAACCCTGGCAAGGGAAAGACTGCGGACGAAAAGCAGGAGATAGACCGAAGCTACAAACATGGAGACACCGTGCTACCTGCCGAGGTGCATGCTGAGGACACAGACACGGCTGAAGAGGTGGAAGACGTGGAAGATGCAGCATTATTGGAGGAAGTGAGGCAGCTCAGTCTCAGCGACGCTCATATGACAAACGGCACTGCTAATGGCCGAGACTTTCGGGCTAGAGTACGCTTGCGACACGACCAACATGATCGTAGGGGTCACTCGAGGCGACGAGATCATTCTTCTGGTCACGCAAGAATGCCACAGGCCCAACTCGGGGTTCCCGTCACAGATCGGCAGAGAAGCTCATCAAGACGTCGACAAGAAGCTGAGCGGCGGCAGCTCGAGCACCAATCAAGTCTACGATCACTCTTGAGTAACTCCGAAGGAGAATCAGAAGAAATGCAGGCGGAGATCCTGCGGCAGATCACCGAAGAAGGTCTTCTAGATGGCATCGACCTGGACAACATCCGTGTCGAGCAGGAGGACGAGATTAGTGAGCGCATCGCCCAAGCGTATCGCAGACGGCAGAGAGAGATGGCCATGCAACGAGAGTCAAATAGAAGGGCGGCGCGACGAGACCTGTCTGTGCCTGACACTGGTCGGTCACGCAACAGACCTTCGCACCAACGAATGGCAAGTCATGGCTCGGCGCCAGCTCCTGCTGCCGAAGCTGCATCGCGCCCGAGACGTGGAACCGATACACAGCGCTCAGAACGTCCAGGGCAGGCCGCTGCCGGCCGCGAGCATGGCTCGCAGCCGCAAGCTTCTGCTCGCGTCTCTCAGGAGACTCGACGAGCCGCAGAACCAGCTAGGAGAGCTATCATCGAGCAATGGCGACAAGGTGCTGTGGGCATCTCGCCCCAGCCGCCAGCTATGAGCATCCTACCCGATGATGAAAGCAATCGACCTACGAGTTCAGCGGTCAGCGCTCGCGCGCAACAGGAGGACTCTGCTCCATCGTCTAGTGCAGCGCCTACGGTCAGTTGTGATCGGTGCGGAGTACAGCACATCGAGTTCGAGCTTCACTACAACTGCCCCAAGTGCTCATCGACTACTACGTCGACATATGATCTCTGCAGGAGTTGCTTTCTACTCGGCCGAGGTTGTCTGCACTGGTTCGGCTTCGGCTACGCTGCAGAGGTCAGGTTCCAAAGACAGGCACCATCGGGAGGTTGGCCACATGGGACTGAGCCTCCACACGTCCTCCAAGCCCGTCGCTACACTAAACCTGCAAACAGAGATCCATCTCGCCCTGATCAGGCCGTCACATTGCAGTCGGGCCTCTTTTGCGACAACTGCTTCCAGATTGCCAACGAGTGCTACTGGCGCTGCGATCGCTGCAACGAAGGTGACTGGGGCTTCTGCAATGCCTGCATTGGCCAAAGCCGCCACTGCACCCATCCGCTTCTTGCTCTGGCCATGATACAGCAGGACGACGTGACCTCTCAATCACTTGTCACTTTACAGCCAACGACATTCTGTAACCTCTGCAGCCAGGCGATTGATGTCTCCAAGTCTCGATATCATTGTCCGATCTGCAATGAGGGGGACTTTGACATTTGTCACTCTTGCTACAACAGTCTCGTAGCCAACGGCCAAATTTCCCCATCGGACGGGCCCCAAGGTCAACGACTATGCCCATCAGGCCATCATATGCTAGTTGCAGCCTTCGAATGCGACGAGATGGGCTACAACCGTCGCATCGTATCAGAGCCTGTTGTAGGCGGGTGGGCCACTCGACCTGAAGCACGAGACGGTGCTATTACCACAGTGCATGGACAGAGACTTATAGACAATAATGGATGGGTATACGACGAGAGGAACGAAAATGGCGTTATGAATAGACGTACGGTTTCATCGACGTCCAAATGGGGCACCCAAAGACTCGCGAATGGGGGTTGGGGGCAGAAGATGGTCACCCTGTGGACTCGAGTGCCAGCCAAAGAAGCCAAGGACGAGCTCACATTTCCCAAACACGCAGAGATCACGGAGGTAATTGACATCAACGGTGACTGGTGTAGTGGAGTGTACTGCGGTCGTCTTGGCCTCTTTCCAGGACCATTCGCTCGGCCCAGTTCCTAGAAAGGACGAGCCAGTAGAAATTCACCTTTGACGATGTGACGAATACGATATGTCAGCACCTGAGAAACTCCAAGTACGGGTCTATAACGAGTTTCATTTAGCAGCATGACAAACGATTGGATATGGTTCATCCTTCCTAATATATCAATCAAGATCAACCATCACTAATACGGCACACCTAACCGGGCTTTGACGGCCCAGCATCCGGAGTCTTGTTTACCAAGCTTCAACATGTTCCGACTTGTGGCTTGCTGCAACGCTGTGCACGCCGCGCTAATCGAGGTGAAAGGATGGGCACGCCGCTGTGATACGAGGCAGCATCATGAGATCGCGGCTCCTCATTCTTAGGGGAACAGGGCAACAACACGCGAGCTGGAGTGGCGTAGACTCGATACTTTCAACCCACCTCAACTTTCACAAGCCGTAAGGCTGCCTTGAAGCACTGCACAACTGTTGAAGGCCTGTTTTCACCTACTTCAACTCAGGCTCAAGCTGTCACCCTTGCCTGGTCCAGCGCCAATGTCTTTCAATCGCTGGAGAAATGGGGTTACCGATCGCTTTGACTCATCGAAAGTTGCCGGTTGCGAATGCAGCACGCTAGCATATGGCTGCGTAAGCTGTCTCTTTGTGTGGCTTGACCAGTGGCATGTGTCACCAGCATGTGCAGACTTTCTACTAAGCCTTGCCCGTAATCCTGGATGCTCAACACATGCAGCTCGCTCGATTTGACTGGATGCAGCGCGGAGCGCACTGACTTTGGGGCTACAAGAAACCTTGACGCGAAACTACAAACAGAAGGCAGCTCGTCACAGTGGCCAATGAGATAAGTCGGCGCATCAGTTCTGGATATCTCCGCTACAAGCTCGTCGACTTGCTCGTATCCAGATGACATAGGTCGTAATCGATCCAAGTACGAATGCTGCTCCTCAATGCTATTTCGAACATGGGTACGATGGCTCTCGCTGTCAGCAGGTCGATCCGCAACTTGCCTGAAGCTGAAGAACTCCTTACTACAAGCTGGTCAGTATTGTCGACTGGAAATGCTTCGTGTTCAGCTGTTCTATTCACGCTGGCAGTCTTACGACCATGTCTCATTTCCCTGCTTCTGCTTCTGCTTCTGAACGCCTCGAGTGCTACTACCGGTGCAAGAAACCAGCTGGCTGAATAGCCGCAGGAATGACAAATGCACATACAGCCAGGTGGCTGCTAGCGCCCGGAGTAGTGAAGGGAGCCCCGGCAGACGCCTATAGCGCAATGATGAATCTGGCTCCAGGAAGAGGAGCCGGCGGTGAGGGCGATCCGGGTGATTCTTGTTTCTGGCCCCACGACTTGTCCTAGTCTTCCGCTTCGATGCTGCCTCTGGTTAGCCACCATGACCAGCAGCCACTCACACAGCCTTGACACTACGCGAGCCGTCTGTGCTCTGCATTAGATCTCCCTCAAGCTCAACGGACAGACTTTACTCCACGAATGAGCTGCATCCGTCTCAAACTCTCTCATCGCATACTAGACCACTCCTCCCGTGTGCCTCGCGCTCACTAGCGCCGTCTGGATGCTTTACAGGGCATCAGCATCCAATATATTAGAGACGAGTCCAAGTTGCCTGCAATGTTACTGCTGCTGGAGCCAGACTGACGAGATGCACGACTCAAATAGAAGCACATCACCATCCTCGATCAAGTCCTCAACCTCGACATCGAAGCCGGTGGTGAAATTGACGAGATCTCGAAACGGCTGCACCAATTGCAAACGCAACAAAGTCAAGTGCGACGAGGTCAAGCCAGTCTGTGCCGCGTGCAGCAAACATGGCCGCGTCTGCATGTACCGGACGCCGAAGCCGTGGATGTTCAACCAGGAGTCAGACATAACCAGTCGCGCCGAGGATCCTGCGATAGTCATAACAGACGATCACTGGAGTCCCGGTCAATTCCCACATTTCTCCATGTCCACATGTGGGGACGAGTCATTACAATTCCTGGACGATTCGCCCGCGGCGTGGATGGAAAACTGTCTGGAGGCCTATGGTCCTCTGACAGCCGCACCGCGAAGAAATGATTTTGTTGATTCTGACCTAGACACCATCATATGTATGCGCTCACTGCAGGCTCTATGTGCACTGTTGATCTAACCTTCTGTCTGTTCAGCACAAGCTATATCAGATCTTGGCTTCTCGCTGCAAGTCGTCGCTGTCGAACCAGCCGTCGAGAATCTCCGGAACGCACTCGCTATAGTGCACCAAGCCTCATGGGGCTCGGTGACTGCTCTCGATGCAGAGGACGCATACTTTTCTTTCCGAACAGGCGCTATCAATCGCCTACTCTCAGGTGACGTTGAGCAAGAGGCATTCATCGTTTCTGCCTGGCTATTAGCTCTATGTGAGCTTGCAAGAAGCGCAAATATCGACACTAATCTCTCACACCTTGACCATCTTACAAATCTCGCTCAAGAATGGACGGAGTCATGGCAGCTAGTTGCGGCCTCAAATCAACAACGAAAGCGATCCAATTGTGCGCAAACGACCTTGGCTCGACTGAGCTCTCGGGCTCAACACTACCGCATCATGTCCTCCCTCCAGACTCCTCTTCAGACCTTCCACAGTTTCCGTGACGCTTCAACATCGCTCATGGCTCTTATGACAAATTGGATCATGCCACTACGGCATAACGCTCAATTGTCAGCTCCTATGCCAGACGGCTCAGAGTCATGGATCGCACCCATCAGCGAAACCATGGTCCTGTCGATCCTGAATCATTGGGAGCAGGCCTTTGACGAGCTGAGATGTACGCTTTACTCCGAACCGATTGGCTCGCTCTCACTGTTGCTCGTTCTTCGTCTGCATTTCCTGGTCGCTCGCCTCTGCACCATGTGTCTGCCCAAGGGCGAGGAAGCGTTCCTGATGCACAAATCCGACTTCACGGAGATGCTCGACCTCTTGCAGAACTTTGCGGCACAGGCCCGATTCAAAGATCACGGCGCCGATCTAGCATTACCTTTGTTTTCGGTCGCCTTTTTCGTCGCCCTAGA
Organism: Taxillus chinensis; assembly: GCA_023512835.1. Taxonomy (NCBI): domain Eukaryota; kingdom Viridiplantae; phylum Streptophyta; class Magnoliopsida; order Santalales; family Loranthaceae; genus Taxillus; species Taxillus chinensis. The sequence goes on from JAKCVP010000064.1 coordinate 32,842, forward strand.
ATGCCGCGATATACCAGTACGGCGGCGCGCACTGGAAATGCTAGAGAACATGGGATGCATAAATGATGGGCCGTGGAACTCGAGGGTCGCTTTCCTGATAGCGACGAGCGTCATGAAGATTGAGCTAGGTCGGCATCCGGATCTGATCCAAATTGAGAGCGCAGACTGTGTGATTGATGCCGTAAAGAGGAGGGCGAAGCTGATTGTGCGATACACAGCTTCTGGTCCTGGAGTGACGGGCCGGAGCAGCGCGAAGTCGTCAGTGCTTGCAAAGCTGAGCGTACTGGAGGATCCAATTGACTTTGAGGCCTGCCGGAATTGCGTATGGGTGAGTCTTGTCCTTGTTTATCTCTTCTTCACTTCCCTGCGTACCAATATTCTACTAGCCTCTCGTTTGCCGCTTTTTGCATCTGGGAGCAAACTTTGACTGACGTTTGGTTTTGACAGCCACTTGAAGTCGTTACGCAGACATTTGGATATGTGAGGTCAACGTGTCCGCCAATACGAGGGATGATGACGAGAGATCTCGCTGCAACAATGCTAGAGCGAAGCGGGATTGCACCAGTGATGCAGTGCTGAGCGCTGTTGCTCGCCTCGGTCGATGTAGCTGGGCGCGTAGTCGACGCCCTCTCTGCATAGGCAGGAAGAAGGCCTCTCGCCAGCTGCGCCACGCCAAAAAGCTTCACATAAATGCCAGCCGAAAAAAATAGAGACAGGAGCGCACCGCACCGCCTCCACTGGATGGGGACACTTTCAAGCTGTCGAGCATACAAGACCTATGCTTTTGTCGCTATAATTAAAAGCACGCCCACACTCTTCCTCCTCCACTGTTCAAAAGAAACTTCGTAACATTCTGTGATCAATATATCGCAGTATGCCGGTCCTGTAGAACATCTCAAATGCTTGACTGCCAACCCATCCAAGGACAATGCAGCCAGGCGAGAGCTTTCCAATGCCCTTTTTGCGTTACGAGGGTACCCTTGGACGCGGGTCTGCTGGCTTTGTTTTCGTGACAGTGTTGCGCTTTCAAGAGATGGAACTAGCTGCTCAATTTTTCTTTCTTTTTTTGGTCGAGGTGTGGAAACCACAGACAAGCTGCAACATCAATGTCTCGCACTTTCGCGGCCAGTAGCAAAAAAATAGACCCAATACCAGCGGGATCTCCTTCACAGCCAGAGAATACACGCGGTCAGCAAGTTGACTTCGTCGCCGCTCTTTTCCTGTCGTATGTCGCCTCGAAGGTAGTAGTGTGTGTGGCATGACGAATGCCCATACAATTATGTTAGTTTTCTCCACTTTTGCTCTACAAGGTGACTGGAGCTATTAAATACTCAGCCAGACAAATGTTATACAGTGACTTGTTGCAGCTGGACAGACTTCTCGACGTAAGCTAAAGATGTCAAGTAATCTACCTCCTAGGTAGACTAGTGTTGAATCCTTTCATACATCTGAACCTCAGCTAGGCGCCCAATCAACGACATCCGCGATCGGCCTTGAGCGAGCAGCCATCAAAACCCAGAAGGCCACCCTTCATGTCTCGTATTTCCAATTCCAAACCTCCAATCTACAATCTCCGTCTTCTTGATGCATACATCGTCGAGCCATAGCACGGGTCTGCGCAGCCCCCTACCCGTAACATTAAACGTCACCGTGTCGAGACCTGCAAAGTCGTCGCCCGAGACTGCACTTATTGTTTCCTTGTACACTTCTACGCGATGCATCGCCGATGCTGTTGATGACTGAGATGGACGCGAGTGGGTACTGTCCTGGCTTGAAGGGTGAAATAGGTACTGTCTCGATACACGAGGAATGCGAGCGGTTCCTTCATATCCAGCGACAGTGAGTAGACATGGCTCAGCGACTTCTTGACTTTGACTTTGACTTTTTTGGCCGCTATGGGCTTCCTCGGCAGAGACAAAGGGGAAAGACTCTAGAGAGGGAAGTGAGCAGGCGAAAGAAAAGGCAAGCAGCTCAAAATGTGCAGTCAACTGATAGACTGCTTCGTGCTGCCTCGTGATATGTGGAAGCAAGGTGATACCATAAGCATCTGCCTCAATTACTCCTGGTTCAGACTCGGGCTCAGATTCTGATCTCATTTGGACGTTGAAATTGTCGTGGAAAGCAGCGATAGAAACTGTTTCGCTGGACGATGTGATGCCAGACTGTCTTCGATTCTGCAAAGCCATAAAAGATGAGAGTACTGGTGAGAAGTTCGCGTAAAACAGACCATCGTAGACGCTGAGTCGGGGAATCTCCGGAGCAGAGAGGGGAAAGGCTTGGATGTTGTCGAACTAGACTTGGGTCAGTCGCATCGCTCCGACATCTACTCAAGGTGCGTACGTTGTGCGTGACGATTGGAGTCCGGAAAGTCCAGGCCCAAACGTATGGGACGACCGTCACCAGAATGCAGAGTTTAAACATTATGGCAGCGAGCCTTTGCCCCAGCAAGGCAATAGAGAAAAGGAAGCAGGATCTCGAAGAAGTCGATTCGCAGCAATCTCAGTATTAGGAGATCAGGTAATGCAAGTGTCATCCGCTCATGCAAAAGTCGTTATTTGTACAGGAGACTCCTCTCGAAATAGAGTCGTATGCCAACAAGATGGAAGAAAGAGACATGCCTCGATGCAGGAAAATGTCGTAAATGCAAAAATCGCAGGATCCTTCGCGCCTTCCGTCGATGGGAGCCAGCCCTCGTGTACGGCTCTTGCCAGACTCTACGAATCCGGCTTTGTGGGTTGTAAGGAAAGTCCTCGGGTGAATCGACGTTCCGAAGCTACTCATCTTCCTTGTCGGGTTTTGCGAAAAG
>JAKCVP010000065.1:0-35502 GCA_023512835.1 Taxillus chinensis
CAAGATCTGCTTCAAGACATTTACAACTAGAGTATAAAACGCTTGGACTTTCAGATATAAGCGTTAGGTATTCTAGAGTATTACTGTACTGTACTGTACTGGGGAACTGTGTAGAGAGTCTTTGTACCCACGATAGGCTCGATCGCTAGTGAAGATTGGGTGGGGGCGGGCCGGAAGTGAAGCTCTATAAATTCCAAAACCAACACATACATATTCGACAATGGAGAAGTGATATCCTTTCCGCGCAGAAGACACACAGCTAAGAGCGTAGCGGGACAATGCTGCAACCCCGGAAAACTCCAGCAGAGAGTACAGCTCTATATGCTCTATTTCCGCTACCGGTATAAGAGCTCTCAAAAAAGAGTACACTCGACTCTCCCCTATGGGTGTTCTAGCGATTCTCAGTCCCCGCTTTCCGCGCCATAATACTATGAGACAATACTTTCAGGCGTCTCTTAAGACAGACATGAAACACCCGATCTCCAGCACTAGTGCTTTTCTTCCGCGAGCTCTGCATGTTGCGTTTTAAGCGGCCGGCTTACTTGTTGTCTGAAACACCCGACATCGATTCGGGCTCTGGAAGGATACTTGATAGAGACTGAGAACACTCTATAGCACTCTAACAGTCGGGACTCAAAGTGGCATATGCGCCTTTTCGCGGTTTCAAATACTCAATTTCGCGCGCATAGGTTAGACACACTCTTGTTAACTTATGCTAGGGGGAACTCTCTGTTTGGCTGCTAGAGACTCTTGGGATCGGAGACAGACCTACAGAGTTGGGGCTTTTCGGAAAATGGAACAGTACTACCTACCCTACCGAGAAACCAGAGAGATTTGATGCCAAGCAGAAACATACTCTATGAAATCCCGAGAGAAGAGTGCTTTAGGCGATGCGGAGTGAAGCACCGGATATCTATTGCAGGTGTTACCTGTACTGGAGAGAATCGATTACGCGAGAGACTCCAGTGTTCCGAATAGAGTGGATGGCACACATTTGGGAGTGGAACCCAGCCTTCTATACTAGGAGAGGGAAGCACTCTGGACCCGAACCGGATGTCAGACGAGAGGTGGACCCGAACCGAAAAGGGTAGTGTTGCCACTCTTTTCCAAGGGGACACTATAGAAAGCGGAAGGCGAAACAGCACTTTCGAGATGTACACAAAACAGAGACTAGACTCGGAAACCGCAAGGCAAGTTACGAGGTTGCGTCAACAAAGCATTTCGGGCAACCGGATAACCTACGCTTAACCGCACGGTGGGTTTTCGTAATCGAACGGCATGATGTTTCAATGCCAGCAAACAGTAATGTTCCAAGCAGTCCAAGCACTCTCGTATGAGGGAGAAATGACTCTATCGCTAGCTCCCTCAACTAAAGGGAAGCACCGGAGAGATCTTGTACGAAGCGGAAGCGGAATGTCGGCTTGAGTCACGAATCCCAAAAGAGGTGGTGTCCCAAGGAACTCGGGTTACGATACGGCCGCAAGAGGACGACAACATGTGTGTGTAGTACCACTCTGTTATCTGGTTGTTGTAAAGAGGTACGGAGGCGTGCAAGAAAGGTTTCCGAAGGGCCGGGCGTAGGGTAGAGCTCTACTTTCCCGGTATGTTTGGTGCGCGAGGCTGGGGATGCGAAAATGCTATAACCAATTAAAGAGAGAGTACCAGGCGGAGCATATGCTATTACTGGGACACCTAACCATAGCAGAGAGACAACAGACCTTCCATTGGGTGGTACGTACCTGTCGTTTACTGGTATAGAAGAGCTTTGGGCGCGAGACTCTGTCACTGGAGAGATACGCTACGGTCTTAAAAGAACTCAAATAGCCCCGTGGTAACGCTGATATGGTTTAAGAACCACTAAGAAGTCCAGCATAGCTCCCGGGTAGCGACTGTTTATACACTGGTTGCTGACTGCTAATTAAGGTACTCTTTGCTGCCTTCTCGAATCGATTACTTTCTGCGCCGGATCCAGAGAGGGAAACCTACTTACTAGCACTCATAAAGATGGAAAATACGGGAGCGAAGCAACAGGCGTTACAACGGTCAGGTTCCGGGCGGGATTACGTAACGAGCACACTGTCTCTATCGCTATACGAGGGTAGTTGAATGCGAAGTCAGAGGATCGGAAGGTGTGTTTCCGCGGAGCTGGGTATCTTGTAGCTATAGAGATGGTAATGGACTCTGCCTTTGGACACGGAAGCTAGAATTCGAACCATGTGTCCGGCGGCCTACGGGCTCATAGACACCACTCTGTTATCTGGAATTGTAAAGAGGTACGGAGGCGTGCAAGAAAGGTTTCCGAAGGGCCGGGCGTAGGGTCCACCTCTCGTCTGACATCCGGCGCATAGTGATGTGGAAGGGCTCTCGCTCAACGGATAAGAGTCTAGCACTTCTAACATACGGTAACCTCGATGTCGGCTCTTCTAAAAACTACTATATTTCTGCTCTGGAACAGAATCGAATCCGAGGGACTTCCAGCAGGGAGCTTCCGAGATCAGACGGATATTCTTGAAATAGAGGATCGGAAAGGATCGGAAAGGATATGGAAAGCTCTACTTTGCAAGGCCCACCGGGTGCCACTCCAAACCAGTATTCGGAAATCCGGAAGTACCATACAGATAGGCTATCTCGATCACTGTGTGAGTTCTATAGAGATAGATATGCGTTCGTGAAAGGTCAATCCATCTTTCCGAAGTCTCTCATTGCTCTTCATGACTTGTGTTCCCCGCTGCAGAGAGGCACCCCTTCTTGTATTGTCGTTCCGTTCTTTATAGACCGTGACACCTTTTGCTTGAGTGTGCAAACACCTATATTAAGTTTTGTCGAGAAACAAGATACCCTAAGAGAGACTGTCCTGTCTAGAGCTCTTTCGGTCATAGAGCATTCTGTCCTTTCTGTCTTTAACAATAATACTGGATTCGGATGTAAGCACACTGTTACTGCTGGGCTTCTGCTTGTGCAGTTCTCTAGGGGTACCGAGAGTCTGAGAGAGTGCTCTACTCTTGGAAAGCTGGGTGCGCTGCGCTTTAATGGAGTGCTGTACGTTTCTGGGTGGGGCTCTCGTTCACTTTCTGTGCTTCTTTCGGAGTGGACTCTGAGTTGGGCCTACGGTTTTTCGTTAAAGGGAAAGACAGGAAGTTCCCCCTTTCAGTTTCCACTTAATATATAGAAAGCGCGTAAGCCAATTGTTCCAACGACACCATTTCGCCAGCTTGTATGTAATAAGAGAACACAGCGCCTGACCTAGTTTTGTAGTCGATCCCTTAGAGCAGTGATAAGATTATCACGTAACGTTTTGTAATGAGTATGAGAGTTTTTTAGGAAGAGCGAGCATGAATAGATGTGCTATGAGATGGAGGAGACAACCTTTCTGTGTAAAGTAGTCCGGCATCGGAAACACATGCTTGTTGGAGCTCATACATCAGAGAGTTGGAGAGATACGGAAAGCATTTCCAAGGCATCTTAAGAGCCCCAGCGGAAAAGCAAAGAGAGCCCGGCTCAAAGCGTATCGAAAGGTGCCGAACAACCCTACCTAAAAGAGGTTAAGAGAAAAGACGGGGCGCGACAGCCCCTATACTGTTAAGGGCACTCTACAAAACAAGAGAGAATGGAGAGTTGACTACAAAAGCAATGACCGACTGTACAGCGCTTCATCTGACCCCGTAAGCCATAGCATTGGTGGGGCGCCTATCCGCTTTTCGTAAAGTGATTCACTACCAGAACTCTCTAGTTTCTTGAATTCCGTAGAATGAGCGTACTACTAGCTGCGCGTATTCGGATACCAGACAAGAGAGTCTACTAAAGAGTCGAGAGTAACAGTATAGGGGCTGTCGCGCCCCGTCTTTTCTGCCATGTTTGATAGAGAAGTGCGATGTCTGCGAGATCAAACAAAACTGGAAAGTACATGCCGAACGTAACCACTCTACAGACAGATCCAGGAACTGTAGAGAGATACCGAATCGGAGTGTGCTCTATTGACAGACAGAATATACCTTATTAGTGTCTTTAAAGAGAAAGCGAAAGCAACCAAAACAGACTCGACAACACAGAGTGAACGGAAACAGATATTCTCTTAGTGCATTCCTGTGTACCCGGACAGCACTTCAGGCGAAAAGACTAAAAAAAGAGCTCCTCCACGGAGTTCAGAGATACACAAAAGTTAAGTACGCGCACGCCCCGGTATTATAGAGTTATGGTTTTACCCGATTCGTAGAAAACAGGTCTTTTTCTTCAACAGCCGAAGCATTTGTTACAGCAGCCGGAAAGCTCTCTTCTTGTTCAACTCTGCCTATAGAAAAGAAAATGGAGGGTACTACTACGGCTCTTTCAATAGCTCTTCCGAAGAGGTGGGCATCACTAGAAAGGGTGCTACGACAGATATTCTCTCTTTTCGCTTAAGTTAGGAGACAGATGTTTAACTCTCACACATAGGCTCTTTCTTGAACTCTTTACGGAAATAGAGCATTTGGTTTACAACACGGCACATCTCTGAAATGCAATACGGTTCCTGAGTGGGCACTGGTAGCGTACTCTCTTCCGTTACAAACGAGTGGATTCTCCCTCTGCTTATAGTAAGATGTCTTTCAGACCTTTACCTTTTCGAAAGAGTACTGCTCCACCACGACGGTACCCGCAACCTCCCCTGTGTTGAAAACACTCTCGGGTGAAACGCTCTTGCCTCCAATCCAAGTACTTCGTCGGTCCGGAAAAGGCTTTGCTTTCTTGTACAAGTTTAGAATCTACTTTCTACTACTGTGAATTCTAGAGATTAGGGGTTCGGAAATTTCACAATCTTAAAGAGCGACTTGTCTTAAACCCATTCCAGATGCATAGGCGGCCGGCCAGAAGACTCTATTATGAGAGTGCTCTCCGCTCCGAACACTGTCCTTGCGTTCCTATCCGGTTGTTGACAGACCTAGTATGGAAGTTTTACAGGTGCTGCTCCGGAATTCGTTTCTTGAAAGAATGCTTCTCCGCCCGAAAAGTATACCTCTGTTTATGGAAGAGCTTTTGGTCTCTTAGAGTAGACAGAATGGGGAAGCTCTGCAGTTACACTTGTCTTGCAGCCGAGCCTGTCAATCAACTCTTCTTTTGGAGACAGAGAAAGGTTTCGGAACTAAAGCTTATTACCGTGTTTAATTGTTCCGGAATGGTATTTTAAGGAGTGAAGGGGACTCGTCTATTACTGAAAGCATCTGAGAGGAGAGTTGCGGTTTTCCTCCTACATCATTCTGGACCCGTACGCAGGGAGGGAAAGCTAGAGTTGCTTCATTCACGCGAGGCGGCGTTCCAGCATATCCATTTTATGAATTCATAAAAGCAAAAAGCGGCAACGTATTCTCTGTGTTGATGCCCCCCTGTCTAAATAGAGCACTACAAACAAAGAGAACCTACCTAGAAACGATATTCGGAAATGGGTAGGAGAGAGAAGATATCCTTTCAGACAGAGAGCGGAAATACCCTAAGAAAGCAAACTTACGGGAGAGTCTAACTAAATAGAGTACGTAAACGTCCGGCCGGGGAGAGAGATTGGTTGGGCTGCTCGGAGCTCTAGTAGTGGAGTTGGAAGCAGAGCAACAACACAGATGCGCCGGGAAATAGCAGGTATCTCTTCTTTGCCTTCCGAACCGCGGGAAGCTGCGGGTAAACCATAGGCGCTGTATTACAGGAAAACTCTGCTTGTTGGATAAAGAGCGGCTTGAAAAAGAAGATATTCTCTACTCTTATAGTGTACCGTCCAAAATGAAGTCAGATCAGAATCAATCATACAGTGGCTTTACTTTGTTATGATGTTAAAAGCAAAACGAATGGGGGGGGGCGAGGCAAATCTTATGATGGAATCGCCGGGGGGGGCATTCATTTCATTTGGTAGATCCAAGTCCATGGCCAATTTCGGGTTCTATCGGAGCTTTTGCTTCCACCGTTGGAGGTGTTATGTACATGCACCCTTTTCTCGGGGGTTCAACACTTCTCAGTTGGGGCCTATTTTGTATCCTATACACCTTGTTCTTATGGTGGCGCGATGTTCTACGCGAATCGACTATGGAAGGCAATCATACAAAAGTCGTACAAGTAGGACTTCGATATGGTTTTATTCTTTTCATAGTTTCGGAGGTTATGTTCTTTTTTGCTCTTTTTTGGGCGTCTTCTCATTCTGCTTTTGCACCTACTGTAGAGATCGGAGGTATTTGGCCCCCTAAAGGTATATTTGTTTTAGATCCTCGGGAAATACCTTTTCTTAATACCCTGATTCCCCCCTGCCTCCGGAGCTGCCGTAACTTGGGCTCATCATTCGATACTCGCGGGTACGGAAAAACGCGCTGTATACGCTTTCGTAGCTACCGTTTCACTGGCTATTGTTTCCACTTTATTTCAAGGAATGGAATATGTTCACGCACCCTTCTCTATTTCCGATAGTATTTATGGTTCTACCTTTTTCTTAGCAACTGGCTTTCATGGTTCACATGTGATTCTAGGAACTCTTTTCTCGAGCATATGTGGTATTCGACAATCTCTTGGTCATCTTTCAAAGGAGCATCACGTTGGCTTTGAAGCTGCTGCATGGTACTGGCATTTTGTAGACGTGGTTCGGTTATTCCCATTTGTATCTATCTATTGGTGGGGAGGTAAATAAATAGGGAGCAGTTTTGATTCAGACGGAACGGAAGAGATACCTGGGGGCGGCGCTGGCTAGACGTGTACGGTTTTGCAGCAACGAAACGCTCGTCCAGTTCTGTTTTTCCGAATAAAGAGAGCTTCTATACACACCCTTTTCGTCGTTTCTCTCTTTTGAAAGGCTGTTACTTTGATCGCTACGTGCTCATTCCACTTCCACCAAACTAAGAAACTTGACATCCCCATTTCAAAACCTTCTTTCCGAACATAGGGTAAAAGAATCTCTGGGTTCGCGGGTCTTTTCTTAGAGTCAGGTTTCCCCCCCGCCTTACATTCGTTTCTTAATATACCCTATAAACAAGTGTTTGTCTGGTTTCTGTACTTACTGGGTTTATCTACTTTTGACTTTTGGAATTGTTGGACTTTCGGAGAGTGGAGAGATCGGGACTGCAGAAACCCTTTGTTCGAGTCGAGAAACCTTATATGATGTCTTAAAACTCTCCCCTTTTATTGAAATTGAATTGGAATGCAGCTCCGAACACACTGGAAACGGAACGGAGTGGATGTGCTCTATCAAAAACACGAGTGTCCCCAAGGGCGGAAACAAGAGCTCTGTCTTTTCCTTTCCCCTTCTTCTGTTGTTGGATGTTGGGAGCGCGGGAGAGTTCTTATTGTGTGCTTTGTTGGCTTTGCTGTCGGGTCTAAAAACAATTAGAGTTAGAGTTAGAGTTAGAGTTCTAGGAGGATACAAAACAGAGTCAACCCCAAGCGCATAGAGTTGGATGCGTAAAGAAGAGAGTGTTTCATCCCTTTCATCCGAGTTATGGTTTCTCTTTGATATTGTGAGCAATAACCCCCAGACTTAGTTGGCTTTTCGGCAGCTAGCGATGCTTCAGTGCTTCATAAGAGAATAAGACAGTCGCGTATCTTGTTTAAAGGCCCGGATTTAGATAACTATAATGCCAAACAACAATATTATAGAATTCCCCTATACCTGCTGCTTATTTTGTATATAGGAGTATCTTCCACTGTCCTACCAACTCTTACTGTTTCTGTATTCTGGCACATTAATAAAGGGATCGAAGAGATTCTGGCAGATCATGTTCACCAAGACATTACTAGAAATGGGATCTGGGTCTGTTTGATATTGTGCCTTTTACTCTTAATCAAAGATGTGTTCTTGTCTCTCGTTTCTTATCCTTTCTAAAAGAAGAACCTAATGGGCTGGACCTTTTTCTGAAGATATTATAATTGAGTGATGCGAAAGGCACCTGTTTGGGGTAAGGGTGTTTCACTTGAAGAGAAAGCGAAAAGCATACCGAGACAGACTTTCAGATATGGTCGGTCCAATGCAGTTACTCTTCAAGCCATGACAGTCCCACCCGGAAAATCATAATAGAGCGGATCTCCAAGGCACATTTTGAGAGCACAGCACAGCAAACCACTGGAGATTCTCTTAGCAATTCCGCCGAAAGCAGTGTTGGACGCTCGCGGGGTACGTAGAGCTACAAAACAATGCTGTCTTTCAACAGATCAAATACAGAAGTATAGACCCATCGGGCACACACAATTCGGTGTCTGGAGCTAGATGTCCGGAGCTTGGGATTACGGAACACTGGCTTTAGTCAGGTAGGTAACAATGCTGTCTTTCAATTGAGATCGAAGAGAGAAGTATAGAGCGAAGGCTAGGCGATTCGATCCGGACTGAATAGGACCCAACACCTGTATGTGTGTATTGACTCAAAAAAAGAATTGATTTGGGATTACGAAGTGAAATCTCCGGAGTGGATGGTCTACCCTACCCTACGAGTCTTGTATTCGGAGTGGGTGAACGGGTGTGTGTGTGTGTGCTTGCGCGTATACCACCCCACTCTTATTGCCTGGAAGACAGAGTAGGTAGCACCACCCTAGTACGTGACGCGAGATATGGGTGGAAGTGCACTCTATTCGCTGCCCCGAAACCCAAACGTGTAGACTCTCCGCTATGAGTAACCGGAAGCGGAAGCGGAAACAAGAGCTCTGTATTTCCACTTACGTGTTTTGGATGCGCAGAGACTGATGCCGTTGCCGTATCGCGTATGATTGTACGGCCGGAGAACCCATAACTCGCCGATCGGGTCTAGTATCGTAAGCAGAACTCGCTTTCACTTCTCTCTTACTTTCGTAATAAACGTGTATGTAGCCCTCCCTCCCCTAGGTGTATGTATCGTTTTTTTAGAGATGGAAGAATACCAACACAACTGGAAAGCTCTCTTTTGAAAGAGGTCGGAACAGCTGGACTCAACTCTCGATTCAAGGAATACCGCGCGGATCCAATAGCACCTTCGACTTCCAACAAAGCACACAATAAGAGAGATGAACGATCTTCCGAGTTTATAGAACCTTATCCATAGGCCGCTGGCGCCCCTCTCCTACAGAGTTTCAAGTGGAAAAGTGCTAGCATCTTATACAAAGAAAGTGTCTAATTCCGGTAAGTCAACCCCAGTATCACACCGGAAAACAATCCATACAAACCAATCGTGGGAGGATTCTCGTTCCTTTATGGGCTCATAAATACTTTTTGAAGAGTCTGTACACTTGACAAGACTGAAAGCAATGCTACGATCTCCGATTTTGCGTCCCCTGGTGGTTCTATCGATTCGAGTAGTGCTCCACTTCAAGCAGTTATACTCTTGTTGTTCAGAGGAGAGACCTTTCCAGCATCTCTTTATTGAGTTCGTCTATTTGGCATCTCTTATAGAGAATTAAGTAAGGATTTCCCTGTACAATTCTGTAAGAGAGTAAATCAATAGCGTAATCAATGCATTCTGCTGCCCGTTATGAGATATGCAATCTTGAAGCAGGGTAGGGTTTATATACCTTTTTTCTTTTTAGACACTTGTTTTACACTAGTATAGAGGTTTCCAAGACGATACAAAGCCATAAGGTCCCGCTGAAGAAGACAAGGCAGCCCCAGAGTGTAACACCTTCCCAGCAGCTTTCGTACACGTAGTGAATTCATACAATTAGGATTTTCTTACCGAATGTATATCTATCTTGAAAGTGTCCCCCCCACCCGGGTTCTGTTATGAATACGATTACCTCTCCAAAGTCTGCACCTCGTATAGAGCGTATTGCCTTGAAGTGCTGCTCTCCAAAGATTCTCTTATAGGAGGATGTGTTTTGCTTGTTACACATTTAGTTTCGGGAAATGCAGAATGTGCATGCTATTCAAGGATTCGATATTCTGGCTCTAGACTCACTGGAAGATACCTCTTTCTACGGATTATAGCGATAGTGTTCTATTAAGGATTTGCTGCGCCCCGAAAACCGAATATGCAAATAGAGTATAGAGTATCTGCATTTCATAAAGACAGAATCCGCGAGTGTCAAAGCGTTTCTGTCCATGTACCAGAATCTGTAAGCGCTCCGTTTGCGTTCGATCCGAAGTCAATCCCCGAGCCCAAAGCGTCCCCCATCCAATCAAGAAACCGCTCTCTTAGAGATAGATATGCCCCTGAAAGAGATCGCTCTAACGAAATGTGAGTAACACAACAGAGAGACCCGCCCATGGTGCGGAACAAGAGAGAAGAGTGCTTTACGAACGAGAAAGGAGAGACCTGTCAAAAGCACGCGGATTCTCTATGTTATCTCGTGTATCGAGAAGCATATGCTTTCCTGCGAGTTCAATTCATTGTAGAAAGAGGCATAAACCACCCTATTCCGTATAGTAGTACAGGAGAGAAAACCCCTAAACAAGAGTGTACTGTTGGAAGCAGCAATGTATATGCCGAATAGGTCCTCTGAAGGTAGAGTTTCGGGGCACGCAATACCATAGCACTCTCTGTAAGAAAAGATTCCGGTCGGGCACATTCTCTCCGGGTTTTAATTCGGCAAAGAAGAAAGACTCTCCGTTGGAAAGTGTCGAATTCTAGAGAGATCTGTCCACTTGTGTTAAGAGAGCAAACCACCCGGCAGCACTTCCCCTAAAAAGCATATGGATTTCAACAAGCCCCTAATATAAGGTATAACAAAAGAGTAGAGCAGCAACAACCTCTATCATTCCAAAAGAAGCGGTAACAGGTCCGATAGAGAGCGGAGCACAACACCTGGGGGTTTCGGGAGCCGAGCGTTACATGATTCAAGCCGAACTCAATAAAGAGATGCTGGAAAGGTACTCTTAACTCCGTATCCGACCTAGACACAAGCGCCTATATCCTCTCGATTCAAAAAGCTCTTCTTCCAAAAGCGATCCAACAAGTGCACTCTCTACAGTAGTCTACGCCGAGTTTCTTACTCTTATAGTCTCGATTCAAAAAGGAAAAACACTCCAAGAATGGAATCCTTTTAAAGGTGGTTTTAAGGTCCGTAATAAAGAAGCCGGAGAGTACTTCGCTTTATGTTCGATCCACTTCCGCTACCGAAGGTTATAGGGGCGCCTACTTCAACTCTTTCACGAAGCTCAACACACAACATAGAGTAGAGTGCTTTCTTAAGAGAATCACGCGCCGGGCACTACCTTTAAGTAAGGTCGCGTTTCTTGAAAGAGCAGATTCGCTGGAATTGGATTGAATTCTCTTTTTTTCATGGGAGCGGAAAGTACTACTACCTTTACTTGTCGTACCGATCTTATCGATTCTCTTTATACGCGAGTGTACCATCTCTCTTTTCAAAACCCCAGTAATGGAATGCTCTGAGATTATTTCCGTTCCGGCTGCATCTCTTCCCACCCGAACGATTCATATAGAGTCTCCCGGCGGTACCCATTGATGAACTCGGATACAAAACAGTGGGGCCGGCACAGAGGTCTTGTTACTCGCCCCGAAAGTCTCTCTTTAAAACACATTATAGGAGAGATGTCTTTTTCGACGCCCAGTTTCCCATACAAATGAAAGGCTCAATAGAAAGAGAATGGACTGATCTTTATGTTTTCTTCTAAAGGAGAGAGTAATCTTCCGGCACCATCATAGCTGTCAAACCCGGATACTTAACTTATGGATTCTTCCAGCAACACCCGGAAATCGCCTTTTTTTCGGAGAGCACAACATTGGATGTGAACAGGTTGGAAGCAGTATGGTTCAAAAACATTGGAGAGTAAAGAGCTGTTGGAAAACGCAAGTGTTCTTATACAGCGAATACAGAGTGAAGTAACTCAACTCACTATCAGTGTTTCCAAGAGATACTCTACTCTGCCAGATGCCTTATCCTGCTTTTCCAATCATATCATACGGTGCGGTGCGTCTTTTATGATGTGTTTCCAATGGTAGTTACACTTTTTAGTCTCTCTTAGGGTGTCATTGAGGCATACGGCTCTTTTTCGATTACGTAATTAGCCGCCATACAACCAATCATCCAATGGGGAACTCTTAGTAGAACGCGGAACCACTGGGTAGCGCACCTCTTATGCGGAATCAAGAAGGGAATTGTCTCTCCTGTAGAGAGTCTTTGTATACGATGCTTACCTTATCACTCGGAACGGAACACAAGAGGTAAAGTTACTACCTTTCCGAAAGCTGCTTGGAGATTACTCTCTTACTACCAAGATGTGCTTTATCGTCGAATCCTAAAGGTGCCTTTGCTGCTGGCTTTTCTTAGATCACTCCAGTTTTCGCTGTGAGCTCTTTTCGTTGTTGTCTCGTAACCCTTTTGAGTTTACTAGAGATGTTTCAGGAATACTCTCCTTTCCGAGGAACTCAAAGTACCGTCCATCCATTCTCTTTCTATTGAGCCTTTTCGCGGACGCTCTACGATAGCATCTTTCAAAAAGGATATAGAGAATCGAATAGAGTCGACCTGGCCCGAAGCGTATTTATCGATGTCAGGCTTTGCTTTCGATATTCCAAGAAGAGAGATAGATATCCCGTTAAAAGGATTGGTTCCCGTTCCACCTGAAAGAGATCGCTCTGTTACCTACCGCTCATAACCCATTTCGGCACTATAAGAGTAAGAAAGGTGTTGGGTCCTATATTCTCTTTTAAAAAAGCAATACGTGTATGCACTGCTTCGCTTCTAATTACAAGGTAAAACACGGTTTAGAGTTGTAAGAGGAGACCTAAAAATGCCGGTAGGTGGAGATGGAGCCGCTTCCAAGAGATCTCTTAGTAGACTCTCCTTGTTTCGTTGTGACCCCGACGTTAGAGCAAGCAACGCAGTACACACAAAACGACTAGGGAAATGACAGAACCATCGCTACGCGAGGGCAAGAGAAAACTGTAAGGCTGCTAAATATAAGAGTGTTCCGAATAGAGTGGAAAGTGGGAGATTGGATGACAAATCGAAAGTGGGTAGTGCCTAAGATGCCAGTCGAGAAGAGATAACCCGGAAAAAAAACAATATAGCATATCTATTCCAAAGCAGTGAAAGAAAGAGAATGTGAACTAGTGAAAGAAGAGCCACTACTAGTGTATACGGTAAACTACAGGTGGTAACGATACAACACAACAGAAAGTTTTCTAGCTTCGCACGGACTACTAACAAGATTCGTTTTACTAGGATTCGATTGGTATTATCAAAGAGGAAGAACTCTGGTCCGCTCCGCTCCATTCCGTATTTTAAGAAGAGAGCAGATCCAACCCCCTGACTCTCCGAATACGCGCTGTTTGAAGAGCCACTAGAAGTTACTTCCGGATTGAAAACTCTTACGAAGACCGGGACCGTATTCCACTTTCTTGTTTGGAAGATAGATATGCCGAGCCCGTTATTGGCTTCTACCATCTCTGAAAGCACGAACCACCCAAAACGCACTCTGCTTTTAAACAAAATACCACTTCTAGTCTCTAATGTAGTCTGCCGGGCCTCGATATCAGTTCATAAATGCTACATTATCGATCCAAAATGCTGTGTTTGAAGGTTGTTGCGCCATGCTCTTCTAGGTGCTCTCTTTCTGTTTCGGAAGATGGACTACTGCCGGTTCCCGCCATTTCTCTTCCATGGAAAGTGCTCTAGTGCCTAAGATGCCAGTCGGACGAAACCTTTCTTGTCTTGTGTTAGTATGTCTGTACACAATATGGATTTCACATCATTATGGAAGTGCGTTTTAGGTGTTCGGCGTTTCGGTTTTTGATTCTTTTAGGTAGAGTAGATCGGAAACATAGGGAAGTCCAAGGGCAACTCTGTATGGATCTTTGCTTTTGGTACGAACTGCATACAAAGATGTGACATTCCCGGCATTTTCTCAAGTAGAGCGTTTCTGTCTTGCGTGCAGCACACTCCAATCATAGCAGAGTGTCTCGGGTCGGGTAGAGAAAGGTCTTGTTCTTACTTTCTTGTAAAGACTTGGATGAAAAAGCAAAGCAACCGGATGGGATGTACCGTTCACGCCGGGGAAACGCAACGGGACAGAAAGAGCTATGCGAAATCAAGAGACAAGACACAGACACTTTAGTTACTAAGAGTTGAATACAAGTGCTTTCATTTCAACAGCATCCAGAAACCAGAATAGAGAGAGCAGATTTCTTCTGGGCTCCCCAAACCTGTCCTGTTCGGCGGTGCCTAATTCGGCTTTCTGAACCTTCTTCCAAAACCCCAAACTCAGAGTTTAGACACAGTAGAGAGTCTTATCGGTTGCTTACCTCCGCCGCGTACACTGTAGAGCCGAGGATGGTCAAAGCTCTCCGAACCGTGTGCGTTTTGGGTGGTTCGTGCTTTCAGTCGTCCCTGTGTAACGCTTTTACTTTCGGGGGGATATACGCCTAGAGCCTAGGACCGATTACCCGGACTCGAAAGACAGAGTGCCCCCGGGTGACACAAAAGTGACTTTTCTTACACTTGAAGAGAGATTGGATTGGAATGGTTGGATTCCGACGGCATTCTACCATACCCATTTCCAACTTGAATTGCGAGGCGTACTCTGTCACTTGCTAGCTGCCTTTCAGTCTGTCAGTAAAGTATGCTAGCATCCCGTACGCTTTCAGTCTGTCTGCTAGCGGCTGCCAATCTTTCTTTAAGTCTGTCAAGTACGCTGCCATTCAGTCTTGTCCCGTTCTCCTATGTGAGAGTCTGAACAACCTAGCGAAAGCGCTATTGCTGCCGGACCGTAGCTCGGGTGCTGTGCAACGTCCATTAGGGTTGTTACACAATTCCATGTTGTAGACTCCTTCATCCACTGTTACTAGAGTTACAAAGAGCTCGGCCCACCCGAACGATTCACTTTCAACTCTCAATGAGACTCGAGAGACAGACAGAGATACTCAAGAGACAGAGAGTAATTCGGAGACTTTTGAGACACCCTAAGAGAGTTTCCGTCCAATAGAGAGTCGCGGCCCAATCTCGTTTCAATCTCTCCGCTGAAAGCCCATTTTAAGAACCGTACACTCAGTGCTTTTCGCTTTTAGATAGATATACTACGAGTCATCCGCCCCAGAATCCATTCCATCGCCGCGGCCATCTGGTTCACCGGTACTACCAAAAAGTCTATCGCTTACGTTACTCTTTTGTTATTCTCTGTTTTTCGAATACCTCGGTCGTGCTGCTGGTTTCCACTCTTTTGTTATCGAATCTCCTATGGGTGGTGCTTCCATAATCACTTTTAGTCCGTCTCATGGTAAAGGGCACGCGGCTTTCTATTTCTTCGATAAAAACAGACCGAACGCTCGAGTTATGGGCTCGTCCAACCCTTACGCATTCAAGCTCGTTCAACTTTACCTCGGAGACACGGTCGAAGTACCATGCAAGGTTGCCCGTACTCCTCTCTTTTCGGATATCGTAAAGATAGATACTCCACTTTATCCTTTTCGATACGAAGTAGAAAGCTCTTCCGTTTCGTGCTTCTATAGTTGGAGAGTCTGCACCTAGTCGCTTAACAGGGGGTCGAGGTGCCCCCGCTCTTGCTCCCTCCTAGAAACTCTCCTCTACTGAAAAGGATCCAAAGGAGTACTCTGCCTCAACGAAACCAAAACACCCTATAAGGATGACTACTCCGTCCCTTCGAAAGCACACTCGAAAGAGATCTCATTTGTTTCCCCTTCTTTATTTGGTAGTTTGGACGGTCGCCCCTCCAACAATAAAAGGTATAAAAATGGAGACTTCTCTGCCATTTGGATCGGAGAATTTATGGATGAAATCGGGTTTTAAATTTCCAGACACCGAACGATTATACACCCAAAGAGAATACGCGGCGCCTAAAAGCATCCCAAGCGCGGAAAAGGTTGCTATTAAGCTATGTTTTTGGAAAGCTCCAACTAATATGAGAAATTCCCCGATAAAGCTGCTAGTACCAGGTGAACTCATATTGGCCAAAGTGGAAGATAAGAAAATGGTAGAGAGATTCGGCATGGTGCTAACTGAACCTCCGTAATATCTAACAAGTCGAGTCTTATGTCGGTCATATAGAACACCAACACATAAAAAAAGGGCAGAAGACACCAGTCCATGACTTGACATCGGTAGAATGCTACCTCCAATTCCCTGTATGGTGGAAAGAGCAAAAGAAGCCCCACGCACGGGGCGGGGTACGCCGATTCGCCCGAGAAGAACCGTACAAGAAAGCTCTGTCTCTCATACGGCTTTACAGCTCTGTATTCTGTTGGGTATGGAAGCTCTTTCCGATAAGAGAGTTATGACCCGACTTCCGCTCTCTAACAGAGTGTATCCCCGGCAGTTGGTATCCCGGATACCACATCTCTTAGTGATTGAACCGGAACAACAGTACTCTTGATGCGGGACTACTCTACAGAAGAGATCGCACGGGTTCATGGAACCTAACACTGTCTTGTTGGATGGTTTCGGGTGTGTTCGGGGGGCCCCAAATAAGAGACCTAAACGGAATCGAGTGTGTTGCTTGCTCTCGATGCGAGATTTCAACCACCATTGGGTACCGGAAAGGCCGATTCTCTGTCTGTCTGTAGTATGCGACGCAGTCCGAAAGCGACACTCGGGTATTGGTACGTTACAAGTTGTACTGTACCCCCGCTGCTATTGGGTTGGCCTGTCATCCAGCAATCACAGAACCCATGAGAGCTGCCCTGCGGCGTGGTGGCAGGACCTATTGGATGTCTCGGGTTACGTATACATAGGCCGATTCTCTTTCAGTGGATATGGTCCGCTCTCCGGTCCCTATTTGGGTGGTGTGGTAGTACGGGCCCTCTGACTTCAAGCGATGTGCTGCTTGCTCCCGCGACGCGAATGATTGGAGTGTGCTGCACGCTCTCGGTACTCTTGGGTTGTGCGCATCTAATACTGACTGACAGACAGACTGAAAGGTGTTATGCGAGTCTATTACAGGTTCTTACAGAATACCAGACAGCCCGTGAGCGACTCTTTTGGGTCTCCGAAGAGTGAAACACCGAATAGGCATGGAGTGTGCTTCGGAAGATTCAGAGGTCGGGTTACGCTCACTAACAGTGTAGCTTTGGACACAACATGCAATGTGTCTGCTGCCTCAACCACCTTCGACGTTGGCCTCGGGTAGAGCACTATAGAATGGAGAGGTCACCGAACCACTACTATAAGACAGAGAAAGCTGCGGTACGTGACGCATCCAGTATCGAGGGTACGGAGATGGGCCACAAGCTCACCTTCATGTCAAGCACTTATAATAAAGATACGCAACACAAGTGAAAACGCGTAGTACGCGACAGAAACGCTTTGTTTCGAGTGTATCTCTCCCGTACCGCTTCATAGAAGTCTGCTCTTTTCCAATTCCATTGTCTCGCACGGGCTCTCGAACCTCGTATAGAAGTGATACCACTCCCGGGGATAGGTATACCTGTTACAAGCGGCTCTCTTGGCCGGCCCCGAAATGCAGTGAGAGCTCTTCCCCGATGGGTGGTCTTCATCCATTTGCACATCCGATTGACTCGTGGATTCTCCGATACACTTTCTTCGAGAGCATTCATGAGTGTTAACACGATAAGAATGTGCCCTAAGAAGCATGCTCGGAATTCGGTCAATGACATGGCGCCCACCACCTGAAAGACTCTGAGTATGGTTGGACACGGTATGTCTTAACAGGACCCAAAAGGGTCGTATTGTCCGTGTATGGGTTGGAGCGACTGTAGAGATGCGGTCGGGTATGGAAGCATGCTGCTCGGATGGAACTGCCCTTCTCGAAATGCCCAGTGATTCTCGAAAAACCAAACGCCCCAAACAGAGCACTTGAGTGTTACCTAATACAAGAGAGCTCTCTGTCGCATACGGGTTGTTGGGTTGCCTACTCACTTGGCTTCCCCAAACACTGTGCATCCGGAAGCACCCAAACAGTCGTATCCCGCACTAAGGTGCAATCCAATAGAGCCCGGGAAGCAAATAGCGGAGTGATGCCACCTAACACTTGTGCATACACAGGCAGCAAAAAAGATACCCGAAGCGAGACTCTCTACTATACTATTATGTATTATGACTTCGGAATTCCACAAGAGATACGGTACAACTTCGAAACTCTATCGATGGCTGCCCACTCTACTAGTGTGATTGGTTTGACAGCCGCATTCTGCTCTCTTAAGATATAGATATATAGATATAGAAAGAAGAGAGTTTCAACCGGACCGATTACCCGGACTCTAAAGACAATACAGAAGCAAGAGCTAACTCAATAGAGTCCCGAAGGAGAGATGCAGTGATACACTACTCTGTTTTGCTTGGGTTGGATTGCTGGGGGCGGAGAACCCAAAGTTGGAACTCTCTTAAGGCTGCTAAACTCTCTCGAATGCGAGGCAAGAATGACACCGAAGGGGATAGGAGAAACGCGGAGCACAATCAGAATACAGAACAGAAAAGCGCATAGCAACCCGAATCAGAATGTAACAGAGTTGTGCATCGAATGGCATAGATATACCTGAAAAAAAGAGCAATACACATCCTTCGGAACACTCTTAATAGGCTTTAAGATAGCACCAGCAGCCACCTGTAGTGTACAGGAAATCTCTGACTTCAAAGCAATCTCTTGAGTGTTACCTGTTCCGAACGGGTAGTCAGTGCTCTCTGGAGTAAAAGGATTCGAACCTTTGCATGCCGGTACCAAAAACCGATGCCTTACCACTTGGCGATACTCCAAGATGTTACGGTTTCACAACTTTAATAGAGTCAATCGGATGTGCAAATGGATGAAGAGCTTATTCGGTTAGAGCAAAGCCAGCAGCTCTTTCTGTTACTAGTTGTGTTTCCAACACTGTACCACTGGAGCATCCCCTTTTTCCGTAGGCTGTTCCCTTTCTCTTGTTGTTTCACGCCTACATTTGGTGCCGGAAGTTGGTGGTACTCTATCTATCGCTTCTAGAACAGAATGCCTATCAAGCCCCTATAAGAGGTATTCCGCAGTTGAAATTGGAGTGTGAACCGACCCCATTGGAGAAATGCTTTCCTTACCTTACTAAGAGTTCCATCCTCTGACCTCGGATACACGTGCGCTTACCGTCCATTCCCATACGGTTTCCCCCAGCCGCCTTTCACACGATACGAAATGTTTAATCCCAACTCTCACACCGAACATGTCTTGACTAACAACATTGCCCTAGAGACGCGACTCGTGCTTGCGCGCTTGACTTGGCTGCAGCCGGGAATTCTCTACTGACTCTTACGCGAACATACGAGAATCGGTACGCACTACCTTTTTTACAAATCTGTTTTAGCTCTGGAATGGAAGCAACTCTGAACTCGCTACGCTATAGACTCTCTCCCCGCCGCGGACGACTTGGTATTCCTATCGATTGTTACCTCCCCAGCTTTCGTAGTCTACCCTCTTTTCGAAGACTCGCTAGCAACCTGCCTAATACCTCTCTTCTTGGACTCCTATCAATGACAGAAGAAAAGCATCTATCTCCCTTTCTCGGAATTGATAACAATACCATAGCTCGGTACCTTGGGAGTTCGGTTTTTCTGCTATTGGTGCTTCGATTCCGTTATAGTTTCCCTGTGTCCGGTATGAAATTGGAGTGTAACTCAGCGACTACTCTTATCGAATGCATTGCGAGAGCATAGTGTGCTATTCAAGAAAGAGAATCACTCTCTGCTGTTCCACTACACAGTCCTTTGAAAGCGTACTCCCTTTCGAATTCCGCCGAAACCTCTTTCAACCCAAGAGATAAAGGAGGTGTATGCGGCTCGAGTTCTCGTAAACATGCAACAAGAAAGGCGTTCCGGTAGTCCTTGTGTTAAATTTGCACTATAGAACAGATAAGAGTTTCCATCTTTCAGAGCTCTTCTCATGGGCGCTTAAGGACGGAAAACAAGGACCGAGAAGAGTCAACTACAAATCTCTTGGAGGCAGAAAGCTGCGGTACGTGACGCATCCAGTATCGAGGGTACGGAGATGGGCCAGAAAGCTCGGCTGAGTTCACCGAGTCCAGGAGCCGTATTGCCTTTTCCTTTCCGCGACCGATAGTATGATGCACACTCTCCAGGGTATCCAACGATTTCAAACAGTAGACCTTTTGCTTAACACGCTTTCGGATGTGTTCTTAAGAGAGCAAACCACCGACCGGGCCTATACAGGGCGGCCATACATAGGCCTTTAGGTGTTGTACTTAGTAGAGTGCTTTTCTTTCCAGAGTGTTACCAGCCCTTTCTGTGCTTCCATAAGAGTGTCCTTTCATGAAAGAGTGTCTTAGAGACCGGGAGTTCCACAAAACAGAGAGAGCTACTACTGCAACGAATTTGATGGCATAGATATACCTGAAAGCAGTGCCACTAACAGACTCAAACCTGAAAGCAGAGGAAGTACTCGACATCCTATCACTTCTGACTTTTTATGGAATTCTCTGTTAGCAGTTCACTTTTTCGGGGTTGCTTAGGGCATGGATGTCCATTCTTCTGTGTCTCCTAGGGGAGTTTTTGAAGGCTTTTCCGTTTATCTTACGTCCGGGTAGCAGATCCTTAAAGAGTGTCTTGATTTGCCAGACCGTTTGGCTTCAGAGAATTCGAAACAAGAGTTTGGAGGAGACAGCGTATTTGTTTTTTCGGACAGAGCTTGTAGCCTCACAAGTTTCTCTGTTTTGTGGAATGGAGAGTACTACCCAGCCTTCGGATAGCTAGCTAACAGCAAGAAAGTGGGTGCATTCATAGCACACAATGTATACCTTTCCGCGCATCCAAAGACAGCGAAGCCTATAGAAGCGTACACGATAGGCACTCGAGCTTTTCTCTTCAGCGAGCTCCCGGATTTCATGATGGTATTACGGCTTTCTAACGCAACACGCAAAAGACGCTTCTGTTAGCTCCTTAAGACCACTATGTACCCGAACCGAAAGTGAATCTTCGAGTCCCCTCTGCGCCTTTAGTAGACCTCTCTTGTCTGGTGCCGTATCGCGTTGCTCTTTCGTTTGGACATGAAGTTTTCAAACAGTGAGTGTTCTCTCCTAGGAAAGAATGGCTGGCATCGGCTTTGCTATCTAGGGAAGCTTTCGGAATGATAGGTATGACTCTTTCAGACTTCCAACACGTGTCGAATACGGTACTCGAGAGAAGGTTAGGCTTTCGCCACATTCGTTGCGTTTCAGTAACCTCTTTTCTTGACAGAGTTCGGAGTTCAGGGAAGCCCGGAAAACTCGATAGACACGGGACACAGAATAAGAGAACAGAATGACAGAACACACCTGTTCGATTAAAGAGGATAGACTACGAAAGCTGGGGGCCCAAGGGTAAGGTCCGGCTCTAGGCGTACAAACCGTGTGGGATAGACACTCTCGCTTCGGGTATCTTAGAAGCGTGAACAGCCTTCGGATAGCTAGCTAACAGCAAGAAAGTGGGTGCCCAGTCCCCAAGAAACCCTAGGAGAGTTCCTCTTCTCGTATACGGGGAGTGTGTTGACCTCTTTACCGAATTCGGCTGTCTCGCGACACAAGAATGACTCGTTTTTCTACAGGAAAGTGCTGGATCGATAGACCCCTCTTTCTAAAGTAAAAATGAAACAGGTTTGAGTCTGTTAGTGGCACTGCTTTCAGGTATATCTATGCCATCAAATTCGTTGCAGTGTACTACTCGACTCTTCCGGCCGTACCCATCCGAAACCTTTTCTTCTCGGACTACCCATTTCCATTGTTGTTGCTTTAAGCAATTGCGAACATACACGACAGAATGCCCCCTTTTGAAAGTGCTTTCTTTTAGAGAGGCAGAAATGTCATGCTTCGGTCACCAATCTTCGATGACAGAGGTGCCCTTACTCTTCCGGTTTGAAAAGTCGCTTATGGGAGACTGTCTTTCGAGCTTCTATGGTGTTCGATTTCGAGTGGAAGGGTTGCTTTTCAGCGAGCGGAGAGACCTCTAAAAACAGAGTCGTACTTGATACACCCTACGGTAGTAGAGCACTTCGTACCTTTGTTTCACAGTGTATTCGGCCGACTAAGAGAAAGGGAGATGCTTCCGTCCTTGCTAGAAGAAAAAGAGCTGTCCCCGCGGCAAATGGTGTGTTCTTCTTACGGAATGGGTTCGATTTCAAGCATGCTTAAGAAAGAGCTGTGTGTCTTCTGCGCGGAAAGGATATCACTTCAAGAGTCCGACGAAAGGGGGCGGCAGCATACATAACCTTCTCTAACTATACAAAAAACCGTATGATAAGAGTGGAGTGGAACGGCACCAAACAGACTATACCGGGAACGCATAGAAGCTCGAAAGACAGTCTCTCATTCCAGAGTCCTAGTAGGGGAGAGTTGACCTCTTTACCGAGTGAAAAGTGCGTTACGAAGAGACGATTCCGAAATCTACGTAGAGTTGGATCGACAATAGATACACTAGACTGCCGTGTGCGGGAGTTGCTGTTGCTTTGGAAGTGTTTGAAAGAAACTCTGTTTTACCGAGTGAAGAGTGTTCGAAAGGGTATGTGAGTTGCGAATTCTCTGTGTTGTTGAATCTGTTGCTATAGCAATCCGGGATATGACTCTATGGTGGGCCCGCTGCTGGGTAGAGAAAAGCACATTCCAAAACCGAGAGGTTGTCGAGTTCCACATCCAAAGCAAGCTCTACTTAGGTGGTTAAAAGCAGTTCCGTTTAGAGACACAAGTTTCAAGGATACAACAAGCGACAGCGACCCATATCGGCCGGGTTACTTTGAGTTGTGAAGCGGAAGTGGTTATTAATACAGCAAATTCCAGACTGAAAGCGGAGTCGAATACAACAGAAGGGGAAAACGCACGACCAAAGGAAACCATAAGGAGCTATTTGGATGTACTCAGAGAAGAAACAGAAAACATGTCATGGGTGGGCGAGTCTAGTCTCTGTTTTGGGCACTTATGATTATGAAACAAGAACAGACTTACTCTTTATGGGATAACTCTAAACTCTAACAACACAACTACAACTGAAAGTTTCCGTACACTCTACGATTTGCGACCCGGAGCGTAACCCGGATATGGAGTTCGGCCCAACAACCGGTGGTGTCTTTGCCACTACACTAAGAGATGCTCTTATAAAGACGAATCGGTCGGTACGATAGATATCCCTTATTCTTGTGTTGGGAGCGCGGGAGTACCTTTTGGAAGGGCTCGCTCAGTTCCCAAGAAACCCTAGGGTAGGGATCCTACCTCAACACTAAAGGGTGAAACCCCAGAAGAGTGGACACAGCTCCGGTCCGGCACGTAAGTTGTACACGGGATGCTACCAGCATACAGGAGAGTACTTGAGTTTGCTCTCTAAATTCTGCATTTAGGTCTCTTTAGACAAACGTGTAATCCGCCTTTCCATCGAGGAGGCCCCTTCGGGTAATAGCGATGTCCAAATCCGGTACGAGTTGTGAAACCTGCTATCTGTTCTGTATTGTAGTCAGACTGAAAAACCCTAGGAGTGGGGGATGTCCGTGAGACTACCTTGCCCTGCCCCGCTGGGATTCTACAGGCATAGGGTTACAGGAGAGCTCTCTTTTCGGATACTTGAACACCCGGAAGCAAGTTGAATACAAGTGCTGCACACCTCTTTCAACCTCTACGCAGATCGGCGTGATACTCGTTTGTACAACTCTCTTTTCACCTCTCTTGAGTTTAAAGAAGATCTCTGATTTGCTGGTAACGTTAGACATGCTGTTTTGGACAGTTGTTACCCTCGGGGAAAGAGCTGGTACGAAATCCGCGTACGCCAATAGAGTCAAATGCGGCGGGGATCCCTAGGGTTTCCTCTCTTATCTGAAAGTGTGCCCACTCCAATCTCTTTGGCTCTCATACAAGCTCTTCTACAAGACAGTGTACTTTTCTAGAACTGCGAAACCGCTATGTGTTGTCTCTAGAGCGTAATCGAAAACCGCCGCCATACAACACGTCGAAAATGCTTTTCAAGGAATCTTCTGTTAGGAGCACACGCGTTCCACCTTTCAAGCTCTTTTCCGGCCCGATCTTCCATAGGAGAACTACCAACAATAAATAGTGCACTCTCCGAGAGTCATGAGAATGACAACAGTGCTGCTACAGCGTATCGTTCTCTCTAACAGTAGCAAGAAAGCGTATCTAAACCCCGCGGCGGGACAACCTCTCCAGTTCCGGGCATAAAAAGTTTTCGTAATACGAGATAAGAAATGCGACTAGCACACTCAATCACGTATAGGATAGGAGGTGCCTTAGGGGTACAAATACAATAAAGCATATCGAAAAGTGGTGCATTTGGAACAACCGAGCACTTGTGGAATACGTAACTCTAGTTGGAACCCCCCGTTTTGAAGAGAGCTCTCTTAAGGCTGCTAATTCAAGAATGGTGTTTTACATAGATAGTTGGAACGTGGTTACACGCACAACAGCAGAATGGAGAGGTGGAAGGCTGCTACTTGGTGTTGGAATATTGGGATTGGTGCAGGGACATGATACAGTAGTGGACTTGTGTCTCTTTTTCTGTGTGGAACAAAAGGTTCTCCCAAAAGAGTCGTGTACGGGCTGTCTGGTATTCTGGGTCTGTCTCTTCTGTCTTAGCAGCTCTATAAGAAAACTCTGTTTTACCGAGTGAAGAGCTTCTAAAAAGTCTTGGGTGGAAGGTGGTTGCTTTTCCGGTACCAGAATGGAGAGTTGTTGTCGGACAGGGCTCATGTACTAGCCCGCTTTCCAGACACTGTGTTTTCTACGGGTCTCTTCTTTAGGGGGTTACAAGCAACTGGGTCGCTCTCACTCGGAAAAACAGAGCCTATAAAGGGGGCGGCAGCATACATAACCTTCTCTCTTTGTAGTGTCGGGAGATCTGGGTTCTCTTATAGAGGCCTTTTTGTCAGACACATAACATAAAGGGTAACAACTACATCTTGCAGGAGCGTGTACGGAATTCAAGATTGTCTTTAGAGTCCGGGTAATCGGTCCGGTTGAAACTCTCTTCTTTCTATATCTATATATATATATCTTAAGAGAGCAGAATGCGGCTGTCAAACCAATCACACTAGTAGAGTGGGCAGCCATCGATAGAGTTTCGAAGTTGTACCGTATCTCTTGTGGAATTCCGAAGTCATAATACATAATAGTATAGTAGAGAGTCTCGCTTCGGGTATCTTTTTTGCTGCCTGTGTATGCACAAGTGTTAGGTGGCATCACTCCGCTATTTGCTTCCCGGGCTCTATTGGATTGCACCTTAGTGCGGGATACGACTGTTTGGGTGCTTCCGGATGCACAGTGTTTGGGGAAGCCAAGTGAGTAGGCAACCCAACAACCCGTATGCGACAGAGAGCTCTCTTGTATTAGGTAACACTCAAGTGCTCTGTTTGGGGCGTTTGGTTTTTCGAGAATCACTGGGCATTTCGAGAAGGGCAGTTCCATCCGAGCAGCATGCTTCCATACCCGACCGCATCTCTACAGTCGCTCCAACCCATACACGGACAATACGACCCTTTTGGGTCCTGTTAAGACATACCGTGTCCAACCATACTCAGAGTCTTTCAGGTGGTGGGCGCCATGTCATTGACCGAATTCCGAGCATGCTTCTTAGGGCACATTCTTATCGTGTTAACACTCATGAATGCTCTCGAAGAAAGTGTATCGGAGAATCCACGAGTCAATCGGATGTGCAAATGGATGAAGACCACCCATCGGGGAAGAGCTCTCACTGCATTTCGGGGCCGGCCAAGAGAGCCGCTTGTAACAGGTATACCTATCCCCGGGAGTGGTATCACTTCTATACGAGGTTCGAGAGCCCGTGCGAGACAATGGAATTGGAAAAGAGCAGACTTCTATGAAGCGGTACGGGAGAGATACACTCGAAACAAAGCGTTTCTGTCGCGTACTACGCGTTTTCACTTGTGTTGCTATCTTTATTATAAGTGCTTGACATGAAGGTGAGCTTGTGGCCCATCTCCGTACCCTCGATACTGGATGCGTCACGTACCGCAGCTTTCTCTGTCTTATAGTAGTGGTTCGGTGACCTCTCCATTCTATAGTGCTCTACCCGAGGCCAACGTCGAAGGTGGTTGAGGCAGCAGACACATTGCATGTTGTGTCCAAAGCTACACTGTTAGTGAGCGTAACCCGACCTCTGAATCTTCCGAAGCACACTCCATGCCTATTCGGTGTTTCACTCTTCGGAGACCCAAAAGAGTCGCTCACGGGCTGTCTGGTATTCTGTAAGAACCTGTAATAGACTCGCATAACACCTTTCAGTCTGTCTGTCAGTCAGTATTAGATGCGCACAACCCAAGAGTACCGAGAGCGTGCAGCACACTCCAATCATTCGCGTCGCGGGAGCAAGCAGCACATCGCTTGAAGTCAGAGGGCCCGTACTACCACACCACCCAAATAGGGACCGGAGAGCGGACCATATCCACTGAAAGAGAATCGGCCTATGTATACGTAACCCGAGACATCCAATAGGTCCTGCCACCACGCCGCAGGGCAGCTCTCATGGGTTCTGTGATTGCTGGATGACAGGCCAACCCAATAGCAGCGGGGGTACAGTACAACTTGTAACGTACCAATACCCGAGTGTCGCTTTCGGACTGCGTCGCATACTACAGACAGACAGAGAATCGGCCTTTCCGGTACCCAATGGTGGTTGAAATCTCGCATCGAGAGCAAGCAACACACTCGATTCCGTTTAGGTCTCTTATTTGGGGCCCCCGAACACACCCGAAACCATCCAACAAGACAGTGTTAGGTTCCATGAACCCGTGCGATCTCTTCTGTAGAGTAGTCCCGCATCAAGAGTACTGTTGTTCCGGTTCAATCACTAAGAGATGTGGTATCCGGGATACCAACTGCCGGGGATACACTCTGTTAGAGAGCGGAAGTCGGGTCATAACTCTCTTTTCTGACAGAGCTTCCATACCCAACAGAATACAGAGCTGTAAAGCCGTATGAGAGACAGAGCTTTCTTGTACGGTTCTTCTCGGGCGAATCGGCGTACCCCGCCCCGTGCGTGGGGCTTCTTTTGCTCTTTCCACCATACAGGGAATTGGAGGTAGCATTCTACCGATGTCAAGTCATGGACTGGTGTCTTCTGCCCTTTTTTTATGTGTTGGTGTTCTATATGACCGACATAAGACTCGACTTGTTAGATATTACGGAGGTTCAGTTAGCACCATGCCGAATCTCTCTACCATTTTCTTATCTTCCACTTTGGCCAATATGAGTTCACCTGGTACTAGCAGCTTTATCGGGGAATTTCTCATATTAGTTGGAGCTTTCCAAAAACATAGCTTAATAGCAACCTTTTCCGCGCTTGGGATGCTTTTAGGCGCCGCGTATTTCTTTGGGTGTATAATCGTTCGGTGTCTGGAAATTTAAAACCGATTTCATCCATAAATTCTCCGATCCAAATGGCAGAGAAGTCTCCATTTTTATACCTTTTATTGTTGAGGGCGACCGTCCAAACTACCAAATAAAGAAGGGGAAACAAATGAGATCTTTCGAGTGTGCTTTCGAAGGGACGGAGTAGTCATCCTTATAGGGTGTTTTGGTTTCGTTGAGGCAGAGTACTCCTTTTGGATCCTTTTCAGTAGAGGAGAGTTTCTAGGAGGGAGCAAGAGCGGGGCACCTCGACCCCCCTGTTAGCGACTAGGTGCAGACTCTCCAACTATAGAAGCACGAAACGGAAGAGCTTTCTACTTCGTATCGAAAAGGATAAAGTGGAGTATCTATCTTTACGATATCCGGAAAAGAGAGGAGTACGGGCAACCTTGCATGGTACTTCGACCGTGTCTCCGAGGTAAAGTTGAATGAGCTTGAATGCGTAAGGGTTGGACGAGCCCATAACTCGAGCGTTCGGTCTGTTTTTATCGAAGAAATAGAAAGCCGCGTGCCCTTTACCATGAGACGGACTAAAAGTGATTATGGAAGCACCACCCATAGGAGATTCGATAACAAAAGAGTGGAAACCAGCAGCACGACCGAGGTATTCGAAAAACAGAGAATAACAAAGAGTAACGTAAGCGATAGACTTTTTGGTAGTACCGGTGAACCAGATGGCCGCGGCGATGGAATGGATTCTGGGGCGGATGACTCGTAGTATATCTATCTAAAAGCGAAAAGCACTCGAGTGTACGGTTCTTAAAATGGGCTTTCAGCGGAGAGATTGAAACGAGATTGGGCCGCGACTCTATTGGACGGAAACCCTTTAGGGTGTCTCAAAAGTCTCCGAATTACTCTCTGTCTCTTGAGTATCTCTGTCTGTCTCTCGAGTCTCATTGAGAGTTGAAAGTGAATCGTTCGGGTGGGCCGAGCTCTTGTAACTCTAGTAACAGTGGATGAAGGAGTCTACAACATGGAATTGTGTAACAACCCTAATGGACGTTGCACAGCACCCGAGCTACGGTCCGGCAGCAATAGCGCTTTCGCTAGGTTGTTCAGACTCTCACATAGGAGAACGGGACAAGACTGAATGGCAGCGTACTTGACAGACTGAATGACAGATTGGCAGCCGCTAGCAGACAGACTGAAAGCGTACGGGATGCTAGCATACTTTACTGACAGATCAAGGCAGCTGAAGTGACAGGAGATACGCCTCGCAATTCATGTTGGAAATGGGTATGGTAGAATGCCGTCGAATCCAACCATTCCAATCCAAATCTCTCTTCAAGTGTAAGAAAAGTCACTTTTGTGTCACCCGGGGCACTCTGTCTTTTGGAGTCCGGGTAATCGGTCCTAGGTTCTAGGCGTATATCCCCCGAAAGTAAAAGCGTTACAGCGGACGACTGAAAGCACGAACCACCCAAAACGCACACGGTTCGGAGAGCTTTGAACCATCCTCGCTCTACAGTGTACGCGGCGGAGGCAAAGTAACCGATAGACTCTACTGTGTCTAAACCTGAGTTTGGGGTTTTGGAAGAAGGTTCAGAGCCGAATTCAGGCATCGCCGAACAGGACAGGTTTGGGGAGCCCAGAAGAAATCTGCCTTCTATTCTGGTTTCGGATGCATTGAAATGAAAGCACTTGTATTCAACTCTTAGTAACTAAAGTGTCTGTGTCTTGTCTCTTGATTTCGCATAGCTCTTTCTGTCCCGTTGCGCTTCCCGGCGTGAACGGTACATCCCATCCGGTTGCTTTGCTTTTTCATCCAAGTCTCTACAAGAAAGTAAGAACAAGACCTTTCTCTACCCGACCCGAGACACTCTGCTATGATTGGAGTGTGCTGCACGCAAGACAGAAACGCTCTACTTGAGAAAATGCCGGGAATTAACAGACCCACGGGATACATTGTGCTCCGAAGAGAGTGTAGATCCGAAGGCTGGGTACTCTACTACAGCATCCATTGCCCGCCCACCCATATCTCGCGTATGTTGCTGGAAACACTCCTGTGAAATGTCTCTCTCCGGCCGGAAGAAGAAGAGAATCAAGTCTATTTGTTGGTGAGCCGTGTGATGGGAGACTGTCTTGCTGGGTTCGGAGAGCACTAAGCAGTGTGTATACTGGATGTCGGCCGGCCCATGCGTGAACTCTTGACCCTACTTGTTCGGATGGGTGTTCACCCAAAAGTGTTCCCGGACTGCATGCATACATCCGTAAGTAACGTAGTGCAACATGGAAATTGGTAGAGTTCTGAAAGCAAAGCAACCAGTTCTCTTCTATAGGTCTCGGACTTTCTTATTAGCGTTACGAGAGTGATATGTACGCGGAGCCGGGGGAGCTCTAAGCGGAGAGAATCCACCCAGCAGAGAGAAAATGCTAGAAACTTTAGAGATGTGTAAGAGAAAAGCAGCATGTAGAACACCCGGTTTACGGAACACCCAGATCCAGATAACATTGTGGATATCCAACAAGTCTAAACTCTAAGAGAAACTTTCTTAAAGACTTTGAAGCACGGGCGAGCACCACATGGGACTGGCTGCTGGGTACCCCAAAGAACCGACAGTGTTATTACCCTCTTCTCCTTCGGGTCTGCCGACGTACTCTGTGAAATGCCTTGTTAGAGCGTTACGAAAGAGTGCCCTCGTTAGCTCCCCCTCCGACGCCTCCACTTTCGGATGCTCGTACCTCCACTCTGTTTATCGCCTCATTGATCTCCCCCAACAACAGTGATAGACCCAGCAGTTACGGCCGCCCAACTAGGGTTCCAACTCCAACGATACAGCATAGCAACCTGAATTTAATGCTTGGAAAAGCAACTCTTTCAGTGGCATGTTTCCCATAGAAGAGCTCTACTTGTTCCAGAAGAGACAGACATCGGAGAAGAGAGAACCACCCCCCGTAAGCGCACCCGTGTTCGGAGAAAAGAGCATGAGCTCCGTAGCCCAGTACACTCTACTCAGCGATTCTCCTTGACTACCTCGTGAAGTATACCTACGGTCTTCTCACCCATTGAAATCTATTATGTATATTGAAACAGAGCTCGGCAGCCAACTCAATGTGCTATGTATTCTGTTAGACAAGAGAGTTGAGTGGTTCTCTAAGAGATAGAAACTTCCGTGTAGAGAACCCTAAGAGAGTTTCCCGCCCGCTAGGTTTTATTACAAATAATAGGGCGGCAATGCTTTCTTCTTCAAGAGAGTTTCCGAATTCAAAGAGAAAGTCTTTCTTCCAACTTCCAATGAAACCTTTTTGGCTCGACAAAAGCAGGGTCCTGAGCGACGGTTATCTATCCACCTCTCCAGACACAATATCTTGAGTACCTATTAGGGTTACCATCTGGCAGCATGTGATGTTTGGACATAGAATCGAGTCCTTGTAAATGGGCAGACCCAGGTGCTCTTATTTTACGACGGTAGGGACGATTGCTTCCATTACTGACAAGATAGACACCAAATTCTCCTTTAGGTGCTTCCACTGCGGTGTATAGGTAGAAGGAGCGGGTATGGAAAAAACTCTTCTGTATACGGTTCGAAATGGTGAATTGAGGTAGAGTAGATTCATTCGTTAGGCCGGCGGCTACTATAGAAGTGTTGCATCTGCTCCCATCTCTAATTCTATACTACTAGAATCACAGGTCCCCTCTCCAGACCACACGTGATAGTTTCCCATCATAGGCTTTCATTCTAGATTCGATAGCAATTACAAAACCGCATTCCAGTGAGTGTGAAGTTCTCTTTCGAATTGAGAGGGGTATAGCTCTTGGAAAAAAACGCTGCTCGGCTGGCTTGCTAAGTGATACACCAATTTCCGTTCGGCGTGTCAGTGGTGATGTTGGTTTGCTTGTTGTTTCCGCCAGATTAATCAATTAAAGGAGCGTATATGATGTTGGTAGTTCGACATCGAGTCTAATAGCTTCCTTGGAATACCGGACGGCACTGGAAGCTGCAATGGAAGCACAACTTTTGGGGCTCGGGGCACTGTGTACTCTACAATAGCACTTTCGGACCGTGGGCGCACTTGAAGAATCCAGCAATTTCCCCGTAACGCTAGCAGCTAGAAATAGGGACGTTAGGAATAGGGCTTCCGCAGGCGATAAACAGAGTGGAGGGACGACAACAACACAAGAATAGGCTTTTTTAGGGTGCTTCGCTCTTTCCGATAAGAGGTGGAGCTATGAGACACTTGTGGCCCGCCGCTCGATACAGTGCCGTGTTACTGGTTGTGCTTGTTGTTACAATGCTTCTGCCATTTCCATAAGGGTAATCGCGAAGCGTTCTATCCATCGCTGTCTTTAAAGACTACCCTTCTTGGCAGGTTGGTCCAGCAGCCTAACGAGGATCCCGAAACCAGCAACCCAACCTCACTAACAGAAAGTCCGGTTTCCAAAGAGAGCTATTAGACTCGATCGACATTCTATGCACAGGTCAGGTGCGCTCGCACGATTCCATGTTACTACACGTAAACGGTGTGTTGGGGGTCCCGAGTTTTTATGCCGCCGTTTCCTCTTACAGGTGCTATTAGTGCTTCGACCCGAAGCGATCGCTCTTCAATTGAAAAAGATGACTGCGAGCTCACAAACAGAATGGGATTAGCGGTCCGCCGGAATGCTCGTTCTGATCTTTTGACGCAGTACATTGGAATCCAGAAGCACCACCACGAACGCTACCGCAACCCTTTTGTGCCAGCAGCCAACTCCGGCGTGTCAGGGCTTTGTTATCCTCATCAAGTCACTGTATAGCTCTCATTCTGTTTCCGGTTGCTCTCTTCTGTGATATAGATAGTGTTGTCAGACACCGGGAGCGAAGCGTTCTATCCAGGTACTCAAAGAAACGGAAGAGATTGGGGTCTCTCGTGGATGCTTCAACGCCCAAGAGATACGCAACTCGGGATGCTTACTCCAACACAAAAGGTTCCGAGACGGAGCTTCACCAGAGTCTCGGTTAAGAACGGCTTTGCTACACGTTTCAAACGGCGCACGATTCCATGGAGAGTTTCATTCCACATCGTGCTGGAGGAAATCGCTTACGATCAGAGGCTTGGATCATTCTGCAAGTGGCATTTGATTCGGACATTGCACTAGGATCCGAACACTTTGTCGCATCTCTTCTATACGGATACAGTAACGATCATAGCGATTCTTGTACCGCAGAAGGTACGTCAGGATCCGATTTGTCATGAACATCGTAAGGTGCTGCTCTTCGCAAATCCCAGCATACCCCTGGATTGGATGGGCCGGCACGGATTGTTTTCACTTTGTACCGGGCCAAGTTAGTGGGTTTCCCTCTTTTGGCTCCCCCCCCCCAACAAACTGTACTTGATAGTTGCCCATCATACGGCTCCATTCATTTCCCCTATTCCAACCGAGAGTTCTGTTCTGCCCATTTCAGTACCGGTTTACACGCACAACGAGCATTCCGGCGGGACTACCCTGTCCCATTCTGCCCCATACAGAAGATAAAAGTAGTACACTTTACCTGAATCCGGCTTGAGGCTTCCATTGAGTCATTCTGGCGTTCGTGCCTCCACCGAATCCGCTATCGTTCTGGGGCCCGCTCAAATCGATTCTATTACGGGACAGAGGGGCAGCTCTCAAAGGGTATTTCTGTACTATAGGTAGTGTAGGTTTCACTCTTCACTTTCAAGAAGGCGAGCTGAAAGAGCGGATTCCAAAACCCCATTCCGCCCCCACCCTCGTTTCCGGTTACCTGGGTTTCTGAGGCTTCCTCTACCTGAATCTCTGTTCCCGCCGCTGAACTGCTCTTAGAGATAGGCTTACCATGTTCCATCAATCGCACCTCCTATGCCGATTTGTATGACCGTGCTCCACCCCGGTGATCACTCTATCGGTTCCGACGTGCCAAGAGGCTGAGGCGAATCCCGTTCACGGTCCTAGTAACACCCCGATGGATCCTCTCTAGTACATGTTTGACTGGGCTTACACACATTCGCTTTCATTTGCCGTCCCCTCCGCTCGCCACCCGTTATGCGACTATCACGTAATCGCTCCAGGCTTCAAGCCAAGTCTCTTTGGACAGAATCTGCTAGATAAGTCGGGTCAGGCAGAACCGTTGTTGCCTGTAGGGCACTCTCTCAGAATGCTTTTATCTCTGTCTTCATGTCGCACGACCTTCAGAACATGACACCACTGAATCCCCAATCCTTGGCTTTCAGTGCAGTGACAGTACCAATATCCACTAATCGTTGTTTCCAGATACGGCTGCTTGTTGATATCTCTTCTAATTCGTCGATACGAGACGCAAATTGTGTTGTAAAGGAATCAATATTTCGACATAAGCCAATAGGAAGATCTTGTGCCACTCCACCCGGTCATGAAATCAAGTATGCATCCTGCTCCCGATACTCTTTTCATAGAATTCCAACAATTTCTCCCGCTCCCTCAAACGCCCAAGGAAAGGAGTTGATGCTCCCACATCCATTGCATGAGTTGTTAAAGAAAGTGAATGATTTGAAATTCTAGTAATTTCGCGGAATAACACTCGTATATATTGAGCTCGCAGGGTACCTCGCAATTCAAGAGTATCTTACGGCTGAAGAATGAGCGTGTTCTTGGGCCATCGTAGAAACATAGATAGGGTCACGGAACGCAGAACTCTATTCTTACAAGTTCATTTGAATCACACTTGCTTAGTGCTCTCTGAACCGTGCAATAAGGGTGTCCATAACACGGCTCTCCCGACTTGAGTTACCTTATGGTATCATTATAAATGGCAGAAGCATAACGCGTAACACAGCAGAGCAGGTCGGGTCGCTCTTGCAAGCCTCGGTAACCCGTATCGTGCCCGCTCTACCTCTGTTCTGTATTGTACTTTTCATTACTCTCTGAAAAGAGGTCTCTCACAAAGGTGGCTCTTGCCCTCATACAAGATGGGGAGCCAGCCTAACCATGAAAGAGAAAGAAGAGCACGTAGTCGGCGTTCCGCCTTGCAGCTTGCCTTTACGCCCGGCCCCTTGGGACGACCCACCAAATTCTCCATGTACTCTCCATATGCTTTCCATATGTATGTGTACTCTCCATATGTGACCTCCTTCCCGAACACTGTCCTTGCGTTCCTATCCGGTGCTCACTCCACTAGCAGAATGGTACCACGAGCCCTCTGTCCCACACATCTTCGATGAAAAGTGGTTCACCGGTTCCACCGAATGCGTCTTTAGTGGTGGCAGTGATGCGTCGCCATAGATCGACTTCTCCTTCACTCGCTTTAGATCTCCGATACACTTTTTTGTGCTGGAAGAAAACCCTAGTCCGGCCGATCCTTCCCTATGAGTAGTGCATTCACGCCGTTTGACTGCCACTTACGCTGCTGGTCGTTCTGTTGACATGCTGTTGTCGTCGCCATCTTCCATATGTCACTTAGTCATCTCTTCCCCTGCTAGAGAGCACCTCCTAACGAGTCCCGTACAGACACGGCCTTCATTCAGTGACTCCGCGATCGCCCTCTGAACGATCAGAATAAGGTAAAGTTTGAAGAAATGTTTTGTACTCTATTAATTTCTCTAGTCCCTCTAGTCGGGTGGGGGCGGTATGGCCCTCCGAACCGTACGTGCGGTATCCCCTCATGCGGCTCACGCCATTCATAATAATGGTAAATCAAGAACTTCTCGAAACGCAAAGGAGACTGCTCGACTGAAGCGAATGCGCTTGTTGGCCAAGCTCTTTGGTTAAACCGACAGTCCGAAAAGAGAGAATTTGACTCAATATCCTCTTTTCTACACATCTGATTTCAGAATTCCTGCCTTTGCCGTCAAATGACCCGTACTTCTTTCTTCCGAAGTCCTTCCTGATTGATGCTCCCCGCGGCGCTACCAAGCTTCGCCTTATTCTTTCGTGTTCGCCATAAGGTCTCTGAATCCAGTAGTTCCATCCTACCCTAAAAAAGCCTATTCTTGTGTTGTTGTCGTCCCTCCACTCTGTTTATCGCTCTGCGGAATCCAACCCTACCTTTCGTGGAATGATACAGCTGGTTTCGGGAGCCTCGTTCCACTTCCGATTGGTTAGGTGCAGCAGGTGATGATCACCCCGGGTATTTGTTGTTCCGCCCTGACAGGCACTCCAGGACCCGCCAACACTCGTACCCGGGTATAGCGTGGATAACGAGGCCACCTTCACAACCTTTTCCCTTCTGTCCCCTCTTTCAGTGTTGTACAGTAGAGTAGTCTTATCTCGTTAAGCGCTACGGAATGGGTTAGAGTGGGGCGCAGAGTGGCAGCATCAAGCCTACTCGGTAAGCTTCGTTCCGAACCGGAGGATCCAATATGTGGTTCCGCACGTTCCACCACTTCT
>JAKCVP010000066.1:0-295661 GCA_023512835.1 Taxillus chinensis
GCAGCAAAGTAAGCAACCACCACCACCAGCGGCAGCAGCAACAGCAGCAGCAGCTTCTCTTCCTCCATCATTGACGGCATTAACCAGCTCGTGATGAGTCCCAGCAGCAGAGAATGGCTTGCATTAGCCCGAGCAATGCCGCCGATGGCCCTGCTGCCCGGCACCCTCCGAAAGGTCCCAGATCCAGACTACAGCGCCCCGTCCTCCGGATCGCACGTCCTCGAGAGTTTCTCGCTGCTGACGCGGATCCAGCGACGGTGCAGCAGATCAATACACATACCTCGACTCCGTTCCTGCTCAACATTTCGATAGCCACACAGCGCGGCAGTAGCAGCGGCAGCAGCAGCAGCAGCAGCAGCAGCGAGAGACGCGTCTCGGGGCGAACGCTGTAAAATCCGGATACAGGCGGCCTTCCTCGGTCCAGAGCCTACGGTAGCATGATGAGCTGCGCTGCCGCCGAGATCTTCCTTGCCTGCATCTTCTGTCTCGTGTGTGTGTGTGCGGGCGTGGGTGCGTGTGTTGGTCTGCCGTCTGAGTGTAGCGCTGGGCCAGGATGAGCCCAGCCAGCTTCTGATCTCAATCTGTCATGTGAAGACTGGCTTTTCCGGAGGACTAGCTGACGGCCGCAACGCCTAGGCCTTTGCCGCGCAGCGTCATCTCTCAGACTCCTTGTCGTCAACGTGCCCTGTGTGAAGAGATGCGGCCGAGTGCTCGTCGAGGCAAATTCTGGAGGATGGGCCGGCAACGGAAGCGCCTAGCGTGCACTGTCTCGTGGTCAAGGGTCACCTTCCTACACATTTGTACGGCCCACGCGCGAGGGACATTGAGAGTCGACCTGCAGAGAATCAGTCCCAACGTCAGACAGACGGTAGGGCCAGACGCAATGGTATTGGGCATGCCAGGGCCTCTCTTCTTATACTCTTGCCAGCCGCGCGCAGTCTATCTTGTTATCTAATGTGCAAATGACGCGATTGGACCATGAACACAAGGCATGGGCTGCTGTACGCAATGTCCCAGGCTTGAGTGGTCCAAAGCAGTCCAATCTGCTCACCATCCCTGATAACGACTGTTATCAAAAAAAGGTCCATGTCGCTGCACCCCGCGAGTCCCGTGCGCATCAGGGTCTCTCGCTCTGATGAACCAGGCCCTCCCGCAACGGTCAATCCTCTTCACGCACACTGCAACGCTTCGAGCATCCCAAGGTGGCAGACCTGCACTTGTCAATGCGCGCAAGGTCAAGCGCTTTTCGCCATCAGCACCGCAGGGAATTCTCTCCGTAATCCTGCCTTCACATGCTCTGCGACGTCGGCCTCGTCGATTCCTCGGGGCCCAGCGCCTTGGCTCAGGCGTCGCGTGGCTAACGCAGATTTTGAACTTTGATGTTGCTCAATGTCTTTCCTGTATGGAGCTGAGGCTCGAGCGTCTCTTGAGCGTTGCAGCATTTGTCATGTAATTGTAGTTGCCTTGCAGCTGCTACGACTGCCGACTGCAGAATTTGTGAAAGCTTCTGAGTGTAGCTGATCGTGGAACTTTTCATACGGGCTTCGTCATCAGCCGGCTTTGACCCAGGTTTGTCTGGCCACGACAACGACCTTCAGCGCTCGCACCTCGATGACGGGACTCGGTGGGGCGCACGCAAGGCCCAAGGATCCACAGCATCTAGCATCTAGCACCTAGCGTACGAGTGCGCCATGTCGAGAAGGCGAACGCTTTGGTTCGATTGGTCTCTCGATGCCTGGCCCTACTTCAAAGGCGTAGGAGATGGTACGTCAGTGTGGGTGAGTTGCACATTCTCGGTAAGGCGTAAGCCCGCTGCAAACCAGGCTGCGCAGGTGACACTGATGTTGGAAGCGCCAATCAGTCGCACAGAGGCGCAAGAAGCTGTCTTGTTTCATCAGAGAGGACATGGGTCCATGTCTCAGACTAGTCTTCTGTACCAGTCCAGAAGACACAGCACGCGCTGCCCGAAAACGGCCCTGCGCTCGAGATACTGTTTGTACCGATGTATGATTCGCAACGTCTTGCCAGGCACGCGAGGGTCGTTTAGAGGAATTTCCAGACGAGCGATGTCCGTTCGCGGTTAGTCCACTGATTGCCCTAACAACGCGCACTCACCGACCTGCTTCCACTGATGCTGACTGATTGGCCTGGCTGGGTCCAGGAGCCAAGCTTGCCAACGACACACCTGTCATCTCTGGGAAATATCTTGGATCTGACTGCCTCCCGTCAGCTGAACGTGATAGATGGACTGAGCGTCCTATGTGAGCTGTCGCAAACGGAGCCGGAAGCCCCCACTCTCCGACCTACAAAGTCACGGGATCCTCTTCACGACTTCACCTGCATCCCATTTCACCCCAGAGCCGCTGCCTCCTGCCTTTTCTTTTGCACTTCTTGCGATGGCTGTCAAAAACATTGTCGTCCTCGGCGCCAGCTTCGCCGGTATCTCTGTCGCCCACTATTGGCTGCGCAAGATTGAACCAATTGTCCGCAAGGCTGGCGGCGATGTATACAAGGTAGTCCTAATAGACCAGTCCGAGATCTTCTGGTCACGCATCTCAGCACCACGCGCCATGGTCACTGAGGAAACTGTCCCGGACAACATCAAGTTCCTCCCAGTCGTCTCCGCCTTCAAAGACTACCCTGCCGAAGCTTTCGAGTTCCGCAAAGGCTTTGTAACTGCTGTTGACCTTGAAGCTCGCACAATCACTCTTGGCGACAGCGAGAAGCTGGAATTTCACTCCTTGTTAGTTCCGCTCTATTACCACAGTTTGAGTGATGTCCTTGATCTGATGCAAATTACACAGGGTGATTGCGACTGGAACGAAGACACCGACACCGCTCACTTCATTTCACGGCGAGCATGGCGTCTCGCTTCAGGCCCTGAAAGACATGCGTGCAAAGCTGGCCACCAAGCCTGCGACCGTCGTGATTGCTGGTGGCGGCCCTGTAGGCGTCGAGACGGCTGGAGAGATCGCCGAGGCTTTGAACGGAACGCCTCCGTCAAGTCTTTTTGGCTCCAAACCAGCCAAGCCTCAGACTCAGGTCGTTTTACTTGCTGGAGGCCGCAAGCTCCTC
This sequence comes from Taxillus chinensis, assembly GCA_023512835.1. Classification (NCBI taxonomy): domain Eukaryota; kingdom Viridiplantae; phylum Streptophyta; class Magnoliopsida; order Santalales; family Loranthaceae; genus Taxillus; species Taxillus chinensis. The sequence goes on from JAKCVP010000066.1 coordinate 3,076, forward strand.
CCAGCCCTGACAGAAAACTTTGCTGACAAAGCCGACTCCCTACTTAAACGGTTGTCAGTAGACGTGAAATATGGTGGGGGCTATCGCGTCACGTCCAGCTCCGTCAATGGAGCGACAGGAAAGACGACTCTGAACCTTTCAAATGGAGAGACTATGGAGGCTGACGTATTCATTCCCGCCTCTGGAACGGCACCTAACACTGGATTCCTTCCCTCGCAGATCTTAGACGACAAGGCTCTTGTCAAAACGGCGACCACGCTGCACGTTGAGGGCGCTGGTGACCGCGTATACGCCGTCGGTGATGTGGGCAACTATTCTCCCGGTGGAATCATGCGCATCCAGGCAGCAATTCCCGTGTTGCTGTCCAACATCGCCGCCGACTTAGGCGTGCAGGGCTTCAAGATCAAGCGCTATAGCAAGAACCTCGACAACACACAAGTCGTGCCCGTGGGAAAAACTAAGGGCCTAGGCGCTTTCCGAGGCTTCCCTATGCCTAGCTTCGCAGTCGTACAAGTCAAGGGGAAGAATTATCTGGAACCTCAGATTTCTGCCATGTACGACGGCAGTCACTGGGGAAAGCCAGTCTCGGCCTAATCGGCCGCCCAGCGAGATCACTTTGCGCTCGAGCTTGACGCATTTGCGATGCTTGCTCGAGTCCCTATACTTATTGTACTCGGACCGTGTCGTCGCTGTTCATGGCGACATCATAATCTCGGCAAGGGTCCAGGATTACGCTGCCGACTAAATCTCCCGTGAAGACGCTTCGTCCGACGGGATTCCTGCGTTTTGTGAGCATTTACCAGATTCGATACCCACTCCAGTGCTTGAGCACTGCATATCATAATACTATTACATTATTCATACCTTGCTTCGACGAGCTGCTGTTCGACAGGGCGCGGTAGCTTCTTGACGAATTACCAGTGAATTGAACTCCCATTTACCCAGCCACATACACTCAAGCGAAGCCAATCGCGAGCGACGTCGCGGCATCTTAGACCAAGCGATGATTCAGCACGAACATTGAACGAAACAACCTGTGTACCGACGTCAAGGCTGACTAACCTTTGCGATGAAGCATTTTGCAATGGATAATGATGTGTATCTCTAGGATCCGCACCAGCGAACACTGCGCTCCTTATTGCCACGTTCGTTGCGGCTAGAAGATCAGGGAACACCGGCCAAATACTTCGTAATGCGCGCATAAAACTGTGCAGGCACTGAATCCCTGAACCCAGTCACACATGTAGCCCTCCTCCGCCTCACTCCATGTCTTCGCTCCCGAGATCCACCAGTCGTTGTTCTAGGCTACAGCGCACACAGCATTCCTTCTCGAATGCCGCCCCACCTTCTCTGTCTCGATCCGGCTGTGCAGACTCAGCTCTGGAGATGCCTTACGTTTCGCGTGCTGGTCTCCTGACCGTGGCCAGGACACCAAGCGTACAGTATCCAAACCCCGTCTTTTGGCCCTAGTCGTAAGGTCTCGTACGTACAGTACGTCGTAGTACAGTATTCGTCCATCGTCCTGTCATGTTGCCAGCACAGCATAAAGCAAGGCAGGAAGGTCTCCTGGCCCTGGTCAGTCAGGTGCACTGGGCCTAATCGCGCTACTGGACTGTGTTTCCCCCGGTTCTACAGTTGAAATCAAGGCGTTCTTCACGCTCCTTGTCACTCCGTCATTCTGGCACATGGGTAGGCTCTTGCTTCCGTCGTCCGAGTAAGTCTTTTACTTATTTCTGCTTTTGCTTCTACATGTAGTAGTATGTAGAATGGCTGCGCGTTGAACCTGGGCGGGCTCATACTTGCAATGATGGCATACGTTTGCTTTCCCTTTCTCGTTGGCCTCTCCCCTTCCGTTCCTTGTTCTAGACGAGACGAGACGGATCTTGATTTAGTAACAGTTGACACGGTAGAGCCTCCTGTCGGTCTGTTTGCGTGGAGGATGCTGGCGGACATGCCCGCACGAGGCACTTGTGTAGGCTCGTCCGCATGGGGGCGTTTCGCCGTTGCTGTGGATTGTTTGAGTTGCAGTGCATGGTTTGCATGTACTAGGTAGAGTACCTATAGACAGTACATACCGCTCAGCTCCGTATCCTCGGAGTGCAAGCTGGTTCCCCTGTTGAGTAGTGTGAGCTTGAAGTGGTCAGTGTACATTCCGAATGCTGGCTTATACCGGAATCCTAGTCTGTTGAATGGCTAGGTTATGGATAGTAGTATCGGCAACTCATCGTTTAGTCAGACGAGATTCTTCGCTGGTGTCTAGGGAGGAAGTAAGTATAGCACGGATGCGAAGCGATGGCCCTCGACGCAAGATTGTATCAGCAAAGCGTACAAGCACAATCAAGCTGAAACAACCTTTATAATACAAAGTGGGAAAAGTACACATTACCACGCCAATTTAGACTAGACTGATTACCTACCAACCTACCTCCTTCGCGACTATCCGTTTGCACGACGTAACTACCCAGGCAGATAGCCAGACTACGAATATCTGCTCGGCTTATACCGTCACATTGCACAATCAGACAATCATGATTGCGCTCTCATGTCGATTTCAACTCTGAACCATTTCCCATCGCTCTCAAGGTCGAAATCGTGTTGCCCGTGAGTGCATCTTCCACGTCCATCTCGAAAGCTCGTCGTGGCACTTGCATCGCGCCATGTCGGGTACCTATGTAGGAAGGTAGGTCGTTGAGAAGTCTCAGCTCATCGATGCCATTACACTAATTCCACATCGTTCCACTCAGTTCTGTCCATGAACATCTAGTGGTCCTCTCCCTTCTCCTTATCGTAGAGACTTTCAGCATCCATCCACCCATCAACAGAGACATATCCAAGATTTCCACCAACGTCACCATGGACCATGCCCAAAAAGCAGAACATCAGAATAGAAAATTTGACAATGACGTAAACGTGCTAGAGAGAGAGAGACACTCACACACACGCACACAAGATTCGACCAATAGACTTGAAGGATCCAGATGTCCTACCCATCGCCAGTCAACGCTCCACAACACAATTTCCAATTCCCAACCTCATTATGATTTCCAGTCTTTTCCCTCTCATGCCCGCACCTGATTGGGGCGCAGTGGAAACGTTCCGCTGAGCGATGCGAATGGCAAAATGCTGATCTGAAATTATTTGGGTGTAACCAGAATTTGACTCGCAACACTGGGTACGCCACTGGTGCCAATAGCAAACAGCCACCAATACCCAGGCAATAGCACACCTGGATCAGTAGGCAGCTTAAGAACACCATCGGCCGGATTGCCAAGCGGTACACGCCGCTGATCCGTATCAATAGAGTGCGTTGCAGATCCTATGCGAACCAAACTCCACTGCGCAATAGGTTCGCTTGCCTTGACGTTCAACGTGCCACCTACAGCTGTGGTGTTCTTGTCTAAAGATGTGATTTGCGGACGGGCGGCAGGAGTGCCGTCGCCGTTAAAAAGGTAAGGCGGACTGTAGATTTGCCCGTCAAAGTGATTGGCTGGGCAGGTGCCGCAGAGTCCTCCTCCACCTGAGAAGACCGTACCATCTGCTAGAAGTACTGCGGTGGAGTGATAATTGCGCGGCACCCGCATTTGAGCTAGCACCGTGAAGGTCTTTGTTACGGGATCGAAGATCTCTGGACGCAGAATCGCCTCGTCATCAGTGAAGATGATGGCGTACGACTGACCACCAATAATGAGAATCTTGCCATCGGGGAGGACGACCGCATTGGCCAGAGCACGCTTGTAGTGCATGCTTGGAAGAGCCTCAACAGTCGCAGGTGTACCAGGTGCGCCGATGGTAATGATGTGCGCCGATGCATGTGCCGGACTATCTTGGTAGGACGGCGAGCCGCCGGCCGTGAAAATTTTGCCCGCTACAGCATCGAAGAGAACCGCATTTCCATTCATACTGTCTATGTCGTCTAGTCTTGTACCGGCGGGCTTGACATCGCCGGGGGTGGTACCAGGGTAGTACCAGTTCATTGCGTTCGACGGGCCTGCTTGGAAGACTGTGGCGTTTGACCAGGCAAACAGCCAGGCGTGGTTGTCCGACCGGTAGATGCCTTGTACATCATTTGTGAGCATTGGCTTGGTAGTGCAGCCAGGCAGAGCTGTCCATGTATTTTGGACAGGATCATACACTTCGCCATACTTCTGCTGCAGCATCTCTCCGGACCAGGAACCGCCAATGGTGAAGTAGCGACCGTCACTCATCATTGTGGCCGCTTGATAACCACGAGCAATATGCATATTGGGTCCTGATATCCACTTATCGCCATTAGGGTCGTACAAAGAGGTCCGGTTCGCCGTATTGCCCCCAGTCACTATTGCACGACCAGAAAAGTCTGTCGCAAGACCTGGACAGAACATGTCATGGTTGGTCTCCTTGACTATGCGTTCTGATACAGTGCCAGTAGCTGGATCGTATGTGGCAGTGTAAGTAGTCCCGGTGGGACTGAAGAGAAAATTGTCTGGGAGATAAGACGACCAAGCGAGAAGCTTGCCGGTGTATAGGGGTACAACCGCCACCGGTATTAGGGGAAAGTCAATAACAGGGCTCCAACTGCCCTGACCTGCTACAGAGGGGACATCGCCAGCCACGAAGAGGGGACTGAATTGGGACGCGCTTGTCCATGGACCTCTGTTGCCCGCTTCTGACAGTGCTGTTATCCGTAAGAACCTTCCGGCTTGGTTTGTCCATTCCATGTCTTTGGGATCCTTGGTGTCATCGAAGGTGCCTTCAGCTACTTTGTTCCACGTGGTACCATCTTTACTGATCTCGACAATGTGTTGACCAATGTTTCCATCCAGGGCGCCGTCTTGTCTGGGAACATAGATCAGTCCATAGATGTTGCGGTCGATAGCCATATCAATCGTGAAGTGGTGTGGGAAGCCGGGTACATTAGGCCCTGTCTGCTCTGTCATCCAGTAGCTTGTGGCATCATTGTCGAAAGCCATGGCCGCAGTGTGGACAGCCTGTTCGCTGTCTACGAGGAGATTGAAGTTGAAGTTGACCCAAGCGGAACCGTCCAGCAGATTGATCTCAGCAGCCCCCGCAAAAGGAACTCGATTACCAGCCTCAGACAAGGCATTAAGTCTCCAGTATCGCTCTGTGATGGGAAAGGCATAATCAAACTCGACAACTTTAACGTCAGTGTTGTCTTCCCAGGTCCCGTTGGCTACCTGCACCCAGTTCTGACCATCGGATGATTGCTCAAAGTTCCATTGACCAATTGTTCCATTAGAAATCTTTCTTGTGATGTCTTGGGGTGGCGGCGGCAAGTAGGTGAAGCCAGAGACAGACGTCGGCTTTCCTGTATCAATAGTGAACGAATGAGGAAAGGCAGGACCACCGGTCGATGGTGTTTGCCACCACGTGGTGGAAGCACCGTCAATGGCTTCGTCGACAGTGAAATATGCGTCGCCGCCTTGAAAACTATCCGCAGATACTGTCCACCCGTCCCGAGGCAGGTTGGGTTTCGGTGCAGAGAGTACGGTGAATTGAGTGCCGTACGCAGGCTGGCTTACTTGATCAACGGCGCTGTCCCGCTTCGGCTTCGGCGTGACACCCTGTGCTGACAATGACAGACGAACGTATCTTGCTACTTGACGTTCGAAAGAAATTGTTTTCAGTGTGAGCTCATCAGACCAAGTGCCCTTTGCCACGATCTGAGTCCAATGTTTACCATCAAGACTCAATCGAACAGCGTGCTCGCCTTTGGTTTCCTGAATTGAAGTCGGAAGGTACTGAAGACCAGTCACAGCCTTGACTACCTTCATGTCTACGGTTATATTGCGAACCGTTGGCGCGGGAGCTCCCTGATCTGGAGGACCGGCAGAGGCGTCAAGGACATTGCCAACAATGTGCAGGGTGGAATCTTCAAGCGAAGCAACATCACTCGTCACATGAAAGTCGTCGGAGCCCTTTACAGGAGCGGCATGGACGTAGGCTGTATGTCCTTGCAAAGCTTCAATGTAGTCCATGTGACCATTCGCAAGATTGAGACCGAGGAACTGGCCTTGTTGTGATGCTGATGAGCCTTGCTGTAACGGTGGTGGTCCAGGCTTTGAATTGGGGGTCGCATCAGATGATGATTCTGGGGCGCCAACATCGGGCAGAGTCAATGGTGCGATGTTTGTGGAAGAAGTCAATTGCATGGCTTGCGTCATGAACTTGGACAGCAGGTCCCTCCCGGAGCCAGGTCCCCGGATGGTGTCTGCATGAGCTACTGGCTCAGGTCCGTAGGCTGGCGACGCCTGTGCTGGAGTAGTAGGCGCATTGGCAGGAGGAGGGGGAGAAACAGCTGCAGCAGCCGCTGCAGCAAACGAAGCATCGCCTTGAGAGAAACCAGTGGATTCGGTCAGCTGCGTAACAGAAGTCAGGACATCCCTCCTTCTGCGCTCCACAGAGGCGACTGTATCTGGGTCTGTGGGAGCCGCATAGGCAATGGTGCTCAACGAGAGAATCACCACGAGCGCGTCGCAGCATGATATTCTGTAAAACATTATGGAGAAGTACAACGAATGACTATGAGAATTAAGTGGCTTGACGAAGCAAAGGTGTGGAAGGGTTCCTGCAGGCTTTTGACCTCCATGATGGAGCGATTCGAGAAGGCAGGGAGGTGGCTAATTTTGGGAAGGATGCGGTGCAGGCCGAGCTGTACGATTCCCTGGATGCTGTTCCGTGAGTCGGCGCGTAAGCGAGTAAAGCGAGGTGGCCGGGGGTCTGCCTATCAAGTGCGCCTGTTGAGGAAATGAGCACACGCGGGACAAAGCAGTAAAGCATCCTAGGATCATTGGGCTCATGGCTCAGGCTCGAGGCTCGTATAACATGTGTCTAAGTCAAGTTGCTCCAAATAATATACGCTTGTTACGAGCGAGCAGACTGTTTGCAGATAGACTCTGCACGCTGAAGCTGGTACTGGCGGTGGGGTGAAACTCGGAGTCGGGGCTGTCTGGAGATCTTGCAGCCGCTGTCACAAATAGAGTGGCATGCTTGTTGCGCAAAGGCCGGAGCCCTGTATACAGCCGAGCTAAGCAGCCTGCCGTTCCAACTCAGGGCGGCTAGCACAGGCCTGCACGACGATCCTGGCAGGCATTGCGGCGTCTACAGCAGGGCAAGGGCCTGGAGGAGGATCCACTTTCATCTCGGATGATGCCATTGCGATGCAAGAGTTGACGCCGCCTAGTCATGCAGACGGGCTGAAGTGGGCGTGGTCGAGAGCGAGTGCTGCTGGGATGTTGGGTGCCAGAAGACTGTACTGGAGGGCGTTGTGACGTATGGTCCAGCAGACGAACAAGAGGGAGTGAGGGTGATGTACAAGCCACACCCAAAATACGTCGGAGAAGGCTGTGCGAGGTGATGCAGGCAATCCTGGTCAGAGGGCGGAGGGTAGAGGAAGTAAGCAAGGCAAAAGGGAGTCAAGGGAGATGTGGTTGGGACAGGTTGGTACTGCACAAAAGGGGGCTAAGCCTATCTCGGTCGGCACAAGCAGTGGTATGCACGACATGACGCCGGGCACGCTGGTCCATTGCCATCCAGATCAGACGCTGTACACGCTGGCAGCGCGTAGGTACAGAGCCTTGTACCCTAGAGCAGGCTCTTTGAGGCCAGTGAGCCCAGCCTCTCCAGCCCCAGAAAGTCCGTAATCATGCCCAGATGGTCAACTCCCCAATATGCCTCCTTGCCGCCCTTGCCATCCTCGACCACGAACCAGGGCAGCCCAAATGCACCGTCGTTCAAAGCCGAGTCGGATCGTTCCTGCAGCTTCGACTTGGTCTCGTCGCTGCCAACCCTCTCCATGACATCGCGCGCCACAGACTCCCCAGCAACGCTGGCGATGAGCTTGGCCAGGTTCGCGGGCTGCGTGATCTGACCTTCGTTGCGCGCCGGTCCCCAGAAGGCCTCGTACAGCTTGTCGGTGACCGCAAGCAGCTGCTTCGGGTGATGCAGAGAAATGGTCGTGAGCGCGCGCATAGGCTAGTGAGAAGTCAGTACCAATCCGATCCGACGCGAGCGCCAACATCGACGTCTTCGGCATACGGCAATTGTCTAGCCGAACTCGTTAGCTCAGCTTCACTGCTAATTGGGAGATCAGATGCCGCGATGGGCGAAGCATACCAGTACAGGGAACCCATCTGGCGCTTTCGCCGCAACAGGGACGTTGAACGTCTTCGCCCACCTGTGCCGCTCAAGCTCAATCCACTTATCCTTGTCTTTGCAACTTAGCAGGCGGCCTACGTGTATTCTTCACGCGATCAGGGACCTTACTCTTGATTGCAATAGGCGGACGGTTGCCTGTGGCCTTCATGATGCCGCCAAGGAAGACGGGTACAAATGTCACGTCAACATCTTTGAATGTCGGTGAATGCTGTCAACGTCAGTTTAATGCTTGACATTTCCTGCATAGGACTGTCCAATTGGGTCGCTCACCCTCAATATCTACAATCGTTAGCTTAGGTGTGTAGGATGCCAGGGGATCGAGGCTCGACAAACGTGGTACGCAATGTATGCGAAGGGGCTGACAATGTCGTAGTACAGGACGATGCTGGGGTGGCCCATTTTCTCTTTTCTCTGCAAGATGTTTTACAGGGTGTTGCAACACATACACGGCCTCGATGCTGTTTGGTCGTTCTGGCAAACTGACAAGGCTGCGGGTCTGGTCACCAGGCAGAGGGGCAATTGCCGAGGATGTGGGGAAGATGCTCAGCACGGCTATTCGCGTCATCTCTCCGATACATTCGACTTCTCCCCCTCGCTCTTCCACACGTTCAAGATCAAATGAGAAAATTGCTCATTTGTAATTGCCATGTTCAATTAGAATGGTTCTATCGCTTAGAGTCCCATAGCCAGAAGAAAAGGGATATCGTGTCCGTGTTTGACCCAAAGGATAATCAACCGTGTTCGCCAGGAACACCGCGTGGTAGATTGTCATTATATCATGTCATTATCGTCGTCAGTCAACCTTTCTCCTCTTACCCCTTGGAGCATCTCCAACTAGTGGCAGTTGTGGAGGCGCTCGTTGTTTTCCTTTTTCTTTTCTTGACAGGGGCTTGGGAGTTGCCTCTCTGTCGTCGTCCTCCCCCTCCTCTTTCTTGATGGCGTCTTCACCCGCCTCGTCATCGGTGGACCATGAGCTACTTGGCGTCGAACAACCACTCTCACTCTTAATAGATGACAACATAGGGCTTTTTGGTGCAGCTGAAGCGGGTTCAGGTGCAGCCACGGTTGCAGTGGCAGGCCCATTACCTCCCGGTCTGCGCGTGTACGTTACAATAGTCCGCCGGACTGAATGTCGGATGACAACGGGCTGCGCACTCGAGCCACCTGCGCTGCGTGGGTTGTGGAACCCCTTGGGTGTGTAGCTTCCGGAGAGTGTGGCAGAAAAGGGTGAGTTTGCTGAGCGGGCCGAGATGGCAGATGGAAAGGAGATGCTCGAAGGAGATTCGGGGATGACAATGCTCGGCCTACGAAGACCCTCAGGCCGACTAGTCCGCCGCTCCACAGGGGGGCGTCCCGTAGTCGTCGCGGCTGTGGCTGGCCGAGGAGGCAGAGACGCGTAAGACGGCAGCACTTTGTCGACAGGCTTACTCGTGTTGGCTGCGGCGGGCTCTGGTGCACTCATGCTGGTGTTTGCAGATGTTGAGGAGACGGACGTGGCTGCTGATGCGTGGCTCAAGTTGCTCTCTGTCGAACCGTGTGAGGCAAAGGAGGGACGAGCGGACAATGGCGCAGGTGGGAAGGAGCGATGACCTGGATGCTGAAAAGCAGGTGACTTGAAGCCAGAGTGGATTGAAGGGGAGCGGGCGGTAAAGGAGAAGTGGGTGCTAGTACCCGTACTCAGACCAGGGCTCTGCGCCGGGGACACAGCCTTGAGAAAGTCCATGTAGGCCGAAGGAGGCGTGATAGGGGTCCTCATTGCAGAAACGCCGCTGCCGTCACGGGTAAAGAACTTTGGGGTGGTCTTTGGGGTACCGGTCGACAAGGGAGACTGAATCGACGACGGATAGGTGCCGACAAGGGGGGACTTCAGGTTGGCGGGTCGGTGCTTTGGACGAGTGACGTTGGCAGCAGCTTGCAGTGCAGCCTTTGGGTCGGCAGCAGGAGGTTGAGACATGATTGCTGCGGTGGCCATCATTCTGTAACAAGAGGGGCGGAGGGTTTTGAGCGAGACGGGCTCGCAGTAAGCGCCCACTGACCACCAGTGCGGACAGAGCTACGGGACCTGGTGTTGAAAGAGTGAGGTGGTGAGGAGGGCAAGAGGAGGAAGGAGAGGAGGGCAGGGTCGGCCTCTTCAAGGTGACCGAGGACGAGGAGGGTGAAAGCAGGTGCAGGTGAAACGCGCACGCGACGGAGGAGCCGACGGGGAGGTCGAGGGGAAGGGGCGCCGTGTACGGGTGGTCAATTGGTAGTGGGAGATGCTGAAGGAGCTATTTTTGTGACCTGAGGATGGGCGCGTAGATGGTGGTGATGATTGGTCTGTGGCGGCGGCAGCAGGTGCTAGGAGCGGCTGCCGGGCGTGATTGGCTGCAAAAGCGACGTCGATCGGTGATGGCCTGAGCTTGCGGCTGCTGCTGCTGCAGATGGCCGCGCTGTCTGAGGATGTAGAGTTGGAAGACGGTCTGGTGAGGAGAGGGAAAAGGCTGTAGGGAGTTGGGCTGCTGGTGAGCTCGTGACGGGCGACGACTGGGGCAGGTGTGATGCTTTGAGGGCAACAGACAACAAGGCTGGAAATCCACCTGCTCTCGCTCTGCAGCCAGCGGGGAGAATGATCAGGCGAACCTTGCACCTGCGACACTGGAGACGACAACCACCTGTATTTGAAGCTCCAGGTGTAGCCGCCGAGCCCGCTGCGCAGTGTTTCCATGTACGGAGGCAGCGTCAAGTCGACCATCCACTGCCTCCATCGCTCCGCTCCCCACTACGGCCCGCCCGCCACGAGGGAAAACGCAATCCGCTGGTAGACCGCGCGCCTACGGAACCTATCCACGTTGGCTCCCATACTTCTTCTCGACGCCACAAGACTTGTATTGCCATGCGCTTCCTCCGACACGGCTCGCTCGCTTCGCTTCCACCCACCTTTGCTGTGCTCTGTACTGGCGCATACCGCCCCAAGGCAGCGTTACGCCTACGCTCGCTGTCGAAGACCGACCGATTGTGGTACAGATATGGCCTCCATTGGCTCCGCCCTGACGCTATGTTACTACAGGGGCGTCGATTCATGTGAGGCCCGCCATGCCGCTTTCAAGCCATTGCCCGCCGTTCGGGATTGCATTTCTGGTCTTGGAGTCTGTTGCGTAGACCGTCGTAGAGTTCGATAATTATAGGCCAGATTGCACCTCCTAGGCACATCAGGTGCACATGCAGATAGGATGCATGCAGGCCATTAACGACTTTTCCTACAGTACTGACATGATAGCATGTGCTCGCTCGCCCACACGCATAGCCTGACTCAACCGCAGCCTTTTGCATGCTTTCTTTGCCCCGTCACATGCCTCCTCAAGACTGTTACTGCTAAAGTCTGTGAACTACAGCCAGGTCACATGCTTACCTGCGTTTAGGCTCAGAGAGAAAAAATGTTGATCAAGGATTCTTGACGGATATGCAACAGTCGCTCGGCGATACTCTACACTTCACTACCCCAACATGCCAATGCACCCAAGGCCGCTTTATCGCTGCCTGATGACAGTGACTATGTAGCCGTTTCGAGACATTGATAGAGCGTATTGCAGCGGGAAAACAAGACGTAGTAGTGAAAGCTGGGCACTAGTCATGCAGTGGAATGCAAGTCGTCGACCTTCTCTATTCATTCACAGATGCCCTCCTATTTTCGCCATACCATACCATACACAAAACCTATTTCTTAACATACAGATCCAGGTACTTGTCGACCTCCAACGCCTCGAGCTCCTTCGCCCTGCCGTCGCTACCCAAGCTGACGAGCTCCTTGACGTGAGCCTCGTCAAAGTGAGGCTTAAGATGTCTCTCGAACTTGGCCATGATCTCGGGCTTGGCCTCCTCACGGCGGAGTCTGTGACCGAGGGGTGCCTCGACTACTTCCTCCTCCAGCACGGTACCATCATTCAATCGTACGGTCAGGGCGTTGGCAATGGTACGCTTGGAGGGGTCGTGGTAGTCAGCGGTAAACTGCTTGTCCTCGACACACTCAATCTTCTGGCGCAGGCTCTCGACCAGAGGGCTGCTGGCAGCCTCGCTGCCGTCGACGTAGTCGTTGGCAGTCAGGCGGCCAAACACCAACATGACCGAGGCCATGTACTGGACGCAGTGGTCGCGGTCGGCAAAGTTGTCCATGGGCTTGAACTGCTTGTCGATGATGCGGATGCAGGCCTCGTGTGTGCGGTTGGTGACGGAGGCGATGTCAGCAGCAGACTTGCCGAGAGACTTCAGCTGCTTGTGGATGCGGCTGGCAGCCTCGATGGCAGTCTGTGAGTGGAATTCGGCAGGGTAGGAGACCTTGAAGAGAACGTTCTCCATGACGTAGCTGCCGTAGGGACGCTGGAACTCGAACTTCTTGCCCTTGAACAGGACGTCGTAGAAACCCCAGACGGGGGTGGAGAGGACGGTGGGAAGACCACCCTCGCCGTTCAAGACCTTGAGGACGAGGTTGACGGCCTTCTCGCAGGCGTCGCCCGCAGCCCAGGACTTGCGGGACATGGTGTTGGGAGAGTGACGGTAGGTGCGGAGAGACTGGCCGTCAACCCAGGCAAGGGAGATGGCATCGCGGGTCTGAGCCTCAGTCAAGCCGAGCATGCGGGAAACCACAGCAGTGGAGGCGACCTTGACGTTGACAACGTGATCGAGACCGACCTTGTTAAAGGAGTTCTCGAGAGCCAAGCAACCCTGAATCTCGTGTGCCTGGATCATGCCCTCCAAGACATCGCGGACCGTGAAGATCTTGCCGTTGGCAAGGTTGCCGCCAGCCTTGTTGGTGCGGTTGACCCAGTCGGCGACAGCGAGGATGGCGCCCAAGTTGTCAGAAGGGTGACCCCACTCAGCGGCGAGCCAGCAGTCGTTGTAGTCGAGCCATCTGATCATTGCGCCAATGTTGAAGGCACCTCGAACAGGGTCGAGAACGTAGTCTGTGCCGGGGACACGAGTGCCGTTGGGCACAACAGTGCCAGGCACGACGGGACCGAGAATCTTGGAGCACTGGGGGAATCGCAGACCCTCGAGACCGCAGCCGATGGTGTCGAGGAAGACGTAGCGGGCAGTGTCGAACTAGAAGAGCGAGTTTAGTACACATTGTTTTTTCCGTCTCATGTTTTGAGGTCCAATGGGTGCATACAGCGAGTGGGCTGTCGATCTTGTAGTTGTGGATGAAGTTGGCCATGTCGGTGATCTCAGGGTCAAACTCCTTGGCGGGCTTGGGATCAGCCACAGCTGACTTGAGGGAGGCCATTGTGGAGAATGCGGCAGGCTTCACAGCAGAGGAGATTCTGGAGGAAGAAGCGACAATGGGACGAGCAGAGGAGGTGAGGGCGGGGCGGGCAAGGGATCTGGAGGAGCGTGTAGCTACGCGGCTGACGCTACGAGCGAACATGTTGAAGGTGGAGCTAGGATTGAGAAGAACTGGACAGCTCCTCCACCGGTTTATTATCTTTTTACTGAGCTGGGCAGCTTGGTGAGGGCGTCAATGGGCAGAAGATGAAGGTCATGGGCAAGCTGTGGTGCACTGTCCAATCACAACTTATTGCCGAGGGTATCGGCGGTTTGCGGAGCTCCTCGCGCTCCTATTCCCTGGTGATCACTTTTCTATTGTCCCGTCGGCCTTCAAGTCATCAGAATACTACAAAACTCACCTCCCATGGCCTCCGCCTTCGGCTGCCCAACACGCCAACTGCGTGCGCCTCTCGCGCGTATCCTGAGCTCGGCCGAAAGCCGGCTACAAAATGCACCGCACACGCGTCTGAAGGTTCCCAATGGCACTTGCTTCTCTGCATTCTACCGGCCCATCTACTCTGGCAAGGAGATGTTTGTTCCTTGGACTGACCTCACTGGCTCAGTTTTCGAGGACATTCAGACTAAGAAAAAGGCTCAGATGAAGCAGGTCGGCCTCTGGTGGACCGTCATCTCAGAGACCGGTGTGATATCCCCCAAGGCTGCCATCAGGCGATGGTCCCGGAAGCGCATACGCCGTACTGTAAGTGAGCAGCTGGCCGCCCAGGGCTATGACACCAACGGTCTGTCATTGAGACCAGACAAGCCATCCCTGAAAGGCAGTCTGATTCTCCGAGCCAAGGAACCAATTCTTCGCACCAAGAACGACCTGTTTCAGACTGAAGTTGGCCGGCTAGTGCACTTCCTTTGCATAGAAGCCACTGACAATCGATGAATGAGACTTCCATCTGCTTGGCTGTGGAGTCATGCAATTTCTTGTGCCATCGCTGCAGGAAAGCGACCGCTTTTCCACGGTGGGTCGCCAGTCTCCTGCTTTTTTGAAGGCAGAACCTGCGTAATAGCAAGTTCTGCCCTGTGCGTCCGGTCAAGCGAATGCTCGTCTGTCCCCACTCACGCGTCGTGTCCGCCTGGAGCAATGTATTCGAACAAGAGGGCGGACTGCCATGAATGGGCTTCACGCTCGGTCGTGACTTTTTTGTCGGGTACAAAGACATATGCTCGCGCGACCTGGCCTGGCCGTCTTGACCTTGAAAGGTTGCACTTATAGTCACACAAACGTGGCGCAGACCTGGCTTCGAGATACCCTGTACAAGTACTCATCGTTGAGGATCAATACGAATGATAATGCTTTGGAAACAGTGAGAACGCTGGTATGCCATCGACATTGGCAGATCGAATGTCTATAATCTCTCCCCGGTTCAATTGTGCAATACATTGTCCGGCCACAACGGTGGTGTCGGTCTGTACGTGCGATCTGTCTCATTGCACCACAGCTGCGCCAACCCTACGAAGAAGCAGAGACCAACTGCTGTACCTTGTCCGCAATCCCGCTGTCATCCAGTCCTGCTGCTCGTTAGCTTGCGACTGAGAAACAGGCAGATGAGAAATATTACCATTCAACGACTCGCTTTTCTCTTTTCCGTACTCTGTATTCGCGTCAGCTTGCCCATTTCCCTTCATGCCCTATCATGTCCATAGCGGAACATACCATATCTAGCCCAGACTCTAGGTTCGATGCCTTGTGCCTCTCGTATCAGGATCGGTGTGTGTGGGTTTTGCTTCTTCAATTCGGGGTATGTGCTTGTCAGGAAAGCTCTATGCAAAGGGTCAGTACACCTCCATCAAACAGGCGCAGACGTGCAGTCCGACGCCAGCCCGTCAGTGTCTACTCGCCTTGTAGCAGCGCTCGCCGGCCCAGTCTGACACATGTGAAACCTGAGCTCCTTGAGCGCCTTGCTGAACGCAAATTTTGTAAGCGACATGTTTGTCTTGCGTGGTGGTGTGTCTTTGATCAATAACGGCACTTGGAAGCGCAGTCGCCAGACCTCGAGGTTAGAAGCTCAATGGCCTGCCGTCGGCGAATCCGCCCAAACCGCCGACCGATCGGGGACCCGACCTCAGACTCGCTACAACGATTTCGGCCAACCGGACGATGGAGCGAAAAGGGCACGTCAGTTGAGCCGCACGTCAATCTCAACGTTGAGTAACATCCACTGCGGAGCTCCTCACGTTAGGCTGGTCGTGACTCCACTTTCTGCTGCTGCACCTTGTCTCGTCCTGACATACCTACCTACCTAGCTACCTACTCTCCACTCTCGCCCTCTTCGCTCTGCAGGTCCAGAAGTCGGAACAGGCGCAATACACCACGGCACAATGACTTCCGCACGTGCATTCCCTCGCATCTTTGCTTCATCAGCGTCCGCCCTTCGATCCCCCGCTAGTCAACGAACCATTCTCCGTCAGACCTTTCAGCGTCGCGCGCAAAGTACTGCAAGCGATGCAGCCCAGAATGCTCAGAATGCAGCAAAGACAGCTGAATCGGGCTTCGGCAAGTTCTGGAACAGCCCTGTTGGTCCCAAGACTGTTCATTTCTGGGCACCCATCATGAAGGTATGTTTCGGAGCTTCGTAGGCAAGAAATGATGCGGCGTGGGCAGCACGTTCGAGACACATGGCACAGTAGAGGAGAAACGTGGAGTGCATGACTTTTGACTGACAGTCGATGATAGTGGGGTCTCGTACTGGCTGGTATTTCGGACTTTGCTCGTCCTGCCGAGTCACTTTCCCTCTCGCAGAATGCTGCCTTGATGGCTACTGGACTGATCTGGACAAGGTGGTGCTTCATCATTAAGCCCCGTAACCTCTTGTAAGTTTTGTATTCCCTCAAGGCCGTGGAAAGTAGGCAGGAAGACACAGTGAAGAGCAAAAACTAACAATTCTCAAGCCTAGCAGCTGTGAACTTCTTCCTCTTCTGCGTGGGAACAACTCAGTCGATTCGCGTCCTTCTCTACCGTCAAAGCCTCCAGGCTGCCGCAGAGCCTGATGCCAAGGCTGCTGAGAAGATTGTGAAAGATCCCAAGGGTGCCGCTGAGGATGCGACCAAGGCGTAGGATTGTTTGTCGAATATCACAGAGGCTGTTAGGGAGGAAATTACCGAGTGCTTGAAGGGTGAGAAGGAGCTTACCATGTGCTTGGAATGAGAAGATAACCTACTAAGCACGGCCGAGAGTGAAAGAGCGTATGCCATTGAGAGTGCCTGGGGAGCTTGAATGCCAGGGCAGTTTGCTACTCAAGGCTGAAAGCTGCGTGCTATACCAAAGCACTGTGAGTTTTCAAGAGAGCATAGGTAAAGGAGCGTTGTAAGTTAGACTTCTGGCATATTAGAAGAGCACGAGAAAGCAGATTGACCCCTGCCATACTGGAAATCAACGGCAGTATGCTGATCTTGGGAGAAAACCGGGTCCAATGAATATACTTTCCCTTGCATTGTACATGCAGTTTTCGTACGGCTCGAAGCACTTCACCATTGATCATGGTCAAATCACCCACTGATTGAGATCATCTTTAATTGGCTAAAGAGTCAACATCCTCTACCCGAATCTAATTGAAAAATGACGTGCCATCCAATCCCCGCATAGCCTCAAGGGAGAGGCGCACGTGTGCAAGTCTGGGACACTACAAATTCGTGCGTCCGAACAGTCTTTGAATCTGCACATCTGGTCAGGTACCACCGAGAATTTTCAGTCATCTAGGTGTTGGGAATTCCAGCCTGCCCATTGCACTTGCCTGAATCGACAAACTCCTTGGGCTTGTCGATAACAGTGTTGGTTCGGTTCTGGTACCCAATCATCACAACATTGCCGCTGTCGTACCCGCACCACCCCACCTCGTTCTTGAGGCCACTGGTGGGATCGCGGGCAAATGCGGACCATGCCGCGCGCAGATACCGGCCAGTCGTCCGCTCATCAGCCGTGCTAGCACCCTGCGTGGCCTCCTGATCCGTGCCGAACAAGGGAAACAGCTCTGCAGTGTGATACGCCTGGCTCAAATTTGTAATGGGCAGATTGACATTGGGAAAGTTGGGAAAGTACTGGTAGCGTGTGACGGGGACAGCCGCTTGTCTTAGCGACGCGACCCTCGAGGCAGGACACGTGAAGATGGTGGACGTAAAGGCGTCCGCAGCGTCCTGAGACAGACTGCTGCCTGCACCCAGCGCAACGAGCTGGAAAAGCGCGGCCTCGGCAACGTTGGAGCCGATGAGGATGGGGCGCTTCGCGTACAGGCCCTTTACAGTCTGCTCAGTGTAATTCTGAAAAACGGTCTTGTTGTCAATGGTTGGGCCAAAGGAGCCTAGCACGCCCGCGAGACCGCCGACGCGAATGGCAGACTCGACGTTCTGCCAGGTAATGTTTGGCTGTCTCATGCAGTCGAGGACTTTGTCAGGGGTGCTGCTCGTCGAGTTGCCACAGCCAAGTTTTGTCGTGGCCGTGTTCCAGGCGTTGTTCGCCGTTGCGGGCAGCTTGTTACCAAAGCTGATTGCTGTGCCGGACTCGAGGATAGAACCGGCAATTATTGGGTCTTGGGGCCATGCGAAATTGAAGAAATCAACAGAGGCAGCGCCGGCAGATTGACCGAAGATGGTGATGCGGGTAGGATCACCCCCAAAGGCAGCGATGTTGATACGTACCCATTCCAATGCTGCACGTTGATCAAGCAGACCGAGATTCTGAGTCAGATAGGAG
Source organism: Taxillus chinensis (assembly GCA_023512835.1). Classification (NCBI taxonomy): domain Eukaryota; kingdom Viridiplantae; phylum Streptophyta; class Magnoliopsida; order Santalales; family Loranthaceae; genus Taxillus; species Taxillus chinensis. Next base: position 21,227 of record JAKCVP010000066.1, read on the forward strand.
GCACCGGGGAAGCCGAAGATGTTGAGACGATAGTTGATGGATACGAAAACCACATCTTCGTCTGCAGCGAAGTACTGGCCCGAGCCAGCAGGGACACCGGAGCCACCGGTGTTGAAACCTCGAAGATTGTTAGACCCAGTCTTGTGTATTACTTTGAGGGCTTCGAGCAATGCATGGGTCACTTACCGCCGCCGTGGATGTAGACTAGGACCGGTTTGAAGTGGGGTCCCGATTGGGGTTTGGTCCAAACTATGAAGTTTTAATCGAGGGAATGGCGACGTTAGAGGCAGGATATGCTGGCGAGCTTACCATTCAGGTAGAGACAGTCTTCGCTGTAGGTAGCACCACCACCAGCTATGGTATTCAACAGGTTGTATAAGACGAGAGGTAGAGCCTTGGGGACCTCCTGGGTGGATTGGGGACAGCTGTTGGGGAACTTGGTGGCATTGACATCCCCAATTCCTACAAACTTCTGAGGAGGTGCGAAGCGAAACTGGCCAGTTGGAGGCTTGGCAAATGGAATGCCCAAATACTCGGAGACGTTGGTGGCATTAGGAGCAGCATGGCCATGGACGAGACCCGAGGAGGTGAGAATGGGGTCACCAGGCTTGAAGTTGAAGAAGGTGGCAGCAGCGGTTACGGCATGCAGGGCCAGTATGGCAGCTGTCAACTTCATGGCTGTTTTCTTTGCCTGCAGAATTTGTAATTGGAGACGATAGCAGGCATGGAGCAATGGAGGTTGTGCAGTTCATATATTGCGCGTTTGAAGTTGCCCGCCCATCACTTCACAGCCGGGCGCGGTCCCTAGCGTTGATAGTAGCGCTTCTGATGGCGTCCTTTGATTCTCATGCCATGCCGCTTAGAGGTAGGCATGCCGAGCATGTTTTACATCATGTCTGTAAGGGTTTTTGAGTACTGTTGCTGCGCAGTAAACATTGCGCGAGCCACGCCTTGTGGAGTCGCGCATGGTCAGAATCGGCTGCTTGTCCATGTTGCGGCAATTCTGCAATAAGCGCCTCATGGAACGAGTACACCTTAATTTCGTGGCGCCTGACGCAGGCTGAGCGTAGGCGCAACGATGGAGGTTGTGCTGAAGAGTCGACGTGGACAGCCACTGTGGGGATGCCGAGGCCTCCGCCCGGCGACTACGCCTAGTCAGTGATGTGGGCCGCTCCACCACCACGTGTGTGTGTCGTTGCTTGCCGTCTGTGCCAGTGCCAACCTGTATTGCAGGCACACGTCGAGTCACAAATTGCCTTTGCGATTGCCACGTCCTCGCACAACGCGCTGCTGCGAAAGGCGGGAGACGAATGAGGGAAGTGACGTGCGATCGTAAAGCGACTGGATTGTACGATCGTATACCGCTAGCCGCTTCAGGCACATGGTCGAGTGGAAAAGAGATGGGACTTCATGACGAGCACAGCCTCTCGCCTCCTGTTGGCAATTTGCTGACCCAGTGCTCGCAATGGACATATGGACGCCGTATCAGCGCATTGGTCCCCGGCTGCCAGTGTCGGCACTACATCCCTATACGACGACTTACGACGTATATCAGTCTGCCCAGCCAAGCTAGGAGATATGCTTAAACGGACAGCCGCAGACCTCACTTATACGAGATCAATAAAGAAATTTTCATTATCGTAAGCTCTTACATGTGGCGTCTGGACAACCAGCTAGACTCCAGGAATGGCCTCTTCAGGGCCCCATGGCTCACGGCTTGCAGCCATGTTACACTGCCTGAAGATTCGCACCTCGTCTTCAGCAAACGCACCTGTCACAGAATGAAGCACCCCCTGATTGTTGAATAGCACCAGGTCACCCTCTTCCCAGTCCGGACAGAAAACTCTCTTGGGCGCGATACCTGGCCGTTGGAGGTCATGCACAATCTGGCGCACCTTGCCGAGGTCATCGATGACTGAACCATCAGCCAGAATTAGCTTCTCGACGGCGCAGGGGTGCACCTGTAGGGCAAGACGTCCAGTGACTGGGTTCTTCCAGGCCATGGGAAGGATCTTGATCTTGTCCTCGTCGACGGGGGGCAGTTCAGATCGCGGCAGTTCGACGCCGTCATTGTGAATGCCGAGACCGTCCGACAAGGCTCGAGCTGGCGACATCCAGATGTAAGGATGCGGCGCATATTGCACTTTTGTGGTACGTACAAACTCCTTCTGCTCCTCGGTCAGGATGTCGTACATTTTGTAGCTAGAGGCAAATGCTGTGGTGCCTAGAGGGACATCCAGCTCGTCACCCGTCCCATCATCGTAGCGCAGGGTCTGTCGACGGCCTCTAGGGACTGAGACTGCCATGAGACTCGTCACAAATGGTGGGTTGAGATCGTACAGAGCGGCGTCAATGTGCCAGCGGTAAAAGCGCGTCGCCCTGAGATCGTCCTCGTCAGGAATCTGCGTCTTGTGGAAGACTTTGTGGTGCGGATGCTTGAGCTTGATGTCCTTTAGACCCTCGTATTCCTTGACAAACCCATTCCCAATGACCTGAACTTGAGGCTGATGGGGAATCGTCTTCAAGTCAGGGTGAAGGACTGAGCGTTTCGCGTCCAGAGTCTTGCCGTGGCCGTAGTTTGTGGAGACGGGGTCGAACCGGCGGGTAAGGTCATACTGGGCTTTGGGCGTCAGGTCCTGCTGACCCTTGAATACCACAACGTGATGGTTGTACAGAGCTTCGCGGATAGTCGCGAACTGAGCATCTGCACAGTCATCAGTAGTGCAGCGTGGGAGGGTCCGAAGTAAGCATACCGTCGAGGTTGTTGAGGTCGGCGCCCTTGATCTCTGCGCCTAGGTCCAAGTGGTCTGTCCTGGGCAGCGGGACGACCTGGATTCCGGTTGCGTGAGGCATTGCAATGTATGATGCTGATCTGGTGGCGACGCTGGTGCTTTGTGCTTCTTTGGTCCTTATCTGTCTGCTGTCAGCTGCTCGTAGCCAATCTGTCTGCCTTTTGGAGGTTCCTGAAGGTATATGTAGAGCCTGGCGAGATGGTCTGGACATGGCGGCGAGGCTGGCCGTCGACGGTGCATGGCGGCTGCCTGGCCGTAGGCTTCTTGCTATCAATTGCATGGTGCAGAGTTGTTGCGGTCTTATCAGCCGCGGACGAGGACGAAGGCGTGGGAGGTCAATCCCGCCGTCGGAGGCCGCCGAACGCCCACCAGCTGCGTCTCCACCAGCTCCGGGGGGCCACGCGGGGGCCGTTCTGGCCTACCCGCCCCTGACAGGCCCCTAGTCCAGCCCTCCGTCCCCACTTGCTGCTTGGATGGCATAGGGACAGACCCACACGACGGGCCGCTGTCCTTTCCCTTCCGCATCCCCTTCCATGCACAGTCAATACCATTTGAAGGGTTGACGGTAGACAGTGGATAACCGGGGGCCAACCGCTGACATTCTGTGTCTAATGCCTAAGGCTTGAAGCCGATAGTTATGAAAATATCATATCTGGTGTAAGCACCTGCACCGTCGTCATCAGCATCATCCCAATCATTGGGCAGAACAAGAAAGAGTCAGGCAAAGAGCAACGTCAAGACTTACCGGCATCAACCTCCCTCTTGAATCCACTCTCCCACTCCGCGACCTGCGCCCTGCTCCACCTTCCTGCGTCAGCCTGCTTCAGCATCCACGAACTACAGGCGCCCAAATTGGCCTCGGTGAACGCCTTGCGCGTGCTCGCGACCCTGTCACCAGCGACGCGGTCAACGAACACGCCCGCCAGCCCTTGCGCAATGAAGACATCCCGGAGCAGCGTATCAGTCAAGTGAGACCAGTGCACAGCCACTGCGTCCTTGAAGTGCTTCGTTACCGAGGGCAGAATCTCAAATGGAGCAAAAGGGTCACTGCGAAGAATCGACCAGCTATTCGTGTCGCACTCACCCCACTGGATCGCTCCACCCGGCTTGAGAAGCTGCAGGACATTGCGGGCGACAATAGCCCAGTCTTCGGGCTTCATGGCCCCGAACAACAGGTTCAGATGCACGAGATCGTAACTTCCATACACTTCAGGCGGGAACGGCTGCTTCGCATCTTGCAGATGAAGCTTGACGCTGGCAGGAAGGACAGCTGCATCGGGGAATTGGGCGTCGGAGAGGTCAAAGCAGTCGATACGAGAGTTTGGGTACTGTTGCTTGACCTCAAAGCTCCAAATGCCGGTGCCTGCTGCCACGTCGGCTATCTTTGCGTGGCGGGGGAGGCGCGCGGCGATGTGAGGATGGATGTGGTAGCCAATGTTCTCGATCCACACGGCATGTTGGGCGTGCAGTCTATACGCAGTTTACCATGTCAGCCAATGTCACAGACAATACAGGCCAAGACTGCTTCACCTGTCAATCTCGGTGCCACCTCTGAATAGAATGCTGTCGTAGAGCTCGCTGTCGGCTAGCGTCGACGACACTGTGTAGGCTCTGGATGTGTCTGTTGTTCGCGCAGGTCCGTGGCTGAGGAATGATCTAGCAGAGCACGTTTGGGCTGCTAGTCGGTTCATGCAAGTATGAAATCTGTTTAATTCAAGTTCTCGAGTGAACATAGAAAGGCCCCCACCATCAGCGTGTCATATTCTATTCCTGCGGAGCAACAGTGCTGTCTTTTGCCCATTCGCTCTTAGTAGCGCAAAGCATTTGCCAATTTCAGCACCTGTCATTGGGCACAGATGTTGCGAGAACTCCAACAGCATTCAACCTGCCACCATCTCGAGCCAGACATGTGCTCTCACAAGTTTTGTGTCGCCGACGGTCGCTATGTTGCTGCATCTGTCACTCATCTCCTCACACCTCCTTCTCAATGCCTGGTTCTTTACCCTTCAGTTCAAAACTCCCGCTGATCCGGTGTCCAATGCTGCCAGTCTGGCTCTTCAGCCACGCCGCGGTCCTGACGGGCTTCCACTGCATCATTCCCTTATGCCTTCTGTGAAGCACTTCCTTGTCGTGTTTGTAGGCTTTGGCCCTGTCCACTAATGCACCGAGACCGTGTTTGCTGGAGTCTTCATGTTCTCGAAACCGGGTTTCTGACCCTTCTTCCGCGTAGGTGGAGGGTTGGTCGTGCTGATCCTCATCGTCTAGCTCCTGTTGCCGTTTGCCTTCTTCTTTCTCGCCTTCATACTCTTCGTCGTCGTCTTCGCTATCTGTGCTCGCATCCGATGTGTCAATGTCAGCATTCTGTTCATCGTCCTTCTCTGTGGATCTTCCATGCTTATCCAGATGCAATCGAGATGTCTTCCTGCCCAAGACGCCCTCACCCGGAATGCCATCGATGATGCCGCTGTCTGTGGCGACAGATAACAATTCGAAAACATTGGCGACATCCTGGTTGCGCTTTGCAAGCGGGCGATGCCATTTGCTGAGACCTCGAACAAAATTCACCTTCATCTTTATAGATCCCACCTGCTCGCCTCGCTTCTCGTGGGGAAGAGCGTTGGTCGCAGCGCGATACATGTCGCCCTTATAGACTGGAAGTGTAAGCTCTTGCTGCTCATCATCGGGAATATCCTGCAGCCACAACAGAGAGAAGCCACGGGTCTTGTTTCCTCCAAGAAGCTGTCGAGTCGTGCTCTTGAACTCAATGACAAGCGCCACGGCGTAGCGTTTCTTGACAGGAAGATGAATGGGCCGTCGATGATGGGTGGCCCAAATGCCATGTCCCAAGTCGTCGTCTCCTTCGCGATGTGTACTGGTATACATCTTTCGCTTCGCAATCGGAGTGCGTAGTACTAGTTTGCAGCTTCTCAATTCCGAGGACAGGCCTTCGGTGGCCACGATGGTTGGCTCAACGCGAGCACAGCCATACTCCCAGCCCAGGGCCGAGGGCGATGGCTGCATTTGCACAGATCGGAACACGACTGAGATCCTTGCTCGCCCGTACCCAACGCCGCCTACAATGGGGAAGAAGGCATTGAATTGGGACGTACGGCCTTTGCGAAACATCTTTGCAATTGGCAAGTACACGAGGCCAAGCAGTGGGTCGTTCTCATGCAGCCGCGCGTCTCTCACGGCCACATAGACTTCGGTCGTGCGCCAGTCTCGGATGAAACGCTCACAGCCCGCATTGAAGAATGGCTTCGAATTCTTCGGTTTGACCCTTGTCTTGTAGACTTTCTTGCCGTTGATGACGATTGTTGAGTAAGCACTCGGCAGTGAGTCAGCATCTTCTTCCTCTCCCTGTTGCTCACCGCCCTCGTCATCACGGCTGCGGTCTGGATCTTCTCGCGAAAGACCGACAATCTGGTGAATCTGTATGGACAGAATGCCGGACGGGTATTGTTCTGGTGGTCTCGTACTGCTAATAATGTGGGTTTGGGCCTCCTGCAAATCTTCTTCTTTTAGTTGTTCAACTTCTTTCTCTTCGTTGCGTGATGCTTCGCGCAATTTCCCTTGAGCTTTCTCGTGAATGAACTTTCTGAGCTCTTCTGTCTCGTGGATATGGGGATAAATCTCTTGCTCCTCCATCTGATAGGGCAAAAGCCTAGTCTTGGAGAAGTATCCAACGCTCCATTCGCAGCGCCCTGGCATCCCCTCGCCAGCCTTTAGTGCTTGGAACGCATCAACTCGATCGCTCATCTTTCCATTCGTAGCCTCACCACGCATGAGATCTTTGAGAGGCACCTCGATGCGACCAAGATCATCATCAACGGTCAGACGGTCCGAGTCCCATAGTTGCAGTCGAAGCAGCTCACCTGCATCAATCTCTTCCGGACCCACTAGACAGTACGCCTCTTCCTGCCAGTAAGGCTCCATATCTTTGACGATGACACGGGTAGAAAAGATCGGCTTGCCGAACTTGGCCCAGGCCACAGTAACATAAGCATCCGACGATCCGTCGCGGATTAAGGGGATGCCAGCATCTCCTGCTTTGAAGTCGAAGGCGCGCTTGATCTTCACGACAATTACTCCTCTAGCCGCAGTGTCTCGCTTGAAGTCGTCTCCCGCCAGCATCGCTTTGAGGTCGAGCGTAATACTTTTGGGCGCTACATAGCTTGATACGGCGGCATCGACAGCACTCTGAACAAAGTTTGAGATTAGAGGTATGTCCATAATGTTGAGACCCCTTTTCGTCAGCGGTGTGCAAGAGACATCAACATTGGGCTGCCCAAGGAACGAGACGGTCGTGAGCGCAACAAATGGTGGATCTGGCGTAAGCTGCATCCGAACTCTTACTGATCCAACGAGACCCCTGAGCTCGACCCATACAGGCACCTTGATACCACCAAAAAGGTAAAACGCAAGCATCAGATGAGCGTGATGAGCGCGATCTCTGAAAGTTTTCCGGTGCCTTGATGTTTTGTAGGCAAATGCAATCTCGAGGTTGACAAAATCACCCTCTTCTGCCTCCATTCCCTCAATGACACCTTCGGGATCATCCTCGTCCGCCTCTTCTTCTTCGTTCTCCGCTCGCTGACGGCCAACGGAATCGTTGCGGGCATCCTGGGTCCCGGGATTCGAGTCCTCGTCACTGCTTCGTTTCTTGCGATCGGCATCGTCCTCCTTCTGCTGATCGCCGCTTCGCGACTTTTCTGTGGCTTGTCTCCGAGCCTCATCCTGCTCATCAATCTCCTCGTGTCTGCTGCGGCCCTTGCCGTCAGCAAGGTCGCCCTTGGCGATGACCGACTTCCCAGCTGCGCCTTTAGGTAGCCATCGGATACCGAGAATGCGAACAGACTCGCTGCCCTGACCCAGGTCTTCAATATGTACCATTCTGATCAAGCTGGGAAGCGAGGCCTGCATGACATCTTCCAAGGTGTCAGCTAGGCTTTCAAATAGATCTGGATTGATCAAAGGCCAGATAGAACCGAGAAATTTGTTGAGCCAAATGGTCGATTCAGGAATCTCCTTGCTCTTGGTCTTGCCAGATGTCGAATTCATATTCTCCCACACGTCATCCTCGATGACAGCCTTTGCTTGCTTTCCGGCCCACTGCAACACTCCAGCGTACACAGCCGCGCTCAATAAGAGCGGCCAGCCGACGCACAATCCATACTTGAGGATGATCGCGATGACGATGTTGTCATCAGAGGCGAAAATACCGCTCATAGCATACCACATCAGAGCGGTGATACCGACAATGGCGCCAATACCAGCTACACCAGTTGCAACAGCTCTGGAATAAATCGCCTGAAGATCCTCTTTGAGTAGATCATAATCGGGTGAAGGGAACACCTGCTTGAGAACATCGTGGCCATGCTGCTGCTCTTCCATCTGCTTCTGCATGTCTGAGTCTGTCCGCGCTTTCAATCGTTGAAGTAGCTTTTGTACTGTGCCCACATCTTCCTCATAGTCTTCTTGCACCTTGTCGAGTTCAGCATCGGTAAAGTCGTGAATTTTGACTGGCAGGTGTGTGATGGGGTCGGTGACTTCGCGCTCAGCCCTGACAGCTTTCTTCTTTGACATTTCCTTTCGCCTGGTTTTCAAGTCTGTTTGTGCAACTTCTGTGGTATCTTTTTTCTCTGCCTTGCCTTCTGGGTCGTCGCCTGTCTCGGCGCGAGCGGGATCAGTACGTTGCTCCTTGCTTGCATTCGCCGCACTGACGTCTTGCTGATGCGTGTCACCATCGTCGGCTGGTAACGGCTTCTGCTGGTCTTTGTCGCCGTACCAGTATGCCTTTGCCCAGTCTACATATGACTGAGTGTCGCGTCCACCTAGGGTCTCCTGATCATCATCCTCTAGCTGACCGTATTGGCTGTGGAGGTTGGCCTTTTCTTTACGATATGCTTGGACGGTCGGAATGCTCTTCTTGCCTCCATATGGGCGACGATAGTCACGGCGGTACCTGCTAAGGTCATCTGTGCCCGACATGCTGAGCCGGCTCAGTGCGGTCCTTGGTAAGATGGGCAAGCCACGTCGCACAGTATGTCAGTATAGCGGGAGCCTCTTCTACGAGCAAACAACACGCGTGGCTGAGACGAAAGCGAAAGGACGGGCAGGAATTGGCATTGCTGGAGAGAAGATCAGTAGCACGTAAAAGAAATGCAGGAAAGCTGTTGGCGGAAGCGCGTCAAGTTGGCAGACCAGCGGTCCCACAAAGCATGACGATCGTGACGAAATCCCGGAAGCTAAAACCTGGGGGGCTTGCAGAGCCGCATACTTCATTAAGATAGGTATGTTTGTTTCAGCGGAGACAGACCTTGCGCGATGTTTGTCCGAGAAGGCCTCGCTGCGTGCTCGATGAGGGTCAGAAAGCGCTGGAGAGCTGTTCCTTCAGGCTCCCAGAAGAAACGACGCGGGTCGACCCGACCAGACGCAGCTTGCACTTCTGCATTATACAAGTAGGTGCTTGGCAGTTGCCCTCATAACAACCATGAGCATGCCGATGGCTAGAGGGGTCATGAGCTCTCATGGTTGCTTTATCTGATAGCGAGCTGCACCCTGTGCGGATTCCACTAGCTCACAGGGACGCCCTTTCGCTGTCGCCTGCTTGGACGTTAGAACGAATTACTTCCGCGGCTTTGTGCTTATGCCACACAAGTGAACACTAACCTGTTGAGTTGAGACACGGGCGGCTCGTCGTCTGAATCTGACACTCCATCGTCATTTTCTCCTTCGCGGCTCGGGTCAAAGCTTTGCTGATGTGTGTCCTGGTCGTTCTTACTTTCGTCGTCATTGTCGTCGTCGTCTCCCTCCTCCTCCCCCTCCTCCCCCTCCTCCTCCTCACTGCTTGATATCACCGCATGCCCTCGCAGTCGAACGCGCGACGAGTGTGGATTGCTGTCAACGCTCGCCTCCTCTGCTTCGTCGTCCACGTTTTCTTCGATGTCTTCATCCTCGTGTATCTCAATATGATAACCATGAAATTGATAGGAATTGGTGGGCTCGGAGGCTTCTTCGCCGTCGCTGTCGGAAGTCTCCTCATCCTCGGAAGTCCCGACCTCACTCTGCCCATAATTGAACATATCGCGTGTGAGAGGCAATGAGTCGTCATCATCGATGAATTCGTCAAGGGACCCGGTGTCGTCATTGTCGTCTTCTTCTTCCGAAGCATTGCTCTGATCGTCTTCTGCCTGACTGTCTTCCCAGAAGTGTGAATGTGGTAGGTTCAAGGCCATTGGATGAGAACCTGATGCGTCGGTGAAGGCATCCGCATCTTCCTCGCCGTGGTTCGGTGTGTCGTACATGGTATCGATTTCGACATCTGAAGAATAGACAGAGCCCGAAGATGCCTGCGAAGCGTCCCAGGAGCCGCCACTCTCGGCGTAGCTAGGCCAGCCGCACTGGCCACACGCATCACCTTCTAGCTCCCAATTACACTCCGGACAACGCTCGACACCGTCTTCATGATCATGCAACGGGAGTACTCGGATAGTCTTGGAGAAGATGTTCTCGAAGGGCTTATCGGCATGGTTCTCCACCATCAAAGCCTCCTCAGCTGCCAGAGTCGCATGCTGGTCGATTGACTCGCCTTCTCCAAGAAGCTCGGGTCTCTGTATTATGTTATTGACCATACTGCGGATGAGGAATGCGGGCGCTGGCTCGTTTGTAATCTTAGCACGGCAATTGGGACATGTGGGCACGCGATGGGAGTTGTCGTTACTGTTGAACCATGATGTGAGGCAGCTGTAGCAGTGGGTGTGGCCACAAGAACTGGTGTAGGGCTGATATAGAAGTCGGAAGCATATTGTGCAAGTGAGCTGTGCCTTGAGGTCTTCACAAAAGCCAGTCAGGCTGCGGAGTGCGTGTACGTGAGGGTTTGCGTCTGGTGGGGTGGGCATGTCGACAGAGGCTGATCTTTTGAAGTCTGCGGGGGTGGTAGAGATCCTTGGACGGTGCGAGATTATAAGCTCATCGTCGGCATCAGTCGTGAGTCGCTGCCTCTTGCGGTGCGGCGGCATTTCCAGCGTTCAGGCAAGGCAGACAGAGCGGGTGGGGTAAAATTGTAGGACGGCGCGGTGGAAGTGGAACAGTCGCGTGTTTGCAGCGTCACGACGTGTGACTAAGCAAGGAGCAGTGGTCACGGGCGCCAGACTCGCGGCGAGGGGCAGGCACAATCAGAGCAAACGCTCAAACTTGGAATAGCAAGGCAGCAGGCAGAGTGAAGGAGTGTGGAGACGATTGTCTTTGCATCAGATGCGTACCTTACCTAAGGTGACCGGCCTAGGTACCTTGTGCCTACTAGTGGAGATGTAAATCAAACGAGCGCTGGCGGCTGCGCTAAGGCAAGTGCAGGTGGGCAATCGATTGGAATCGTGCCGTTTTACGCGGTTTGGGCTGTTTGCAACGCGGCCAAGTTGCTTTGAGATAACTTACAGCTCCACGTGCTATCCATCTCGCGCCTCCCTTCTGAGACGACTCGCATTCCATTTGCTACATCGCGGACTTCGTTCGTGTCCGTGCTTCACTACGCGAGACCATGTCCAACTCAAATGACAGCGCCTCTCACGAGTTCACGCAGAGCCACCATGATGCCTACGACAAGTATGTCCTGCAGGTGCCCAAGCCAAATCGAGGCATTGCATGCTCACGTACCCTCTAGGAAAGATTTCAGCAAGCACTACGACCCCTGTCAGGAGGCTGCCGATAGAAGCATAAGATGTCTACACAGGAATCCTGGCAACAAAGATCTCTGCAACGATTACTTCCAGTAAGTCGGCTCTTCAGCTCTGTCAAACCTCGAGCCGTGACTGACGACATCGGCGCGCAGAGCGTATCGTGACTGCAAGAAGGCTTGGGTAAGTTCAGCGGCGCTTTTTGGACCCACTGTCTTGAGTGCAACCGTGCACAGCACACTGACACAATTCCAGGCCGACGCGAGGAAAGCGGCTGGGAAGAGCTGGTTCTCTACGGGCTGATCACTTCACTGCAATACCAAATCCTGTTGCAAGACCCGTCGCGGATCATGTAGGAGGGCCTCACTCTCACAGAGAAGATTCGGCATCGCGCGTACCACCGCCTCCTGCAGCCAGCGCACGCTGCACAGAGTCAGCAGGCAATCTCCCCTCAAGTATAATCAGTGTGGCCGTGCCTCTCTGTGGATATGCCCCGACATCTGAGGAGGGAACGGAGCCACAGTGGGTCTGGATGTCTGTCAGATAGACGTTCCCACCTCGCCAACAACCCTGTTAGTGACGGCCAGCTAGATGACTCCACTTCGCTATATAGGTCTGTCAGCTGCAACACCATTTGCCATAGAAAGGATTAGGCGTGTATTCGATAGTTGCATAGAATGCATTCCGTGGTCAGTTCTGCGCTCAGTACTGCGCGTTGACCTCATTGAGCATAGAGGTATGAAGTTCCGTCTCTTTAAGCTGATCTCCACGGATGTTGGGGCAGTCACGGACCTCTTCACTTGCCTCACTCGTGTGGGAAGGCTCCGTCGACCTCTGATTCATTCCTTCCATCGTCCTGTACTCCATTACTGCCGAAACAAGATTCTTGAAGGGCTTGCAACGCTTGGATAACGTGTCTCCGGACCAGTATGGACGAGTCACTCGTGGAGGATCTGCTGCACAACCAAAACTACACACAAGCATTAAAGCACGTGACGAAAAGGCTGAAAAAGGCGCCCAAGGACAGCGTCTTCCTTGCATACAAGTCCAGGATCTTGCTACTGACTGGCGAGATCGACGGAGCATTCGCTATCCTCAAGGATCTAGCCTCCTCGGGTCTGTCCAACACACTTTACATTCAGTCCATTCATGATTTGCTATACCAGGTTCAACTGTCGTTCGAAAGGGATCACAATGTCAACGCCGTCGAAGAGTCCATCATCGCCTCTGAAACACTGTGGAGAAATGCCGTCAAGGCAAGCAGATCTGGTAAGCAGAGGACAGAGATGATAACGGAGTGGATCACTCAAGCTACCGAAAGTAGTCAGTGGTCTTCCGTTGCTCAGGTGTGTTTCTTGCAAGACGACAGTCATGGCCCCAACCCGAGCAGCTAACGAGTAACAGGCTACACTTGCAATGGAGCAGAACCTTGCAAAATCTGATGGGGCTCTAATTCGCAATTACTGGTTTTGGCAGATACTCGCTCGTTGGCAAGCAGGGACGCAGTCACATATCACTGTGAAAACAAGAGAGATGCACAAGATGCTTGCAGGAGCTATGATCGAGAAAGCCTTGGTCTCCATACCGGACAACTCGGTAAGTGAAGGTGACTGGGTGAGAGACGACGAGAAGCATATTGCTCATAGCTCTGCAAGGACATGAGCCAGAACACAGGCAAATGGATAGCAAATCGATCTGAACTTGCTCTGCTGGGCCTAATCTTGGCTTCAACCCCCGCAAAGTTGCTTGAAGTTCTGGCGAAGAAGGGCCTGAATCCTGGTGCAACTTCCACAAAAGACAAATGGGGTGCTTTTGCGCTGGGACAAGCCGCCCTGCATGCTTTAGGAGATATTGAGCAACTTCATATCACGAGTCGACAAGCACTAGAAGATGCAGGACAAGCCCCTTCGGACGATTGGCGATGGGAACAGCTTGAACTCTGGACAAATGTCTCGCAGGTGGGGGGAGACGCAGGAAAGCACCTGTAGGTCCTTATGTCTACCTCACACGCTACCTAGATTGGGAACAGCGTCCTAACGGCATCCTCTCAGATTGAATAGCGAGAGTACTGGGCCGCTGTCATATCTTTTGCAGAATGTGAGAGGAGAATCTCAGCCAAAGGCTGCTCGTATTCGACTCGTTACCCTGTTGTTCGAATCGCTCACACACAGCGAGTCCGGACTGTCATCAGACGAGCGGCAGCAGCTTGTACATCTACTTGAAGAGCAAATTCGACCGGATGTTGCGTCATCCACCCCTGTCACATTTTTTGGCATCGCTTCTCTCTGATGCTTTGCACTCGAAGATGGGCGTGCACGATACTAAGATAGCACTAGATCTTCTTGAGGAGCTGCTTTCTAAGCGAGGATTCTCGAAGGTGAGAGATGTATTACTGTCACCCTGCATCTGCATTCAACTAAAAACAATTCAGTCGTCGATAAAGAGCATTCAGGAGGAATGCTTTGAGCTACACCTCGCTTTGAAGATACACGATGTTACAAGTCAAGCCGCATTTGTACGAAACTACCCATCGTTTGAGGTGTATCGAGAAATCGATTTCAGCCAAAATAACGGCGCTGCCGTCGCTACTACCCAAACGGTCGTGAACCTCTTCAAGCGGTCCATGGCCACCTATCTTCGACTACGGGAGAAGACAACAAAGCTACTGGACACTGATGTCGATCCATCAAATGACGCATTGGTCACATGTGCCAGGATCCTGGACCGTCTTGCCATTGTCAGTAGATCTCAACTTCCCCGTCTACTAAGTCTTGCTCTACTTGCCGAGCTTGTCAGCAGGAAATCTCAAGATCCCAAAGTTCGCTCCTTGCTGGTCAATCACGCTCGCGCCATGGGCCTCAACAGCCTCGCCAATCGAGCTTTTGCTCCACTCCGTATCAAGGGGATTTCCTTCCACACGTGCTATCCGTACTACTGTCAAAGAATCGCGTCCTTGACTGCTCCGTCCACCGATGCTCTTCCTTTCCTCGACAAATGTCTGAAATTCTTCAACTCTGAAATCGAGATCATACCGGATTACATACTCCTTGCAGAGGAGAATGGAAACTACAAGTCCGCATACGACTTCGCTGAAAACCTCAATCGGCTTCGGCATTCCACAACACGAGCGCTGGCGCTCTACGAAAAGCGCCGCATTCAGCGACTTCGTGGGCAATTCGGTCCGTCTGACGAGAAGGAAGAGCAATTCCTTGGTGAGATGCTCTACACTTCGCCAGACGGGAAGACCTTCACACTCCATGGACTCGATTTTGGTCCTGGTCACCAGGCATCGACCCAAGAGTTGTACCGCAATGAACACAAGAACGAGGAAATAGTGCTCCCGCCGCCCTTCCCAACCGCTCTCACTCAGGAATATTTAGTCTACCTCCGCACACTCGACGTTTCTGCTCACCAGCTCGTGTTTGGCACGCCTGCAACGACAACAATTTCAGTCAAGTCGGAGCTTGCAAGTCTAATGCAAATTGGTGAATACTTGGAGCTGAGCGATACTTGGTTACTCACATCCGCCGAGAAGATCAATCTGCGAGCATTTCTTGCCCTTGGCAATTTTGTTGCATCTTTATGTGTTGTTGAGAATGCTCCTGCTCTATCTGCGTTGGCGTTCGATCTGGAAAAGATCCAGACGCAAATCACAGCTGCCGAAGTGGAACTAGAAGTTTGTTGGTTAAGAGTGACTGAGAATAAAAAGTCCAGTCCAATACCATCATGGGAAACCTTGCAGATGTGGACGTTGGAATTCGAAATCCTCCGCGGCGTTATTCTCGTAGGTCGCAGAACGACGAAGCATCTGATTGACACACGGAAGAAGGAAAAGGGCTCAGCGGATTATCGACGTGTGGAAGAGCTCGTGAAGGATCACACTCGCCTGGCAGGTGATGCATGGAAGACGCGGCGGCGCTTGGCCACAGATTGGCTCAATGAGTTAAGCAATGACAGCCATGGATTGAGCCAACAAATCCTCAATGGTCCTGCAGGCGTATCAGGTTGGAATAGCGTGAAAGAGGCTGTGCTTCAACTCCTCGATGAGACAAAGGTGCAGGCCGTAGTGGGAACTTTTGTGCAAAGTTCAATAGACAGCTTAGAGGGTGTGTTGAGGTTGAAATTGGATGCGTGATTCAATCCGATCCAATTTTTAGAGCTGGATAACACGCGAACATCTTCACGTCGACAGATGCTAGAGTAGTAGTGGAGCACATCGGAATCATGAATGAACCATGTCTATTCAGCCGTCATTCATACTTCATGAATCGTAGCCTACCTTTACGAAGCTGGTGCTCATCAATCTCGTATTGATGGCCAAGCGAATAAGCTCAGGGATCTATGAAGGCTTCAATGGTGCCCATCCACTTAATCCACCACTCCCATGATCATCGTCCATCAACCCTGAACCAGCAGCCGAGCTACTCCCGCTTACTGTGCGTGCTGGGCTGAGAAGATCTGCAGGTTTCCGTGGCACAGGCGGCACAGGCTTCCTTCGAATGCTTCCGCTCGACCGGATACTAGCTCCACTGACATTCCGGCTCTCAACACCTTGATCCGTCCTTGAGGGTTGCAGTGGGGGCTGTTCTTGCTGTTGCCCGGAGCGTCTAGGCGGCGGAGGCGCAGGGGCTTCTCGAGCGCTGTTTGTCGTCGGCGTCAATGTAGTCCAATCAGATATCGTCGTCGGTGTAAAGGGATTACTTGGTCTGTCTGGATTGGGCATCGTGAGAGCTGGTGGTTGAATTGTGCTTCGCGCCGGAACGCCTGTGAAGAATTAGTCTGGAAATCAATCAAAGAATGCAACAAAAAGGGAGTGTAGAGATGCTCAAAGCTCAATCCGTCTCCCGCCGTAATGGGGGCAGAATGACGAATTCGTCAGAGTGGCATGCGCTTTTGACAGATTCCGAATCTTCGTGGGCTATTTCGACATCCTCGGGGAGAAGAGTAAAACAGTCGGAGGACCACTCACCGTTCTCTAGCCACCAGCGTTTCTTCTCGCTGCTGGCTGGTGGAAGACTGATGCCGCTTATGCCGCCTACTAAATCGTCGTCGGAGTCGTCGCCGAGAAGGGACGGGTGTTCGCCTGCGTGGCCTTTGCGCTGGTTGTACAGCGCTCTAGAGAGCGCACTGCGAGCTTTCTCGTCAATTACAGTCACCGTGCATACGAATGTAGCGTATACGGGTCTGTGATCGGAGAAGCGGAGTGAGGAGGCAGATGCATAGCACAATTGGCGTAGGCCGTTGCCTTTGCGGAGGATGCGGTCACACCAGGCTGGTATGCGAGACTTTTCACTCGTATCATATGTGTCTGTGCCAGGATCGTACTTGTAGGTTGGAGGGAAGGTGATGCGCGATTCAGAGTAGTGCTGGAAAGTGTACCCTGCCACCATCTGAAGGTTCAGCTGGTCATTTTCATACAGCTTGTCAAGGTTTCCCATCCTGATGAGGTCCTTGACCTGGGGCGCATCGAGTCCGATGCGGTAGTTGAAGTCACCTAGCCAGATTATATTGTCGTGATTGGAAATACGTCGATTTTGCTGGAAATGGAGTTGTTTTGATATCGTCTGGTAGTCTCGATTGCGCTCATCGTAGTTTGCAAATCCGGCAGCTAGATGAGCTGTAACGAAGCAGAGAGATGTTGCTGAGATGTCCATACGAATTGCAACGGCTCCTTTGTTTCCTGCCATTCCAGACAATCCCGTCTTCTGCAATGCTCCTTCTACGTTCTTTATATGGTTCAGCATGCTCACTCGCACGAAGATCGACAGAGAAGCTCCAACAAGCTGGCCGCCGCGAAGAAGTACATACTTTTCGTCGACTCCAGCTGCAGCGGCTCTGTCATTGAGGGTCTTTTTGACCACTTTTTCCCAGGCCTGTCGACGTGTTGGGTTGGTAGACATGATCTGTCCAGGTGATAACTCTACGATCTCCTGGAAACCGACAGCGGCTATGTGAGGGAAGCGCTCTGTACCGGAAGCCGTTTGGAACTTTACACTTGATGGACACAGCCACGGCGATAAATCATCGTTCAGTCCCTCGGTCCGGCCATTCAAATTGAGGGTTCCTACCCAGATGGTGACCTCCGACGTCGAAGAGTACTCTGAAGTCCTTCGAGACAGCTCGCTAGTTACGTAGTCGGTGATGGGATCGAACAGATATACAGGAGTCTGGCTGACAAGACGACCAAGCAATGTGTCAATCACCTTTTGTCGGCCTGTATCGGCGAAATTATTCACAATGAGACGTGACATGGATTTGCGAGCGTCTGCGAAGGCGCCCGCGATTGACATCTTCCCAGATCGGGTGAAAGAAGATTTGAGAGCTCCAGTGCCTGCATAGATCTTCGACAGGATGTCACCGTTGTCCGCCCAGAGCGTATTGTGACGAGCAAGCATATCGGAGTTGATCTTTTCGTTTCGGTGCTCGAGGAAAGTCTCCATAGCTATGCGAGATATGATGCCTTGAATGAGGTTGGTGCGATCTAGACAATCCAAACAATTTGTTCTGAAGACTCCTTGTTGCTGCAGTACCATGACGGAGCGTCGAACATGGTCGGCCTCGTGCCTGTCAGAGCCCACTTGATTCGTAGGTTCGTCGATGACCTCTGTCAGACAGTATCCATAGCTTTCCACCGAATCGTGAATACGGCTCTGGATCATGCTTGCAGCTGCATATCCGTCTGCACCGCGGGTTTCGGCATGGAAGTCGTACTCAGTGGACCTCACCAAAGCATGATCGGGAGAGCGTTCAGTGGCTTGTCGCTCATTGACAGAGGAATATTTGATGTGGGAGCGGTATCGTTTAGATAACTCGATCTCTGTAGGCTTCTCCTTACTCAGAAGATTGACTACATGAACAGAGCCGTACTTGGCTGCAAGGTCCTCAAAGTGTTTATCAAAGGCCAATTGAGTTGCTTGAGGCGAACGCGTGACATTGACTTTCTGCTGTAAGCCAGCCGTCTGCTCCCAGAAGATAGGTATTGAGCCACGCACTTGCACATAAGAGAAGCAGATGCCATTTGGAGTAGAGAATATGGTCTCTGTCTCAACGAAATTTGCAACATTGCCATCGTCGTCGACACCTCTAGCGTTGAATCTGGTGCCAGCTCTGCGACAAGAGAGACGTGATATCAAAGTAAGGTTGGAAGGCATACCTGATCGGCCCGTGCGTGCAGGCGAAAAGGGAGCGGGGACATGTATAGACTGTGCGAATCCACGAATGGCTGAAGTAAGGAGCCCTGTGGCGTCAAGCGCGTGTCTCTCAGCATCGGTCACGCGAGATCGAAAGTCAACCAGAGGTTTGATCATGTAGGCGTTCCAAAGGTAGCTTTGATCAAAAGAGTCAAAGTCGAAATGCTCAGTGTTCTCGGCTCGATCTTGGATGCGTCTGGTCAGGTCAAAATCGGTGCTGTAGAAGAAGGATCCGTCGCTGAGGAGTTTCTTCAGTGACAGACACGGATGTTCAGAGGCCTCTCTCGAGTGCGAAGCTGCATGCTCATAGCCACTTTCATCCTCAGGAGAGTCATAATTGTGGAGACCAATGTCGGTTTGCAGGAGATCGTCGTAGTCGGACCTTGTGAGACAGTAGAAATCCACGGCTCTGATCATCTGCACGGTTTCGCCAATGCGAACAGATGCAGCCTTTTGAGCAGCACTCACAACGCAGAGAAAGACATCGTTGTTGACGGTAATAAGACCCAAGGTTCCACAGACGCTGTAGCTGATGGTCTTGAAGCCATCGAGGGCCTTGTCGTCAGAATCAAGCAACTCGACCATGCATCTGGGGTTGACGGTGCCGTTCAGACTGGTGGTGGAAGAAGCTGGGTTCGTGCTCGGAGCGGGCTTCAGAGTTAGTGCAGTTTTCGCACTCACGAGAGCCAGAGTGCGGACGCCATGTTGATCGCGCAGCAGGACGCGCGCCGAGTTCTGGCTCATATTGGTGCAAAGCCCAGAAGCTGGAAGGAGGTCTTGTGGCCTCCGGGCCTTGCTGAGCGACTAGAGGTTGCGACTCGTATTTTGGCGCAGGGTTGCGGCGTCAGGTGGCTTGGCTGACGATCAGACTGAGCTTCGAGGCGCGCGCACACGAGTCTGGCTGCCGCAATTTGGGATTACCGGGGCGCAAATTTCCAGAGGTGGGAGGGTGAGACAGGCAGAGGGCGAGAGGCAGGTAAATGGGATGGCGTGCACAGAGGCGGAGAAAAGAGACAAGGTCAGTCGTGGAAGAGCCAGGCCGGAGGAGAGTGGGGCGCCAATGAAGCTCAGGTCTGCTTGCTTGTGCTGAGTTTCCTGTTAGGCGTTGAACACTGTGGCGAGGGCTCTGCGACTTGAATGTCTGGCGGCCGCCCTGCAAGGTGGAAGCACGGGGGGATGCAGAGCAGGCTGCTTAGTCAGCGTCATTGCGGTGACGACAAGGGACGCGGAAGAGGCCAAGAAGCTCCCTTCTAGCCACCCAACCTCGATTGCCTGCGTTTCTTCTCTTTGCACAGTTATTCTAGCGCTCGTAGACCCTCTTACCGTCGACGTCGAGTCCGTGGCCTCCTATATCTATTGCTTTAGAAGCCTTGTCGTTCGTTGCCGCTGTGCTTGTCTCGCTTCGACATTGACGGATCGAGAGCCTGCGTCAGAAACAAAGAGCGCCCCTTGCATTGTTGCTCGATCAAGCAATGTCCTCCTCTGCCGGCATGAACAACCTGACCACCCTGATAAAGAGGTACATGCTTCCTGCTCCATCTCCTGCTGCTGGAAGATGCCTCTTCCCATCATAAGCCAGGAAGACGTCCGTGTACTTCAGCTGACAGAGTTCATCAAAAGGCTAGAAGCTGCTACTTCTCGCCTGGAAGATATCGCGCAGTCGGCGCCCGCTTTCCCATCCAGCTCCCACGTCTCCACTCCCAACACCGCCTCCACTGCCCTGCCCGCAGCTGCCCCTCCTACAGCTTCGCAACCCGCCATAAAGGAACCAGAACCCCTCCAGGACCTCCCACCTACCGTCCAAGAGTTTGATACCATCGTTCAAGATGATTTGGCTGCCTTTGAGAAATTCAGCAAGAAGATCGGCGGACTTGTTGCTGAGCAAGTACGTTGCAGCGTCAGCTACTCTCTCCATGCGCCCACACTAACACATGGGACTAGGGCGCCTTGTTCGCTGCTGCCTTCCGCGCCCAGCATGACATCCTATTGATCGCCCACAAGGCAAAGGAGCCCGCGCCCACCTCGAAAGTCTATGAAAACATCCTCAAGGAGCTCGGAGAGAATATCGTCGCAGCCCAGACCCTTCGTGAGCAGCATCGGAAAGTCCCTCAGGAGAACCATTTGTCCATGATCGCCGAAGGTGCTGGCGTCTTGGGCTGGGTTCAGATCAAACCACGGCCGGATGAGTATGTGGGCGAGCTTCTCGGAGGTGCACAGATGTATGGCAATCGGATTCTAAAGGAATTCAAAGAGAGTGATCCGATCCAGGTCGATTGGGTTCGCTCATTCGTCAAGACGTGTGGTTCGCTCAAAGCTTTTATCAAGGACAACTACTCTCGCGGCCTAGCATGGAACCCCTCAGGCATATCTGCCGAGGAAGCATTGGCTCAAGTCAAGGGCAGTGCCCCAAAGGCAGCGCCCCAAGCGCCGACACCACCAGCAGCACCTGCTGCAGGACCCCCTCCCCCTCCACCTCCACCTCCGCTACCACCAGCGCTCGAATTGCAGAACCCGGCGTCCGGTCAGGGTGGTGCGTCTGGAGACATGGGTGCTGTCTTCGCAGACCTGAACCGCGGGGCTGCCGTCACCGCAGGCCTGAAGAAGGTGCAGAAGTCAGAAATGACACACAAAAACCCAGAGCTGAGGGCACAGGCCGCTTCAACACCTGCAGCCCGCGGCAAATCGCCTGCACCAGCACGCAAGCCAGACACGTTGCGGACGAAGAAGCCCGCCCGTAAAGATTTCGAGAGCAACAAGTGGATGGTTGAGAATTTTGATCCAACAGATGCCCCTTCGGGTACAATCGTTGAAATCAACGCCGAGAAGAACCACTCGATCCTCATCAGCCGATGTAAGAGCGTGACAATTCGCATCAACGGCAAAGCCAACGCCATTTCTATCGATAATTGTAGCCGTTTGGATATCCTTGTGGATAGTCTCGTCAGCGCTTTAGACGTTATCAACACGACCAATTTTCGCGCACAAGTCATAGGGACATTGCCCAGTGTGCAACTAGACAAGGTCGACTCGGGAACGCTCTTCCTTAGCAAGGACAGTCTGGACTGTCAAATATTCACGAGTAAATGCTCCAGCATAAACATCACGCTACCGCCTGCAAGCGATGCGGAGGATAGCGTCGAGTGTCCCGTGCCAGAGCAAATTGTCAGCTATATCAAGGAAGGACAGGTAAGTGGATCCGCAGCCATACATTGCAGGCTGGTCATTGTTAACTTTGCATTCAAAGGTCATCAGCGAGATCGTCAAGCAGGAAGGCTAGTCGCTCCTTGCTCTACTGTTTGGATGAATCACACTGTATACTATGTAGAATACCGATATCAGCCCGTCTTGACCTCACATTATCGTGCTTCTGCTTTCGCGCATTCAAGACCCGTGTAGTGTTGCCAACTAGTGAGCGGCGTATCCTCCATCAACGATCAGACACTCCCCATTGACCCACTTTGCGTCGTCACTAGCAAGAAACACCGCAGCTCCAGCAACCCACTCTGGTTTGCCCAGTCCACGCAGGCTGTGTCTGATTCCCACCGGATCCATGATCTGTTTCATAGGCATCATCGGGTCCAGATGCGTAGTCTGCACGAAACCAGGACAAAGGGCGTTCACGTGAATATTGTATTGCCCCAATGCCACTGCGGACGAGCGCGTAAGACCGTTGACGGCATGCTTGGTAGCTGTGTAAAGCGGTGCGTTCTCAGCACCCAAATGGCCCTGATCCACTGTTAGCTCCGCTTCGCCTCGGGTGCAAAGAAGCCAGGTCTGCAACTTGGACCGCCGAGCTGTGCAGAGATAGCACAGAAGAAGGACACAGGCTGTAAGAAGTGAAGAGGAGAGGGCAAACTAACAAAAATGGAAGAGACGTTGATTATCCACCCTCGATCCCCGGACTCTAATGGCTCTTGAATCTCCATGGCCTTGGACGCAGCCCTAGAGCAGTAAAACACGCCCTTTAGATTGAGATTGAGGATACGATCTATAAAGTCGTCGGTGCAATCGCCGTTGATGGGATTTGGCTCTAGGATCTCTGATATTGTTCCTGCGTTGTTGACCATGCTGATCCGCGGTCGTCAGTCACAAGTTTTCTTGGGTGCAAAGCAGCAAAAGGTCGAGACTATGTAGATGGACAGCCAAGGTAGGTAGGTACTGTGTGGATAGATCTAGGTACGCAAGCAGATAGAAACTCACATATCCAACCGGCCGAACCTCCTCACTACAGCATCGACCACCGTATTGACGGCCTTGCTACTACTCACGTCCATTTCCATGAATACGCCTCTGTCAGCCCCATGGACACGCTGAATAAGCGCCGACGTGCTCTCGGTCTGCTTCGCATCGACAGATGACTCGCGCAGATCTGCATTGATGACTATTGCGCCTTCTGCTGCATAGGCCAGGCAAATCTCACGGCCTATACCGCTTGAGCCACCCGTCACTATTGCGATGCGGTTCTGGAGTCGAGTGCCTTGCTTGTAGAGTGGAGGCGTGGCTGGAGTTGATGGGCTGATGTCGGTTTTGGCCATGGTTTCACGTTTGTAAATGTTTGTGGGATAGCTAGGCTGCACTGTGACTATCTTGTTTCTGCTGTGACTTTGTTGGTTTTGCGGCACTGAAGAGTTGGGTGGATCTGAGCTGTGCCAACTCCCACGGGCTCAATGTGCGTGGATTGGGTTGGTCGGAGAGTCTTCTGCAAGTAGCAGAGACTGAACGAGGCGAAGAAAAACTGCCAAAGCACATTTCACTAATCGGACTGTCCTGTCGTTCACCTTCAGGCCTCTCCACAGACCTCCGCTCCGGCAATGCGGGTACGGCTGGTGCCTTGGCTCGGCAAAGCTCAGATCGTGCATCACGACATGTTCACAAGGGCGGAGATGCGCAGAGACTATAAAAGGGTGCGGTAGCCCTGTCTGACAAGTCATTGAGACATTGCAAATAGACCCAGAGCACACAAGAGAGCCAACAAAGGACCTTCTGACGGAGAATGCATTTGGGTATTCTGGCTCCTACGAGCACTCAACGTATACAAATCATCAATCATCTCATCTATGACCAATTCCCCTTCCTCCTGGACTCTGCGGGTGGCAGCCGTGGCATGTCATTTTGTTGCTTCTGCTCTTACACCCGGCCAGGGAGGTAATCTCGCCCGCCTCACCCGTGTCCTCCGCACATAGTACACACTACGAGACTGCATGAAATTTCAGATGTTCCTTCGCGCTCGAAATGCAATCAACCGTAAACGACAGCGACGTGGTCGTCCTAATGAGAGAGTTAGATTGTGACGCAATCATCGAGCGACCAGCGACCAAACTTACCATGTATTTCTTGATGTCGCCCAATGCACAGGCGGAGAAGAAGGAGATGAGACCGAAGGCGATGGAGATGTAGTATGGCCATTGGTAGGCTTCGGCAAACGCAATCTGGGTTGCCTGGACGATGATGTCGAAAGCGTTAGGAGTCGCGGTCAGGGTATCGGTGATGTTTCTCAACTGGCGGAACTGGGCGTTGGCAGAGTACTCAACCATCTGGGTGACCAACGGCTTGTCCAAGATCAGGAGTTGCAGAGCAATGGCCTGGATGCCGACAGTCTCGAAAAGGACAGGCACAAGCTTCTGGAAGAAGATGTTATAGTAGATGGTAAAGCCGATGGCACCACCCAACACACGGATGGAAAGCGTGAGCGCGGTAATGGTGGCGACCAAGTCATCGGGGCAAATGATGGTGGTGATGACAGTGCAAGGCACAATGACACCACCGACACCAATTGAAGCAAGTACGACCAAGCCGTACATGGTAGAGAGGTTGTCGACGCGACCGACGGCCATGGCACCAGATCCAGCAGTCATGATGGCGGTGAAGATAATCATCAACATCCGGATACGACCCTTGGTGATACCGATCAAGACTAAGCAGAGTACAGCGCCTCCGATGATACCGAAACCAATGGGCAAACCACGAAGACCGACGCCAATGTAGTCGTTGCCATACATGTTGAAGGCCTGAGTAGGCCAGAAGAAAAGCAAACAGAAGAAGTTGGATCCGGAGAAGAAGGTGATGACTAGGGTCAAGAGCAGGATGCGCGGGTCCTGCTTGAGACGTCCAGGAATCATGGGGTACTTGGTTCCGTACTTCTCCCAGAAGCAGAAGGCGATGATCATGGTACCACCGAGGAACAAGGTGGCCAGAACGTGAGGGTCACGGTAGGAGTATTGCTCTGCACCGAATTGAAGACCCATCAAGAACAGCAAGAATCCGCCAATGGAAAGGATACCACCGACGAAATCAATGCGCGAGATGATCTTCCACTTGCTGTAGCCCTCGGAGTTGAGACGGGGAGGAGGGAAGTAAAAGGCGGCAGTGAAGACAAGGCCGAGGAAGGCCCAACCACCGCAAAGAGCGGCGACGTATCGCCATCCACCGAAGAAGGTGTCAGTGTTGCCAGCGTGCTGGATGAGCTGACCCCACATGACGGCAGGAGTCCAGGGGAAAATGGAAGCAACGACGAGACCAACCATAGGGGCACGAAGTCTGGTGGGAACAAGCTCAGCAGTACCAGCGATGGAAATGAGTTCGTTGATACCAGCTCCGCCACCAGCGAGAACCATACCACCTGTTCGAGAATTAGATTCAGCACCTTCATGTCAAGGGGGAGCTGTCGAGAAAGACGAACCAATCATGTTGTTCATAGTCTTTGCGGTACCGCAGATGATCATGCCGATGATGATCAAGACGGAACCGGCGATGGCGAGCCAGCGACGACCGAACAAGTCGGACAAGGCACCGACGAAGGGGCAGACAGCAGCCAAGGCGATCAAGTTGCCAACAATCATCCAAATCCATCGGTCGACACCTCCCAGATCTCCGTAAATCTCAGGAACGATACCGCCGAACAGGTAGACGGGCAATTGCGACTCGGTCCACAGGAACATCATGGCGATGATGGCACCCCACATCTTCCAGGTCATCTGTTGCAAGACAAGTCAGTGTTTCTGATGGAGTTGGAGCAGTAAGGAAGTGGTATGGTGCACCTTTTGGTGAGCGCCGACATGGTCCAAACCATCGCCTTCTGTTCTCAGACCGCCCTTCTCATAGTAATTTGTGTGGGAGCCGACGCGCTCATTGGTATGGATGACCTCAAGGTCCTCGCCGTTGGCCTGCTCTGCGGCGTGGGTGGTGTTGTCGCTGGGGTCGACAGCAGGCGTTGCCTTGTCGTTTTGCACCTCCTGGGCGACCTTCTTCTTGCCAAAGATGGCCATGGTGGTGGCTGCGGAGGGTTGGCTGTTGCAGCGGAGGGGGAGATGGACAGGAACGAAAGCGGTAGGGGGAGAGGGAAAAGAGAGTGAGATGAGGAAGGACGGGACGTGCAGCGACCGAAAGACGCGCAGCTGGGGAAAGATACGGGATATATTGCGGACGCTAGTTCGGTCTTCGCAGCGCAGGAATAAAGGTGACGCTAGCGTGGTACCGACAGGCGCGGGAGGGTGCGCGAGAGATGTGGAGAAGAACGAGCGCCGTCTGGCCCAGTCGCGTTGTGGGCATTTGCGTGGCTTGAGCCATGTTGCGGGGGGTGGGATGGATGGATGGGAAGGGAAGGGGTCGGCATGCTCCACCAGCTGCGATTGCTTGTTTACCTGTTGTACAAACAGTGACCAAGTCCTGCTGTCTGCGTGCTGGTCGTGCCTGCCCTGCCTACCTGCCTGCCTGCCCTGCCTGGCTGTCTGCGCACACAGCCCGACTTCAGCTGCTGATCCAGCTCCATCAACGCACGTTTCGTACCGCATCTGTGCCTGCGATCCTTATTCCCCACGCAATTCGATCAGCGGCAGCTGCTGGCGCTGATTGGGCAAGACGCTTCTCCGCATGGCTCAGAGTGACCTCGGCCTGTCAGTCCGCCGCATGGACACCCCTCCGCCGTATTCCTCCTGTGCCGGTTCGAGACTGTGCGCCGTCGTGGTGCATCATTGTACGAAGGTACTGCCCCGGAACCCCATCTTGACAGAAGAGAAACCGTCACACGCTGCTATCCCTGCGCCCATATCACGCACTTGCTCCGACATGTATCAAGAGTACGCGCTGCATGGCTCGTCGCCCTGGCGCCGGCACTGGCACTGACACTCGCAACTGACAGCGCCATTCGACCTCGTCCAGACCACTCTGGCGTCTAATCTGCCGGAAATAATCTTCACAACCTCTCTGCCTTGTGCTTGACGTGCTTCATCTCTGCTGCCACGGACAGTACAAGAGGGCCAAGACCTCCCAAGTCTGCCCAGGGCACGGAAGCCAAGCATACGTTGTCTTCTCCCACTGCGCAACCACTTGACTGCGCTCCTGTTGGCGCCTTGTCGCATATCAAGACATTCTTAGCAAAGCGACCACTTCGCCAGCCGTCCCATGCCTTGGCCCGCGTCTCGCACAATGCACACCTGCTCGTACTTCTGCGCCGTCCCACCTCTCGCGTCGCGCTGCTCAAGCACTTTGCACAGCGCAATGTTTGCTATCCCCGTGCCCTTTCCCTCGCCCAGGTTGAAGTTGCCCGTCGTGATGAAGCCGATCAGATCCTCTGGCCCCGGCACTGCAGGATAGTCGGCGTCGCCTGTGCGCGGCAGCGGAGGCTCTAGCAACGCTGCTGCAAGCACTCTCCGCTTCTCATGTGAAGCCAGCGCTTCCGACACCTTGACAGGTCGGGCGCTGTCGCCGCGCTCTCGCGCCGTCGACAGCAGCTTCACCCATTGCTCGCGCAAGACGCTGTCTTGGCTCGGCAGACGGTACACTCGGCCACAAGTGCTAGGCACCCCGCGCGTCACAAGAGAGACTTTGACTGTCGCCAGCGCCCCTGGCCACAATGCCTCGGACATTGGCCCTGCCTGCAGCGCGCGACTTGCAGCCCCCAGACTCACTTGTCGTGCCACATGCCCGCCCGCAGGTACCTCGCTACTTCCTGTAAAAAGGAACTGCCAGTCGCAAGCCCATCCCAAGCCCACTTCACCCCGCCTGCCTAGCCCCAGATCAACGCTGTCATACTCGACTCGTTTCCCTTTTGGTCTTCGCTCCCACGCCTCAAAGCGCCTGACACGTTCTGACATCTCCCAGCCCTGTCCAGACTCAGTGCCAGGAAAGTCACCTGGAAACCATGGCTGTCCTGCCTCGAAAGCGACCTGTCGCTTCTGATCGAGCCCCCCCAGGCTAGGATTGCCGCCATTCGCCAGTGGAAAATACATCAGGGAGTACCACACAGGCAGCACGCATTTCCATGGCAGTAGTATGCTCCATGTCCCCGTGCTGCCGCCTCTGTCCCGCCGGGCTAGCAGTATCATGGGGATGATCGGATCGTTCAATGCGGCTTCAGGATATGTACCCGGCTCTGCTAAAGCTTTGCGGCGATTGACGGCCTTTTGGCTTGGTAGCTTCCGCCCTGCCGCCCATCGTTGCTGGCGGTCGAACAGCCCATTGCTCATCTGCTCTGCATCGACGGGCCAAGTCGTCAGGTACTGCAACAGCTCATTTGCACTCTTGGTATTGGCTTCGCTTGGCTCACGCTTTCTAGGTGGGTGGCGGAGCCGCGGATCAATGACATCCGCGCCAAGAATGGCGTTTGCAGGCAGGCTTGTGGCGCTCGTTACCCTCCTAAGCTGGCCCCAAATCTTCCGCACGGATTCTGGAACGACCGCGCCGTCCGCAGAGGAGAGTGACAGACTTCCCATGATTGCCTCGGCCGCCGCAGGTCCAGTCAGTTCTATGGTTCCAATTTCAAAGCGCAAGTCATCTATAGTCACGGTAGGCGACGACTGTCTGCAAAGACCTGATAGGACCTTCCAACACTCTGTGAATGCAGAAGGGTGCACCTGTAGAAGTGAAGTCCTGGACCGGGCCTTTCTGTCGCCAGACTGCGTCGCATCCTTGTCCCTGTTCCTGTCATTACGTCTGGCATCCCAGAATATTGTGACAGGGGCTTGTCGGCTTCCTTCCACGGCCTCTGGCCATCTACACCATCCGTGCCAGAACCTTGACCCAGAGGTCCACTTGCGCGTTCTTGCGTTGCCGGCAAGGCAAAATTCGGCTAGATCTCCTCCAAGCTCGCAATAGACGCCCAAGATCGCTTCCTCAGACCCACAAAGACTTATAGTGGACGTATAGCTCATGTCCCAGGCAATGGCCCCCTTTGAGCGGCTTGCTCGGTGCGTCGGTCGGTAGCTTTTTGCGGTGGGCGAGATTGGTATGGCCATCCTCCAGAGTGGTTTCTTGTGAGGTGGCATGTGTGCTCGCTTTGCATGATAGATGTGCGTAGGCAGCCATGCTTTGTGTACCTGACGCTTTCGGAATTTGGTTTGGAGAATAGTAGCCTTCTGAAGAATTCCGTTGCTTGATCTTGATCTTGACTTTCCTTTGCGTTTCGCAACGAGCCCCTTCGGCTTGTCCTCAGACACGCCGGCCATGTGAACGTCCTCGTCCTCGAGGTCCGCTTTAGTCTCCATCCCGTTCATCACAGGCGTCTCTGTTTTTCTTGAGGAGGTGGCAGCCGCGCTTTTGCCAGAAGTGGATGTAGCGAGGAGTAGCGCATGCTTCAAAGCATTCTTGCCTTTCAGCCTGAGCCAGCCCTGGGCTTTCCGGTCTTGCCTCTTCTTCTTCCGCCTCTCTCGCACGCCAGGCGTATTGTCGCTAGTCATCTCCCTCTGAGCGCGAGCCTGCAGTCGCTTCGGGACCTTCTTCACGTTATGACTCGCTGTTCTTCTTCGAAGATCTTTCGGCACGCCTTGAAATGCTCTCTGATTCAGCGCGCCTCGCGCATTCCTCATACCCGTTTCCAGCGCTTTGATCTCGAATTCTCTGGCACGCACAAACTTGTCAACGTTCAGTTGTCCTGCTTCTCCACCTCCATTGCCAGCAGCTGTCATTGGATTGGGTGTCGTTGAAGAGGCACTCGGTGTCTTGCCATTTCCAAAGGCTTGCGCGGTCGTTTGGGCTGCGATGACCCTTGCATCTTGCATGTTCGGTCGACGCATTTTTCGCGACGATCCTTGAGGCGCCCGTGTCTGTGAAGAAGCTTGAGAAGAGACATGAACTGTTGCAGATCGCTTGCGCTTCTTGCCAAGATGAACATCCTCTTGCGCCATTTTCCTCGTAGATACTATGGGCTGTTCCAGACGTGATCCTGATCTTACAAGGCTTATCCTGAAGGTTCTCGGGTTCGCTCTGCTCTGGCACAGGGAGCATTGGCCTTGTAAAGTCTCAACCTGATGCGACTCATCGGGAGAGCGACACGAAACTTAGTTGGAGGGAAGGAATGAGTGTGGCTCCATAGGTACACATTTACGGACGTTCAAGGTCGATTGAAACATTTTGTGCACTCTGCAAGTCGCGTCACGCGTCGAGCAGGGTCGCTTACTGTGGACGTGATTGAGGGGCTTGCGGAGACGGTGAGTTCCCCAAAACTCCGCACGCAACTTGCAAGTGGGAACGGTCGACATGTCTTCGACGGGCTTTTCTATTCATTCGACAAGAGGCCGATTACGGCTACAGGCGTTTGAGCTCGCGGAATACAGTGGCTCGCGATCTCGTCATCAGAGTGACCAAGAAGGACAGAGACCTTCAGGTCGTCTTGCCGTTTCCCAACGCCATACGCTAAATCCAGCAAAGCCCCGTGATAGACGCAAGCGGCGCAGAAATGAATTGGGTATCAAGCCGGCCGCATTATGGCATAGGCAAATTCAGAAGGGAGCAACATGACGTGAAGTCATCAAGACTTAGGATCCCTATTTGGCACCTCTCTCGTCGGGATGGGCGTATCGGATGAGCCAACTGGCGTAGGAGCTATCCTTCGCTTCTTCGACCGTTGACCCTCATCAACCTCCACCTCTCGTTTCGCAGGTATCGCATGGCTACCGATACTACCTGTGACAGGGGTTGAGGTGTGCGCAGCAGGGGTCATAGGAGGCGTTGGCGAAGCCATGGTCGGCAGAGAGCCCGTGACGGAAGATTGTGTGGCTGACAATGCAGGCATATGCCCAAAAGAGGGAACAGGGTCATTGATAATGGATCCCGGGGTGGGTACTGCCGGAAAGTTATTGACCGCGAAGGAGGACTGAGTGGCGATTGATGACGCAGAATTCGTTCGGGTGGGACTTGGTGGCCGGCCCATACCGAAGGGTGAAGGAGAAGGTAGAATGCCCTGTGAGCTCCCTTGGCGGGCCATTGGCGCCACAGAAGGGGCCGTGGGTGTTGGAGCGGGGGAATTCTGGGCCGATGCGGATGTATTCAAGCTGGGCGGTTTGGGAACACGAGATGCGAGTGAGCCGGTATACGTCGTTCCTAGCTCGTTAGCAGCAAATGACAGGTAGGAACAGA
Organism: Taxillus chinensis; assembly: GCA_023512835.1. NCBI lineage: Eukaryota > Viridiplantae > Streptophyta > Magnoliopsida > Santalales > Loranthaceae > Taxillus > Taxillus chinensis. The sequence continues at coordinate 52,235 of JAKCVP010000066.1, forward strand.
ATCCATCCGAAGAAGACATGATCAGGGTAAGTCCGTCTGAAGACCAAGTAAGGTCGGTGAATGTAGCATAGTGCAGGTTGCTGACGACACAGAGAGGAGTCTGCTGTTGGGTATCATAGATGTAGACAGCATCTTGCGTGGCCACAGCATAGACCATACGATATGGCAGTGCAAATGTCGAAGGCGGCCCTGGCGGAGGCCTTATATCACTGCCGTCCTTATCTTTGCCATCTGCCGAGTCCTTGGACGGCGAGGCGTCACGATTGCTGGCAGAGGGCGATGGAGCGGTTGTTGGCGGATTTGAGGGTGGTGGCATACTCTGTACGACAGGTTCGGGTAAAGGTGTGATATCTCCTGCGCCAGCAGAGGTGTCCATAGTTATGTTCCTAGTCTGCGCTGGTAGTCGTAGATTGTAGTAGACTGGTGAACACCTCACAGCAATCGAGGGTTTCTTATGACCAGGCAGATGCGCGATCGGGGGCTTGTTCAGTCCACCTCGACCATAGACGTAGACGGTGTTGATGATGTCGTCGGTTGTCTTGCTCTTATCAGCTGCAGATGGCTGCGATGTCTTGTATTGACCGGCGGGAGTGAACAGTAAGCTGCCGTCAGGTGTAAAGGTCAGGCGTCGGAAGAAGGACGTTAACGTCTCGTTGGCATATATGTTACTGTTCCTCACAGCGATTCCGACATATGGGTTCGGAGAAGCTGAGGGCATGACTGCGGGTAACGGCATGGCAGCTGGAGAAGGTGAGCGCCGCATTGATGGCGCTGGGGAAGAGTTGCCAATGGACGATCTCCGGCTGTGCACAGAACCTGGAGGAGGGGGGTTCATGGGCAAGGCTAGAGAAGCAGGCGTACCGGGTGCTGAAGGGGCGGGAGATCCAGAGGCATGGCTGATGTCAATGCTCTGGCGATTAGGTCGACCTCGGACACCAAATTCTGGTGGCACGGGGCTGTTGGAAGTTCGCCTACGTCGAGGCGGGAGATCCATTCTTGAAATTCGACCATGCTGATTGAGAGAAAACTGGCCGTCGTTGGTTCGCAGGGCATAGACATGCACCGAACGATCCGAGGATTGTGTTGCGATATACTCGTTCAGAGGATCCCATGAAACACCTTGGACGTAATGACTGTGCTCAGCTATCTGGCGGATCAGGCTACCTGTCTGGCTTGTCAGCTGCGTCGATGGAGAAGGAAGATGGTAGATATCCGACGTACCCGAGGTGGCATCGTAGATGCAAGCAACGTTGTCCATGCTGCCGGTGATGAAGTAGTTGCCATTGGGAGACCAGGCCAGATCGTAGATCTCGCGGCTTGTAGGAGAGCGACACATTTTCTTGACAATCCATGTCTCTTTATCTTCTGAGCCATCGTCGTGGCCGAAGTTGCGGTGTATGGGAAGGTCGGACTGAGCCCATATCAGGATGTTGCCGTCGTCGCCAGCACTGGCAAGCGCGTCGCCTGTTCCTGGGTGTCAGCTCGACAGTGCTCATGGACAAGGAGAGGCGAGGGCACTGTACCAACAGGAGACCATCGGACGACGTTGACGGCTTGCGTATGCTTCACCAGGGTTGCAAGGAAGGAGACCTTGCGATCATCTCCCGTATGGTCAATCTGCCACAGCTGCGGAGCATGATCAGCGGGCTGCGAAAGAGAGCAGTGAGGGTACGACTTACGCGGACATTGTTGTCACCGCCAGCTGTAGCCAGACGGCCCTTGCCCTTTGGCTCGAAGTGGGCCGAGTATATGGGAGCACTGTCAATGTGCCAAGCGACGAGGAGAGGAGAGGCTTTCATGGTGAGGGCATGAACAACGCTGGACCATTGGGAAGTCCAGCAGCAGATGGAAAGGTCATGCGAGACGGATCAAGCAGAAGGGTAGGAGCGAGGGCGAAGAAGGAGCCGCCAGCGAGAGAGACACAGGGGACGATGAATGCTGGTGGTGGGAAGGTGAAAGCAGAGGGTGGAGGTTCGCTTCCCCTCTTGGATGGAAATGTAGTCAGCATGAAACCAAAGCACCAAGCACCACTCGAGCAACCACCCGTCGTACCTTCCCACGCTTCCTTCCCGTCCTTCCTCACGCCGACCACACGCCCGCCCTGGGCGCTGACCACGACCACTTCCTGCATCGCCAGCTACCTACCTTAAACCTCCTTCCAACCAAGCCGCTGTTGTCCGGACGCCTGCCTTCTCCCCGTGAAACGTCCGATCTCTACCTGCCAGCTGCTGCCCCTCCACCGCTACTGAAACCCGCCTTGCAAATTGGCCGCGACCTCGATTAGATCGTGACTCTATCCCCGGACTTGTGTCTCCGCTGAGCTTCAGCTGCACCACAGGACCAGCCAGCGTGACGACCTTTCTGCGCACATTGTGTCTGCTTACAAGTGCGCTGTTCGACCCACTTCTTCATCCGTGCCATGTCCGCTTGCATCTCTCTGATGAGGAGACTAGCTCCGCGCAGCCGCATGGCAAACAATCATTACCAGTGTCATGTCGAGATCGCCCGCCGCCTCGTCGATGCCTTCGGCCGTACAGATTGCGACCCGCTATAGATCGTTGCTGCTCAAGCCTTGACAGACTTACGTGGGTGTCTATTTTGCAGCAACGAGACAAAGCGGTAGCTGTTAAACGACCGGAAGAGGCGATGGACCGCCGCCGACCTTCCGGACCCTCGATCTAGACGGTACGGATGCACCTCTATCTCCAATACCAGCTGCACGCGTTGCGCTGGCTGCACGAACCTGAGATTTGCTCGATACTTATCGGAAATCCTTGCTTTACCATCTCTTGCATCCTCTTCATGGAGACCTCCAAGCCATCGCCACCACGTCGCACAAAGCAAGCCTAGTGATCAAAGCTGAGACATCACTCCCGATGTCTCCGCATCACCCGATATACCTCGACTCAGCGTCTTCTCATTCAGACTTGGACCACTACGACCGAACTTCATCTGTCCATCGTCCGGCCCACAAAGCGCTTGGCGCCTCTGTCAACCCTCTTAAAAAGTTGCGTAAAATCGGTCTGTTAATCATATGCAGGCTAACCTGGAGGATAGGGAGATAGATGACTGGTGGATCTGCTCGACAGCCATTCCCTTGGTCGCTGCGACCCTAGGGCCACTCGCCAATGTGCTATCCATCGCAGCCCTTGTCACCTATTGGCGCGTCGACCTTGCCGCTTCGCCAGATGGAGGACCACTGCCTGAACTGCAGGGCGAGCCTTTTCCAGACCCAAGATGGTGCTACGCCATCAATGCTGTGTCTCTTACCTGTGGCTTTGTAGGCAATCTTTTTCTACTTGCCAACTTCACCGGTCGTATTCGCTACATTGTCGCCCTTCCGGCAACCATTATCTCCTGGTCTCTGGCAACCGCAACGCTGATTGGCATTGTCCTTGGCATGCATATGTACGCTCCGCCTGTGGCACCCTCGCAAACATACTCTGAGGGCTTTTGGTACGCCATCTTTGCGGCAGCATTCTATCTCTTCTGCAGCTTGACCCTTATGTTCAACATGCTTGGCCACTTCCTTGGCCACTACGGTCAGCAGTTCAACCTTACAGACTCCCAGCAAACGTTAATTCTCCAAACAATGATGTTTTTCGTTTGGCTGGCCGGCGGCGCAGGAGTTTTTGCAGCTGTTGGCGGTGTTCACGGACAGCAAGATTGGGCTTTTGTCGATGCGCTCTACTTCTGCGATGTGACGATTCTGACGGTTGGGTTTGGTGATTTAGTTCCTGCAAACAATGTCGCACGAGGCCTGGTGCTTCCTTACTCCGTAGGCGGCACCATCACTCTGGGTCTAGTGATAAGTAGTCTCAGTCGCTTCGCTGCAGAGCTGTCAGAAACCAACATCATCCGCAAACATGCCGAAACACGACGTGTGCGGGCACACCAACGTAGCAGCAGCATTCTCAACCGGAACACAGCTGGAACAGACAAAGGAAACCAACGTAAAGATGATGCCCTTGAGCTGCCCACGAGACGCCGACCAAAGCTTGAACTCTTGCAAGGCGAACGGGATCGCTTCAACGCCATGCGTCACATTCAAGCTTCGGCTCTGAGGCTTCGCCGATATCTCCGGTTGTCACTATCGATTTTCACCTTCGCTGTGCTGTGGCTGGCTGGTGCCGGCATCTTCTATGCAACTGAGGCCAACACTCAAGATTTGAGTTACTTTGAGGCACTCTACTTCTGCTATGTCTCGCTACTGACGATCGGTTACGGCGATCTCACACCCAAATCAAACGGTGGACGGCCATTCTTTGTAGTCTGGAGTTTGCTTGCGGTGCCCAGTATGACCATACTGGTCAGCGCGCTTGGCGACACGGTGATACGCTCTTTCAAAGAGGGCACAGAACTCGTCGCGCGCTTCACAGTGCTGCCACGATATGGTGTCTGGCGCAAATTGTATGAGCGATTCCAAGCACATGATGGGGAGCGAGGCCTCGAGCACCGAGCGGGCTGCGGCTTTCTTCGTGGTCTTGCAGGTGCTGACGACGTGCAAGATGTTGAGGAGAAGGAACGCAAACCAACGCTGGAAGAGCTCGCGCTCGCGTCTGCGCCAAGTACACCCGTTGCGCTCTCGGCTGAATTGACGAAAGCGATCAAACGTGCAGCCAAGGACGCTCGCGAACAACGGACACGATACAGCTATGAAGACTGGGTTGAGTTTACGGCACTTATACGAGCAGCGTCTCACCTGCATTCGCAGGAGGCTGATGATGACGAAGGTGAAGAGGCAGGCCTTGACGACGTTGACTGGGACTGGTTAGGTGATGACTCGCCTATGGTTGGGCATCTGGCCGAGGCTGAGTTTGTGCTTGAGAGACTTTGTGAGAGTCTCCAGCGGTGTCTTGGTGTCGCCAAATGCGAGTAAAGCCTGTGGGCAACATGTACGACTTTCGGTGTGAAATAGTACTTTTTCGCATTTTCACTCAGAAATGTGATATTCATCTCTCTTCCTCTTCCTCTTCCTCCTCTTCCTCCTCCAAGAAGTGGCAGTTCGGCTGTGCTTCTTGCCAACCATGCGCAAAAGCGCGCCATCAATTTCGTCATGAGCAGCAGGTGGTGCAGCAGTGATTCCAGACCACAGCTCAGGGCGCCTCTCTACCTTATATGTACCGAACACCAAGCCTGGAACCCTACAACAGACTCAAGTAGACCCCCCATCCGAGACCGACCAAACTTCCAAAAACGACCCGACTACTAGGAGGAATGATGGTGAAGCTGAGCAAGGAGACAAAGGGCCAGACTGACCAGCCAGCTTTCATGAGTGGCCAGGCGTCATTCTGCGCAACAGACCATAGGACGCCCGAGTTTCGTTCGCCGCGAAGGGCGGCCATGCCAATGATGTAGGCTATTGTGTTCACGTAAGCGCCCAGGGTTTGGTCGAGCAGGAACTTGATGAGCTGGCGAGTGAAGAGGCTCGGTCAGCTTTGTACTTCTGGAGTGATTGGGGAGAAGGAAGAAGAACAAGAACAAGAAGAACAACAACAATGACGACGGCAGAGGATGGCAAGTATCAAAAGGTTATCCGAAAAGCCATGTGAGAAGAAAGGGAGGAAGTTGAGAGGAGGTAAGGTAGGTACCGATCTACCTAGGTATGTATGTATGTACCCACCTACCTGACCTAAGGTAGGTATCTAGCTCCTACCTATCTACCTACCTAGGTACCTAACCTACCTATCTAGCTCCCTACCAATCTACCTCTACCTACCTAGGTACAGTACCTAAGCGGGAGGGAGGGAAGGAGGGAGGAAAAGAATCTCAGACTTACGGTATTTCTCCAACTCAGCTTGCTCTCTGCTGCTTGTACCGTCCGCCCGATCCCGTTCCCGGGTGGCTTGTCCCTCTTCTCGGTCCGTTGCTCAGAGTCGGCAGACGATTTGGAGCCCTTGGCCGAAGGTACAGTAGAGGGAAAGTTGTCTTCCAGAAACATCTGCCAAAAGAAGTTGGGCGGCGTGCTGAGAGCAGTATACACCACGAACAAAAGGATTGATGTTGGATCTATGGTGTACGGTTCCTAGTGGCATTGCTTAGTACAGTGTACACCGACGACATGGGCCGTGGAGATTTACGCTCGACAGACTTTATGCGAGTTCCATGACTCAAAAGTCACGTCGAGGTCGAGCAATGCTGCCAAGACAAGCTTGAGCTTGCACGAGCGTGATGCTAGCAGCATGACATGATGCCATGCCCCCTCCGAAAGACAAAATGAGGCGAGAAAATACGAGCAAGAGAGGAATTGGAACGTACATTCTCGCGATACGCACTCAGCGTCTGCGCAATCAGGCCCGAAGTAGCAGACAAGATGGCAGCCTGAATCGTTGCTACCACGACCGGAGATGGAGCCATGAGCGAGAGACGCGGGGCGGTGGAGAAAGACTGCGGAAAAGTGTAGCAGTGGAGTGCAGGTGAGCAGAGAGGCATTCACGGCATTCCACCAAGGTTGATGATTGTCGGGAAAAGGGCAAGAGGCGGCCGACATGTGCCGAGGGCTGAAGTGCAGTAGTATCTACTGTAGTAGTCGCAGCAGCAGTAGGCCGGTAGTATTCGTACAACCAGTACCAAGTAAGAGTCGGCATCTACTGCAACATCAACTTTTGTCTCTTATGCTCCAAGCTGCCATTGTGTGGCACATACCTCTACATCCGCCCGGGAGCCTCCAGCCAGGCCGTCATGCAAACACAGACGCCATGTCACTTTTCAACTCGAGCGCCCTCTTCTGTGCCTGCTTTCACGTCAAATGCCCGCAGCCCAACGCGTTAACGACAAGCGAGTAAGCATCTACTGTATGCAGACATGTTTCGTTGATGCTACAATCCACAACGCCGCGCCAGACCCACATGCTTAATTTACATACGCTTCTTCACCTCCCGCGGCCTCTAGGGCTCAGCGGCCAAGCCCGCCATGTCGTCCATCCACACTTCTTGCTCACCGCCGCCAAACGGATCCTCGCCCGCTGCCGCAGGAGCCTCACCCGCTTCAGCAGGCTTCGTCACCGTCGCCGCTTCTTCCGCCGCAGCCTCCTCTTGTGCAGCGTTGTGGTACTCCGGCGGCGGCTGACCCCGACCAGGACACGTCCGCAGACACGACAGCAGATCTTGCGCCTTGATGACCGCGTAGTTCATTTCCTTGTCGTCAATGCCGACCCCGAGAATCACATTGTCGTCCAGATAACCCACATTCTTGTCACCGGGCTTATCGTTCTTGCGACCCCAGTCCCATCCAATGGAGACGGTGTAGGTGAAGTTGGCAAACATCTTCTTGCCGGGCTTGCCCGACTTCACCAGCGCTTCGTGTTCCTCATCGCCGTCCCAATTCTCTTCTTCTGAAAAGCCATTCGCCGTCTCGTTGGCAAAGAGGAGCGGAAAGCGGGTGACGCCCAGCATGCTGAACGGCGGCGTCGCCGACCATACAATAAAGTAGCGCTCGTACCGCAGGGGAAGATCGAAGAAGCTTTTGTGCTTGTGGTGAATGAGCGAGAAGAAGACCTGGTTTTCGTCGTTTGGGACGCAGTCCGTGTCCTTGCGGTTGCACAGGACCAGTCGCAACGAGTTTGTTCCCTGATGCCATGTTCCCTCGGGATTGGGATTGACCGCATCCTCGAGACACGGTACCTCATTAGGATCAGTGAGATTGACCGTGGTCAAGCCGCCTCCGAGCAGCTTGGCGAAAGTTCGCTTTGTCGGCCCCATGTCGTAGTGAATGTAGCTGCCCTCGCGCGACGAGAAAAACATCCAATTCTTCTCAATCTTGCCGCGAGTATCTTTTGGGTTTCGCGTAATCTCTGTCAGCGACGGGTACGACATGAGCGGACCGGGATTGCCAAATTCGCCGCTCACGATGCCTGATAACGGCCAGTACAATCTCCTCAAGTCAATGACCCACAGGCCAAAGCAGGCATACCGGGATCTGTTGCCAGAAGCGTTAGCATTGCCGTAGCTGCGCTGCCCGTGGCTGGTTATGCCCTGCACTTACTGTGAATTGACCATCATGAGCGGCTCACCGCGACCGCTCCAGAACACACGAGGGTCGTGGAAGCCGGGAATATTGCTGAGAATGCCCATTCCACCTTCACAAGTTTCTGCAGGCGTGGGAGGCACATTGAGCATCAGGGGCGGTGTAGCACAACGCATGCCGGACGAGCCGCCCAAAAGCTTTAGAGACTCATCATCGCACTTCCGTTCGCCGTCTTTCGGCTCGCCGTTGGTGCAGATGTTGGCCTCGCAGATGAGGTTCTCCTGATGGCTGCCATCTGTTGCAACACGGCTGATCAACAGATATTGATTTTCGGACCAGTGCGGCAGTGAAATGATGGCCGGGTTCAGGTAGCCCTTGCGCTCATTCAAAGTCTCGTTCTTGACAATCAACGAAATGTTGTACAGAGGGTTCTTGAAGCGAATATGGCTTGTGTGAGGGTTCGGTTGAAAGGGACACTGTAGCAACTTTTGCAGGTAGCGATGGGAGGAGGGATCCTGATACGTGAGCGGGATCTCGGTGCCATTGGCAAAAGTGGTGCCGGGATCGTTGTAGGGATAGTACAGATTCGGCGGAGGGGACAGGTGGTTGTCTTTGATGGAGCGGGTGATGAGCTTGTCAGCGCCAATCTGCGAGAGTGGGACAGTCTCGCCGGGCCCGGTGATTTCGGGCTGTCGTATTAGGTAGGAGGAGAAGTGTGTTCGCGGCAGGCGGACGGTGGAGCGATACCAGAGGATGAAGGCGAGGAATATCAGTGCTGGTAGCAACAGTCGCCTCAGGGGAGGTAGGTAGATCATCTTGAGAGGAGACAGCCAGGGCGGCGCTCCTGACAGGGCCGGAGAGGAAGAGTCAGGGCAGGAGGAAGCCTTCAGTGGGAGTAGGAGACTGATCGCATTGGGGAGGGATCGATGAGGGAATGCTTGGCCTGAACGCAGGCTGGCTGGCGCTGGTGCTGTAGAGGGAACGTTTCGCGTCGGAGGATTGGCAGGGGATGGATGCGCACGAGAGGAACGGACGGGAGCGAGGCAAGGAGGAGGAGGGTGCTGGATGGAGCGAAGGAGCAGCAGGCAGAGGCAGCAGGGAAAAAGGCGAGGTGGCAGGCCTCGCTCAGCACAGGCGGTCGGTGAGGGGAGTACGTTAGCAGCAGCGTGGTGGTGATGCCTTTTTCCGTTGCTCAATATCTCCAGCGCGAGGAGGGATTGACATTTGGGTTTGCATCAATGGCGTGTCCGCAGGCGCCGGGCGGCGTGTTCAATGCACACACGATACATGAGTACAAACAGACAGGAGGCGCAACTTCGTACTGCCTATAATGCCCGCGCGACACTGGCACCTCACGCGAGCATCGACACTGCATTCACTCCAGAGATGCTCATGCTACGCATGCCCTCTAGTGAGCTGAGGCGAGGCGGCACCAGCTACCTTGCTCACCTCTCACTTGCCCCGGCCGTTCATGAGCGGTGTCTGCTCGTCCGCTGCCTGCGCTGCCGCCTCACTCTCCTCGTCGCCATCCTCTTCGTCGCCAGACCCCACCTCGTCCCACTCGTAGTCCTCTAGGTTGCGTCCTCTAATGCCAAAGCTCAGCAGTAGCCCAACAAATGCAATCCCGCCAAATACACCAAATGCCAGCGCCTCTCCCTTTGGCCGCACCTTGGTTGCAATCGTGAACAACCCTCCCGATATAAAGGGCCCAATAGCTCTACCCGCTGCCGACAGCGTCTGTGCGAGCCCGTTTAACGTCCCCAGCACATTATGATTAGGCGCCGAGTTCGTAATCTGCGTCTCAGTGTTAGTCTCCGGTCTCGCCACAGCACACGATGAGCAAGCTTACGAGTAGCAGCGCCGACGTGAGTCCTCCTACAGCGGCCACCGTCTTGACTGTCAGCACGCCCGCGAGCTCGAGCCAAAGGAGCACGTTGCCACGCGTCAGCTCCGGCTCTTGCGTGTCCTTGTATCCAATCCAAGGCATGAGCAGGAATGCCAGTAGAAATCCTGCGAGACCGATCTTGTATGTCGTCTTGTTTCCAATTCTACCACGGATGCTGCCGAAAATGCTGATCTGGAAGACAATCGTAACGGTCCCCGCAAAGGCCAGGGAAACGCCAATTTCTTGCGGCGTGAGACTTCGCCCAGTTGGCGGCGGCGCTTGCGCAAAAATGGGGTAAAGTGAGTTGTAGGCAATATTGCACAGCTGGAAGATGAAGTAGGTGACGAGAATGAGAAATGTGTCCCGGTCAAGAACGTCCCTTGCGCGAAGGCCAAAGTATTCTTGCGCCTTTGAGCCAGTAGCGTTCTCCCCGTCATCGTCATTGTCCGATGCTGAAACAGCATCTGATGAGTCGTCCTCGCCCTCATCGCTAGCCCGGACGCGTCGGCGCGTCTCGCTGCCGCTGCTGCTGTTGCCAAACCGCGTATACGTCGGCCGCTGACTCAGACCTGTAAACTGCCACAGCCAGACAAATAAGCTGCCGACTCGCTTGGGGATCGGCGGAAGGTCTGGCTCGTGTTCCATCGACTCTTTCAGGTAGTAGGCTGTGACGACAAAATCGACCAGGAGAATCGCGGCAGAGAACAGGTTGGGTAGCAAGTAGGGATATCTAGCAAACAGCGAATTTGGATATTGACTTGGCGCAGAGACGAGCAAACCTCCAATGATGGGGCCAGTAATGCCACCAATGCCATAGACTACTGGCAGATATTGAAAGGCCCGTGATTGATTTGAACGGTCCGTGATTTCGCCCAGACAAGTGGAAACGACTCCCTGATTGCCGTTGACAAGGCCCATGAGGGCCTGTGCCAGCATGGCTTGCCACAGGGTCCGGCTGAAGCCAAAGGCGACGAAGCATGCAGCAGTCAGAATGGTGCCCGTCATGACTACCGGCTTCCGACCTATACGATCGGAAAGCCAGCCCCAAAAGAAGTTTGTAGCGAACTGGGCCAGGGCAAAGGACGAGGCGATTAGTCCCACGTAGACACCAACTTGGCCTTCTTTGACCTCGGGAAAGGTGGAGGCCATGTCTGGCAGGTATGGGCTGATCGAGTTGAGCGCCGTCTGCTCGGCCAGAGCGATGACGGCGAGCACGACGAGCTGGCTGGTAGGCAAGGGGGTTTCATGGTGCGGCTCCGAGGATCTTGAATGCGGTCGCGAGGATGAGGAAGCGGTGGTGGGTGGTCTCGAGGAGGCTTCTGTGTCGTCGGTCTTGCGCTGTCGGCGGGTGGCTAGAAAAGTGTGAAAGTGGGAGCGGGTTTCGCCATTGGCTGAGCGGCGCGTGGACAGGCTCGGTCGCTGCGGCGGAGTCATTACTGCTGCAGAGACAGCGGCCGCGAGAATGGAGCAGGATCACCGGCACATGCTGCGGGAGGGCATGCGGATGGGGGTGGGTCTGGGTGAACTGTTGGTAGGGGTAGATGGCGGTTGGCGGTTGGCGGTTACGTCAAAAGCGTGGGCCCGGCGGACGTTGGAGGAGAGAGAGAGAGGAAGAAGGCAATCAGAAGCTAACCTCAGCGTCCTCAGGCCGACCACGCTCTGGCGTCCAAGCTCAAGTGCAAGTTGGCGTTCGCTCAGCCCGTCATCTAACGTCTGGTTCTTTATATTTTGTATAGATGCTGCCGCCGCCAATGATTCTCACACTGCCACCGCGAGAGGAGGGGGCTGCCCACCTCTGGCAGCCAGACACATACTGTGCTATACTGCTCGCGACGTGCCCTTGCCCGTGCATCTGCAGGCAGAAAGTGAGAATGAGAACCACCGAGTCGAATCAATCATGCTTGAGTTCATGCGCAATGCTTCTGTCAGGTCGGGCGCTCATGCCTAAAGACCACTGGCACGACCCGAGGCCGACAAGGCCGACTACATATAAACACATGCTCCCCCCTCCACCCCTGAACGCCATTGCAAAGCCTGTCTATTCATACACAAGGGCCTTGTGCTTTTTGGCAGCATACAAGTGCACTCATAGTTGCCGGGCCTCGTCCCAAAACAACTCCTTCATCTGCCGCTGTTTTTCGTTCTCAATGTATCGATCAAACGTCGTTACCCCAGGATCGTAGATGCTGCCTTGGTACACCTCTGGAGGCAGGAATGCGCATTCGTTGGGGTTCGCTGCGAGGAATCGGCAAACGTGCATGTGCAGGTAAATGGCTGCCTTCTGGTTGCCACGCTCAGTCAGGTGGGGCCTTGCACTGGGCTCCTCCGGGTCGATGAAGAAGTCGGACGCAGTACGCTCAGTGTCCTCCGTCTCGAGCCATCCAGTCGTGTCAAGCCAGAACACATTCTTGTCACCGTCGTCCCGCAGCCGATTGACTGCTCCCTGCGTTGCGTGCTCGAGCTCTCCATTGAACGGCCGCATGACGAAAATGGGAATGTTGGCTGGCGAGTTATCCTCGACATCGGCATCAATGCCGAGCCGTTCCGCCTCAATCACCGAGGGATGCTGCGTGTACGCTAACGTACGGATTGCCTTAACGAACGAAACGTACGTGTCCTCAAATGACCGCCAGAGCTCGTGTGGCGTCTTGGAGTATTTAGCACGCTGCTTGTCAAAGGACCACATGTCAGAAGCTCCTAGTTGGATCACCTGTGCATTGTCGTTAGCTTCTCCTTGTCGCTGAACTTGTCTCGACGAACTCACAATGACGTCCGGCACGTATGATTGGAAAGGCCATGGGTGACTGTAGTGAGGTGTGTCGACCGGTCCGCTGATGGCAAGGTTAGCGCAAATCTTTTGCCTGAATGGACCTTCTTACCTTCGGAAGAAGACATCGCCCATGCCGTTCGGTGAGCCTGTACCACCCACACAATCGTGAATGAGGCAGATGCCCTCTACAGCTATTGAGGCGTGGTCGACGCTAAACATTTCACCAAGAAGGTACTCCCAGCCCATGACACCAGCAAGAAGGCTGTCAGACCCCGCAGCGCGCAATGCCTTGGCGCGCTTGTTGAGGTGAGCAGGCATGTCGGTAATGACCTCCAACATCTTCCTACGCCCCTTGTAAGCCTCGATTGGGTCATCTCCACTCTCCTCGTCATCATCCTTGTGTATTTGATCTTTGTTGTATCGGTGGAGCAGTTTGGAAAGACCGAGACGGTGCTTCTTCCCAACATCAGCGCTCTCTGCAGTGAAATCATCATCGTCATCGTCGTCGGATCTAGCATGGGCTATAGTCCCCTCAACGGGTTGAAGAGAGCCGCCTTTATCGATCCACAGGCCGTCGAATTGAATCATGCCCTTACCCTCATTGTCAGTCATAGGGGCAATAACGCGGATGGTGTGGGGCATCCTGGGATTCATGTCCTTCATGCGCACGGTGACCAGAGAAGTGGCGTTGGGCAAGATGACATACTCCTCTCCGTCGACGAGCGCCAGGAGAGAGATGGGTTTTGCGGGGACGCGCTGTTTTGATCCGGCGCCAAAATTGTATTGTGAACCTCCAACGTGTCCTTGACCAGGCACCTCACCAGGTTGAAGGTGCTCCTCCTCGTCCTTGGCATCGCGAGGCAGTGTAGTAAGCTCAGGGCGAGCGTTTTGCAGAGAGAGCACGAGAGACGACGTGTTCGTTACATTGAGATCAAAGTAGACACCTGTGTATGTCATGTCAGCCTCAAAGCAGCACACGAGGTAGCGTGAGTCGTACCTGGGAATGCGCCGTCGAATCTCAGGCGGTTGGGGGCAGCGGTCCATCTGCCAACGTACTGCACAAAGACTTGTCAGTGGATTGAGCATGGGTGGGAGTCGGAGAGAGAGAGAGGACGTACGTGTATTTTGTTATTGCTTGCTGGGTAGAATTGCATGTCTGCCGTCACCTCTGGCGGGAACAATTCCCTTAATTTTCTCTGTACTTCTGGCTTATCCAACTCCTTTCGTGCGCCGCTGCTGTACCAGGCGATGAGGATCAGCAATATTATGACGACCCATGTCAGCGGACGCGACAGCAGCCGCTTGAATTTGTACCAGTTGCGGGCGCTGAGAATGGGGTTCGACCTGCTGCCATATGAGGCAGGGTTTGGCAGGAGCGAGGCGGCTTGGCCTGAGGGTTTCCTTGCTAGGCCTGGTGGAAAGGTGGTGCCGGTGCTGGCTATAGGGGAGGCTGCGGGAGAGACGGACGAGTATGTGGTGCCGCCGCGATTACGGGGGGCGTTTTGGGCCATGGCGGCAAAGGGGGTGAAAGAGAGAGGGGAGAGAGGCAGTGAGTGCGAAGGAATGCAGATGGGCTCCTCTGGTCCTCAGGGAAAGGTCATGCCCCGATGTCCAAAGAATGGACGGCAGTTGGTGGAATTAAGGTTTCAATGGGGGAGGAAATGGAGCGAGCGAGGGAGAAGAGAGAGGGAGAGGGAGCGAGGAAAGAGACGGAGGGCGTGAGGGCGCGTCGTGTCTGGCTTGTACTCGGATGCTTGCGCTGCTGAAGGCCACGCTGCGGCAGCTACTTTGCTGGATGGTGAGGTGTTTCGAGGAGCGAGCGAGGTTTGGGCTGGCGTGCGAGTTGCAAATGGTGTTCTTTCCACTGCTCCCCTACCTACGCTACGCTGGGAAATGATAGGTGCAAAGTGGTCGCCCACCAGCCACCAGCCACCAGCCGAGGCGCTATCAAATCTCCTCACGGGCACTCTGTCAATCCTCTGCGAGCCTCCTCCCGTCACATGCGCCCAGATTAGATTTAGTTTTAGATCCAAGGAAGCAGCCGTCTGCTCGCTCGGCAGGCAGGTCTGCAGGTGGTGGGTAAGTACTGTACACCGCATACATACCGTAGATAGTAGGTCGTCATCACCGTCTGTAGCCCGAGGAAGCTGCCTGAGCTGCATCCTCCCATCTTCCTCTGCCTCTCCGTCCCTCCATCTCTCCCCCTTCTTCCAGCGCTGCACCAGATGCCCATCACCGCCTGCCTGCCTGCCTGCCTGCAGTGCACTGGGGTCACCATCTCAAAATCTGTTGAACGCCGATCTTCGTAATGGCTCCGTAGGTAATTTGTGCGTGAGAGGGCTCCAGTGCCACGAGTGCCCTCCCGTGCCTCCCCTCAGATCTCTCCTGGCACATGCATCCACCCACACCCACCCACACATACACACACGCACGCACGCACCAATGCACGCCAATCTGGCAGCGTGATCCGGTGTACATCTTCTGCATTCACGCGTAGCAATCTCTGACTGCTATTCAAGAAGAGCCCCTAGAGGCCGTTGAGACCGCAAAACGCCGAGGTGCTGAAGACTCCTAATGCTGCGACGTCCTGCCTCAGCATGCAACCATTGCACATATGTATCGCACTCCACCCCTTACCATCCATATATGCGCCAACACAATGCTTCTCCCCTACCCTCAGAGTCACTTCTCTCGACTGCTCACATAACGCTGCATTCTGCTTCTTGCTGCTTTTGGTTTGTTCCGCGGGCGAGGTTCTCTCGGCTCTTCTGCACCTTCGTGCCTCCCCTCTTGAGTTCATCTAGACGTTCCTGTGCACGCGTGAACTTGTGTGCTGCGAAGTCTCAGGTTAGCCGCAATTACTCCCACCTTTGGATCATGACATGCTTACCAGCGGCACGACTGTACCATCGCTTTGCTTCTTCCAGGCTTCGTGGACACCCGATACCAACTTCAGTGTAATAGCCAAGTGCGAACATGGCTTTGGCAAGCGGTGGTTCCGCCAGTGCTGCCTTGCGCGCCCAAAGATACGCTTCCGTGTCACTGTGCTCCAAGATACCTTCTGCTCCAGTCAAGTACCATCCAGACAGGGCAAGCTCACTCTGATGTTCTCCCTGTGCTGCAGCTTTGGTGTACCAGATGATACTGTTGCGTGCATCGATTGGACATCCTAGCAAGCCATATTCGTAAGCTTGGCCAAGCCGAAACTGTGCGTGCTTGAACCCAAAGTTGCTCGACTGTGTGAACAACTGAAGCGCACGCGCATCGTCCGGTCCGACCGCGCGAGGCGCCGGTGCCGCCGAGTCGTACAGGCAGGCCAGCTCGTACATCGCATGGGGATTGTCCTCATCTGCAAATTCCACTGCGCGTTTCAGCCACGTGACGCCTTCTGCCATATTCCTCTCCTGGTCTAGCAAGCCTCGAAGCTGGATGATGGCAACCTTGTACATGGACGGCATATCACCGAGAGCGGCCGCCCGCTTGTACCATTGGAAAGCTTTCAACGTATCTTTGCGAGTGCCGCCACCTTCGTCAGGGCCAATCTCGCAGCATACTGCGGTACGATAAGCTGCTTGCGCGTGCCCAGATTTGGCTGCAGACTGATAGAGTGCGAAGGCCGCTTTAGAGTCGTTGGGGATTCCCAGTACACCTGATCCCATGCAGTCCGCTAAATAGAATTGTGCCTCTGGATAATTCTCTGCAACCAGGTCCTTGACGATTGTAGATGCTTCGCCGACGTATTTCTCGCGGTTCTTGTTCCTGGTCCGTACATCTGCCTTTCCCCCCTCATCTGCTAGCACGAGGGCTGCCTCCACAAGCTTCTTTGCAAGCAGGAGCCTGGTCTTGTGATCTCGTGGGTTTTGTTGAATTGCCTGCCGGAGCCTAGCAAGCTCCTCATGAGTGACAGGCCCATCTACAGGTTTCCTGACAGGCACACCGCTAGATCCCGCCGGGACACCCTGCGAAGAAGATTTTTGTCGCGTCGGTAGTGGACCTCCTTGGGTGAGATCCGAAGCTTGATTTTGTAAACCTGGTCGTACTGGGGCTGGGTGGGCAGGCAGAGCGTCGGAATTTCTTCTTCCTGGCGGACCAGTAGCCCCTGGAATCACCGATTTCGATGTTGGCCCATCTGCGCGATGTCCCGCCCCTGTGACAGGCCGCGAAGCGCCATTCAGCATATTGTTTGAACCGCCCGGAGGACCTCCTGGACGCCCGGGCAAAGCACCAGATCGAGAAGAGCCTGCACCGGGCGGAGGTCTGCTGCCAGAACGAGGTGGAGGCGCGCCACGAGACGAGCCCTCTCGAGGTGGTCCACGAGAGCGACTTCTTGCGTCTCGAGGATCGCGTTGATCCCGAGGGTCGCGACTACGTGAGTCTCTTGAGTCAGAGCCACCTGGAGGCGCAGGGCCTCGAGGTGCACCACGAGATCCTGGAGGAGGCCTCGAAGCAGGAGGGGGGCGATTACCTGCCGGAGGGCCACGGCGCGGATCCCTGGGTGGTCCCCGACGAGGATCCATTCCGGGTGGTGGTCTGGGACCAGCACGAGCATCTGGGCGAGCACCTCTACCTGCAGGAGGACCGTAGCCGGGGGGAGCATTTGGATGGGTAGGAGATATAGGTCCGTTACCCTGTCGAGGGCCAGGATCGGAGCGGTAGGTGTCATTACTGCGGGTACGACCCAGATCAGGGCGCCTAGGACCAGCATGTTGCTGCGGCAGAGGAGGTCGTCGGTCACCTGGCAGGGGAGCACCACGAGGTGCATTCATGTCTCCAGAACCCATTTCGTGGACAAAATCACCGCCCTCGAGCTCACTCGGACCCAGATACTGTGCGTTACCTGGGCCTCTTGGTGGAGCCGGTGCCGTGGATCCGTCGTGCAGTGTCATACCGCGTGATCTGCCTTGATGAGCGGGCGGTGGGTTTGGCTGTGAAAAATTGGGCATCTCCTCAGCATAGGGGGTGGCGTAATGTGCTGGGTTTGCAGAACCTGGAGCGGTACCTGGTCGGCTAGGCACGGGGAAAGAAGCATTTGCAGCGTACCCTGCGCCGTAGCCAGAGGGCTGTATGCCAGGCATTGTGGGAGCTTGTTGAGCGGCGTAGGGATCACCGTAGGGATTGGAGGCCATGCCAGCTGGCGGAGTGTACGCGCCGGCTGGCGCTGATGGTGGAAGATCGCCATACCCGTGTACAGGTTCGGTGTAAGGTGAGGGCGCCTGCCCATAACCATACGCAGCGTGATCTTGTTGTGGCGCTTGGGGCTGATCCCAGCCAGCGTAAGGGTTGGAAGAATACTCGTTGTACTGGCCGTAGGATTGGGCAGCAGGACCCCCACCACCTTGCGGCGGATAGGGCTGCGCGTACGCCATGTAGGGAACGCTTGGAGAGGGGCGAGGAGCGGGTAACGAGCGTGTGAAGTATGCGAACTGGGAGGGTGGCTAGAGACTTCGGACCTAGGAAGGCATAGAGGGCAGACAATGGTCGAAAAGGTCCGATGAAATGAACAGGGAGTCGAGGACGTGGTCCAGGTCTCAGACGCAGCCCAGAAGGGGCCAATAGAGGTAAAACTCGAGAGGGAGATGAAGCTGACAGGGCCAGGAGGGCGACACGATTGCCAGCGGAGAGAATAGTGTCGCGTGCGGGTGCTCAGCGCGCGGCGGGGAGGCAGGTGGACAGACGAGGTTGGAAGTTCGAGGTCCTTTGTGGGCTTGGCCAATCAAATGCAGCGGGCGGCCGTGCACAATAATACCAGGCAGGTACCTGATGGGTCTGGAAGATGAGATGCACGTCACGACCGCCGCCTCAAGGTCCAGCTCTGCACACTGTCTATTCATGCCATTGCAATCCGCAGACCTGCCTACCATCCAGCTGTAGGCCTCGTCTCCCACTGACCGCTTGCAACACACCAACGCTTGCCTCCTCTTTGCTTCAGCAAATCATGAGGGCAAGCACTTGGGTCAAGTCCATTGCTGGGTTCGCCGCCCCTTCTGCGACATCAACACAGCACCATTCGCTAACCTTTGAAATGTAGTGGCGCCATCCTGATGATTGGAGGCCCTTACCTCGTAGAATACGTCACACCCTCTGAGGAAGAGCTATTCAAGGCGAGCAACCTCTTCTTCATTGACCCTCTGTCAAGTCTAACCCTCCATGAAGAAATACAACCCCGAACTCCAAAAGCGATCGCTCGAGACTCGCGATGCCAGACTGAAAGAACACAACGAGTTCATGGATAAGCTGCGCCAGTACTCCAAGTCAGACAAGCCAGTCTGGACCGTGTGGAAGGAAGCGGAAGCCGAAGACCGCGTGCGACGAGCCCAGTCCGACGCCGCAGACCAAGGGAAGAAGAAATCGATTGCAGAGGAGATACGGAAGCAGAGGCTTGAGGACCAGTCATGAAGCCACTCGCAGTGAGGAACACGCATGGCAGCCACATGATGCGACATCGCGCAGCTTGCAACCCCGTACCTACAGTCCGCCAGGCCCAAATTGCTATCCGTTCTACCCGTGCGACATCCAGGACGAGTCTGCAACATAGAAGCAGACAGCATCGAACCACGTCGCCAATTGTACATATGGACGTCGAGTTGCGACACAGCAACAGCTGGCGCGCCAAAAGCCTTTCGCCAGCCGGAGGCGGACAAGCAAACGTCGAGCTATGTAGGGTCACGGAAATGCTGGAAGTTATTCGAAAGCGCTTATACACTCATGTTTCTATTGGTTTTCCAAATGCTGCGCCGGTATCATCAAAGCACTTGATCAGACTGGGTATATGTGAGCGTCACCTTGCTTGGAAGGACTTTTTGAGGTAGTAGTCTATTTGCCAGCAGCCATGGCCTCGCCCTTATCCTTGAGCGCCTTTTGCACGCTTGCGCGAGCACTCAAGTTGGTGAACCATCTTTCAAAGTTGTGGTACTTCTCGCGGATCTTGTTCGCCTCCTGCTCGCCCAGAATGAAATCGAGCATCCAGAACCAGGGAACGAAAGCAAGGTCAGCGTAGGTAACGTGCGTTCCAACCAGATAGACACCGCCAGTCTGGTTCTGCATTAGCAACGATCATAACACGCACGAAGCGTACGGGAACCACTCACGCTGTCAAGGTGGCGGTCAATAATGGAGGTGACCTAGTCACATGAACAGTCAGCATGATGATCGGCTTGGACCCGGAAAGGCTGGAAGACGTACGCGATCGATTTCGTTGCGGTAGCGGTCCTTGGCGCTTTGGATCTGCTCGGAGTGGAACTTGTGGAACTAGGACGTCATTAGCTGATGCCGACGCTTGCACAGAGCGAGAAGGGGGCATACCCAGGCAGCCTGGCCAAAGTACGGGCCCTGACCACTAGTCTGGAAATGCAGCCATTGCTGGGTCTGGAAGCGCTCAGGCACCTTGTCGGTGTAGGAAAGCTTGCCCTCCTTGTCGTAGGTAGCGAGCAGATACTCGATGATGGCACCCGATTCGCCCAGGGTCACGCCGGTGTTGGGGTCTTCGATGGCGGGGACGCGGCCGTTGATCCAGACCTTCTCAAAGGGCGCTTCCTTCAGCTCAGCAAACTGGTGGAAGATGGTCTTGTACGGCACGCCCAGTTCCTCAAGGATGATGGCAACCTTCCATGGGTTGGGCCCCTAGGAAGCAGCACGTTAGCTGGGAAGCCGCGCTGGCACGACTGGGTGCTCTGCGCATACCGTGGCGTGGGAGTGAAGTGTGATGGGTTGAACAGCAGACATGGCGTACAAGGTACGGACTAGGGTTCAATGCAGGTTCTTGTGCGACAGATTCGGGGACGGGCGCAAGGTCCTTTAATACGCCTGGCCTGGCCTGTTGCGAGCACGCCTAGGTCATTGTAGAGTTTCCCTCTCACATCATCATTGACGATCGCAACGGCGACATGCCCCTCAATTACCCCACCTCAGCAGCGTTCCTGCGTCCGTCCGAGGGTCCGGGTGCTCATTCCGCCATGTTCGACCAGCGACAAAAGGTGGTCCAGGGCACTGGAGACGCTGCTTGCGACGCCCACCAAGCCTCGACTCCATGTGATCTCCACACGACGGCTTCCTTCACTCTGGTCGAAACTCATCCTCGCTGTCGTCTCTCGGGACTGGTAGCGGACCTCCGTCCTCGTCTTCGTATGTGAACGTGTACGCCGGCGTAGCTGATCGAGATCTGCGGATTGGTCGTGCGCCTGGCGACGCTCCTTCAGCCGACAACTTCAAGCAGGAGCCATCTGCGCTGGTTGCTGGCCGCTTTGTCTTCGCTGTGCTACCCTTTGGCCTACCACGGCCCCGTTTGATCGCATGTGAACTTGCAGTGGTATCGCCATGATCCGTCTCGCCAGTACTTGCACCCACGGATGTTGCCAGCTGCTTGTTCTTTGCCGTGCTGCCCTTCGGTCTACCGCGGCCTCGTTTAGGTTGATGTACACTCGCGGCATTGTCGCTGTGGGCGGTCTCGCCAGCACTTCCCTCCACGGCCCTTGCCATTCGCCAAATCTTTGCTGTACTGCCCTTTGGCCGTCCGCGGCTTCGTTTCATCGAAGGCCCGCTAGATACGCTATCGCCGTGATCCGTCTCGCCTGCGCTCACATCTGGATGGACCGATGAATGTGGCTTTGTCTTGCTTTCCTGTGCTCTCTGACTACCTTGTTCGCGGTGCGAGATCGCATTCGTGCCCGGCATGCGACTTGGAGAGCGGTGTGATTCGTCATATAGTTCACCATCGCTGACCAAGTGGCTGGTCTCGCTGCTCACAGAAAGACTTCGACTGCTCAGTCTTGATCGCCCTTCTTCGCTGCTTAGAAAACCGGTTTGCGACGAATAAAGATGGATCACGTCTCGCCTCAGCATTCTCTTCGTGCACAGCTCAAAAGCCTCCTCAGGTATCTCGTATTGCTGCCGCTGCCAGGTAGTGCGCCACTCGGGCACCGCATATGACTGCCATCCAGCCAGTTCGCGCGCCTTTCTGCGTTCTTTACGAGGTTTGGCGATGTACTGGGCTCTCCCAGATCCGCTGCCAGTAGCTTTGAGCTTGTCAGGGCAAGGTAGTCCAAGGACTTTGCAGAGTCGGGCCTCCTCAGCGCGAGACCCTCGGGTATCTATCGCCTCAAGATACGCATCTTCTTTCCCAGCTATCTCGGACTCTTTTGGCGATATAAAGTCTGTTATCAGTGTCATGCAAGATTTTTTTCGTGTGCGTCCTGCACCCTTGCTTTGAGACGACGAGTCTGTACACAGTCCCTCATTCTCACCTTCCGATGAGAATACACTGTGGTCGCTCTCCACATCACCGACCTCTGCTGAAAGTTGCTCTTGATAGGAGATCTCATCTGTTTCGATAGAGACCTGAGGAGGCTCGCGTGGGGTTTCATCTCCAGCGACGAGTTCATGCGGAAATGTCAGAAGCCTTTCGGTTTCCTCGAGACTAAGCACAACTTGACCATCACCGTCAGCATCTTTAGTGGGTGCATCCAATCCGCTAGCATTGATCAGATCTCGACTCTCGGCCAGTGGGGTGAGGTTCAAACGTCGAGGACATGCTCGCCAGAATTCGTACGAGTCCTGCTCCCAGCCCAGAGACTCGCACGCGGCGTCTACGTCGTCAATCCTCAAGAGTGGAAGCCTCTCTGACCCCCTGTGGCCCCTGTTTGAAGCTAATTGCAAACGAGACTGCGCATGGAAAATAGCGGTCTTGACAAGTCGTTGCGTGGCTTCGACGACTAACTTGTAGAAAGTGACGAGACCGCTGGCATAGATGCCTACCATGCTCGGTCTCCCATATTCCTGCCAATTTTGGTCGTCTCGAGGGCCTTTCATAAAGACCTGCTTCGACAGCTCAACCATTCGACGACAGTGCAGTAGTGACATGGCTTTAGATAGACTGCTGTGGGGATCATCGCCGGTTTGCGGCAGGAACAGCCGGTCGTTCAAATATTCACGCCGCAACTCCTTGTTCGAGAGGACGGTAGATGTTAAGAGCCATTGGTTTCCGAATTTATCTTGCTCAACAGATCTGTCTCGCTCTTGACAGAGGAAGCTGAGCGAATCAGCGGCATCTTCCAGAGCATCGCAACACGGACTGCTGATCTCTGCTGCAGCAGGTATGTCTGAGCTCCGCATGAGATGTTCGCCGGATTCTCCGAGCTCAAGCTCGTTGGCACATTGCTCGAGAAATTTGAGATATCCCATTGTTTCTGACTCTGATTTGGAGGTCAACTGACGGGCAATTGCGGATACATCCATGCGGCCAAATCTCTCAAGCGCTGCAAAGAGACAAGCCTTCTCTTGTCTCGTCCAGGTCGAGCCATTCGCGTCGAGAGTGTCGACTAAGTTTGGGTCGCAGTCAGCCAAGGCGTTGCATGCTGACACGGTCAAATTGAATTCCTTTCGATATGCATCGCTGCATGTTGCTTTCCAGCGCTTTGCCTGAGGCTCGCTCACTCGACTGAGACCATCCTGTTCACCTAAGTCTCTCCTCCTCTTGCTCGCGAAAATTGACTGCTCCGGCCCATTGCACGATGGAGCATCTTGGCTGGGACTGCGTGCGCCCGACTGCGTTTGTTCATCCGCCATCTCCTTGTTTTGAAAGGCAGCGCAATTGGAACGCTGTCAGACTGCAAAGCATCATCCGAACAGTTCAAAGGCACAGTCGAGCTAGACTTGTCTCCAATTGAGCAAGTGCACGTTCTCCGCCTCAGGCTGTCGTGCGCGTGTTTAGTCCTGTGGGCGGCACGGCGGCTTATAATGAGGCTTAAATTCTTGGCCTTGGAGTTCGGCGCGGGCGAGCATGCGTGCCCGGTGCCGCGGGTGCATCTCAACTTCCTCCATGCAGGAAGCCCTCAGCAATGACATGCTACCACGTTCGTTTCGTCTGCGTTGTCCAGTGCTGAAGTCAGTTTCGCCACAATGCTGCTCCAGTCGCTCGCTTTCCAAGAGGTCTACACCTGCCGCTGCTCTTTCTAATCCAGCAAGACCTGCTCGCAGCCCCGTGCTCCGCAATTACCAGGAAGAATGTATACAGTCAGTGCTGGCTGCTTTTGCTCAGGGGAGGCGGCAAGTAGGGGTCAGTCTTGCTACCGGAGCGGGCAAGACTGTCATCTTCACTGAGATTATCGGCCGCGTAGAGAACAAGGTACGGGCCACTCGGACGCTCATCCTCGTCCATCGACAAGAGCTTGTAGAACAGGCCGCCAACCATTGTAGCCAGCGATACCCCGAGAAATCTGTGGAAATAGAAATGGGAGGCTTGCTTGCATCTGGTTGCGCAGACATAACGGTTGCGTCTGTGCAGAGTATCATCTCCAAGGACAGGCTTGACAAGTTTGATGCGTCGAAGTTCAAGCTGATACTAGTTGACGAGGCACATCACATAGTGGCTTCGAGCTACTTGAGAGTTTTGAATCACTTCGGTCTAGGTGCTCAGGCGCCAGATCCAATGACGACCCCAGCTCTCCTCGGAGTAAGTGCTACGTTCGGCCGACACGATGGGCTTGCTCTGGAAAAGGCTATCAAACATATCGTCTATCACAAAGACTATGTTGACATGATCGGAGAGAATTGGTTGTCGGATGTGATCTTCACGACCGTTCAATCCAAGGCAGAGCTCACCAAAGTCAAAACCTCAAAGTCCACAGGCGACTTCATGACCGGTTCCTTGGCTGCGGCCGTCAACAATGACGAGACGAACCTCATTACGGTGCGCTCCTGGATCCATAAAGCCTTCGATAGAAAGTCTACACTCGTCTTCTGTGTCGATCTTCAGCACCTCTCTTCGCTCACTGCTACGTTTAGAGCGCATGGCATCGATGCGCAGTTTGTCACGGGTGATACTCCTCGGCAGGTGCGCAGCCAACGCCTGGACGCCTTCCGAAAGGGCCACTTCCCCGTTCTTCTCAATTGCGGAGTGTACACTGAAGGTACTGATATCCCTAACATCGACTGTGTCATCCTCGCTAGGCCAACAAAATCTCGAAATTTGCTCGTTCAGATGATTGGCCGAGGGATGCGTCTCCACCCTGGAAAGAGAAACTGTCATGTCATCGACATGGTCGCTTCACTCGAGGGCGGCATAGTCACTACGCCCACTCTCTTCGGCCTCGATCCAGATCTAGCAGTCGAAGCAATGAATCCCTCCGCAATGCAGAAAAGGTCTGAGCAGAGAAAAGAAGAAGAGCGAAAACGCGAGCAACATGCAAGAGAGATAGGCTCATCTGATACATCTGTTGCTCATCGGACGCTAAACAGTAGCATCACCTTCACGGATTACGACTCTATGAGCGACCTTGTCAGCGATACGACGAGTGAGCGGCATATTCGCGCGCTCAGCCAAAATGCTTGGGTCAACGTGGGATCAAATCGCTTTATTTTGGCTGGCGGTAGTGATGGAAGCTATCTTACTCTCGACCAACCTTCAAGAGACCAGCTGTGGCGTGCTTTTTACGTCGGTCGGGTGTCGACCGAGAATGAGTCGGCCTTCAAAGATGGATGGAAGCCATTCATGCGTCCACGTGAGGTGGCAAAGGCCGATGCATTTGAAAGCGCGTTGCGAGGTGCGGATACATATGCCAGCAAAGTATTTCTCTCTAGATTGATCACTCTCCGGAAGCCTTTCGCGGCGTGGCGCGATCGTCATGCATCTAGGACTCAGGTGGATTTTCTCAACAAGTATAGAGATGCAGATGAGCAACTAAATTGTGAGGACATTACGAAGGGGGAAGCTGGAGACGCTATCACCAAGATAAAGCACGGCGCTCGCCGTAGATTTAAGGAGCTAGGTGTCGCCAAGAAGAAAAGGCAAGCGGAACTTCGCAAGATCGAAGTAGCGAAACAGAGGAAGGAAAATGAGACGGTCAAAGTTGGGCCTGTGGGTGCTGCTGCTCGGTCACAGGAGATCGGGCCCGAGTACGAGCTGTAGGTGCCACGACCCAAGGCAAGGCATCTGAAGTGGAACTACTTGTAATCTGAAGACTTGTCTTTGAATGAAGCAGGTGGCCGTGTAGATCATTATGCAGATGTAAGAGAGAGAGATCTTGAACCTCTATTCGAAATGTGTGCTATTATTCGCTGTCATCCCAATGTTCCAAAGAATCTAGAACCCCCATTGCCTACACCAAAGTCCCATCCATTCCGGCTTGACTGCGTCCAGTTCCCTCAGCGCAGGGCTGACGGCCTCAGTTCGCTTTGTCTCGAGTCTGACAGCCCCTTCCCCTCCTCCAGATCTCATGGCTTTGACAGATGACTCGTAGAAATCAAGCAGCTTCACTCCTGGATTTTTAGCGACATCTTCATCACGAATGCTTTCCTGGCTTTGTCTGAGCGCTGCAACCCATTCCTCCCATGTTACCTCGCTCTTGATGCGGTCCTTGTAGTAGTCTTTGACCGCTGTTTTTAGCATCCGCCACGTAGTACTGTGCGGGTTGACGCCGTGGAAAAAGCCAGTCTGACCTGATAGGGAAACATCTAGAATAATGCGTGCTTCCGTTTCGATAGGAACCCATGCGACATCCTGCATCGGACCCAGATCTGATGGGAGAACACCCAAGTAGGCAGAAGAAGCCACTATACTTGGGAACCACTCCTGCTTGTTCCAGACTCCCTTTTCTGATAGAGGACCCGCCACTTGACCAACGCGGATAATGGCAGCGGGGACATGAGACTTCGCCTGAGCAGCCTCGAGAATGTGCGAACCAACCAGCTTGGACCGACCGTAGCCGCCTTCTGCGTAAGTGAGGTCTTTCAGTGTGTCCTCGGGCACAATTTCATTCGCAGGGAAAGACGTGACGACTGCTATAGAAGAGACGAAGGTGATGTGGGGCCGTCTTGCTGATGCAATGGACAGATCAACGAGGTTGCGAACGCCGCGAACGTGTGGTTCAAAGGAGGCGAGGGAGAGGTTGAAGTCGACCTGCCACTGATTATGGACGATTAAATCCACCTCTCGCTGGAGCTTCAAATATATGTCCTCTGAGAGACCTAGCTGATGACTGGAGAGATCGGCATGGAGGAACGTCGTTTTGGGGAATGATGTGTCTAGGCCGCGGGATGCAGAGACCGTCACTTGTCGTGTGTGGCCATCCTGCGCACGGTTGAGGGCTATTATAGACTTGACAGCTGGATTTTCATTGAGAAAGTCAAGCAGGTAAGAGCCAATGGCACCTGTACTGCCTGTGAGTAAAACAGTGAGGTCCTGCGTGGCCGGCGGACGTGTCGGCGGTGATGAAGCTGGTAGATCATGAGTATACTTCTCGATCATAGCTTCCATATCGTGTACATCCCAGCTTGAACTCGTCGTCGTGCCGGCTGGGACGATCTGCCGATATAGCGATGCTGCCAAACGACGGGGCGTTGGATTCGTGTAGATGACCCGTGTCGCAATAGAAGAGGCATCCGTAGTTATGTTTGCAGCACGAAGTCCGCCTTGGATTGCTCGCGACATGGTGAGAACCTGCATGCTGTCAATTCCTGCGTTAAAGAAGTCGGCGTCTGCGTCAAGCGAGCGAATTCCCAGCGTAGACGAGAAAGCGACTCTGATCGAGTCTATGAGAGCGTCTTCGGAGCTTGCGTCTATGGAAACTGTTGTCGAGTTGAATGCATCGCCAGCCTTCTCGTAGATCTTTTCGATTTCATCTTTGTATAGCTGGACAGCCAGAGCGCGTTGAATGCTGCCTTTGCCGGAGCGAGGAAATGGCTTCTTCGGATTGGTGAGAGCAATATACTGTCTTCCGATCTGTCCATGAGCGACGGTTGCCTTGTTTGCTCGAACCACAGTGGGCCAGACCTCATCGACGAGAGCTCTAGCTTCTGCATAGGATTGGGGATGATTTCGCGGCTCGAGAAGTAGTGCGGGCTGAAACTTGCCGGTACCAACGACAACAGCGCCAACGATTTTTGGATGACCTATCAGAGTATCCTCGATAGTGATGGGATTGAGCTTTTCGCCGTTGCTGAAGACAAGGATGTTGTCGGCGCGACCATAATAGGTCCATGTACCTGGCTTGCCGAAAACCTTCTTGAAAAGGTCCTTTGTACTCCATTCATCTGAGAGGGCAATTAGCGACGTTGCATGTTGGTGTTCGGATAGTGATGCATACGGATGTCTGGGAACGTGTAAAAGCAGCCCTGAAGCCCAGAGCGGACATTCTTCTTCACCAGAGTCTGCTCATAAACATCTTCTTGGCCCTCAATTGGAATCCATTTGAAATTGGAACCGTCGTCATCGAAGACATAAGTGTACCAATCGCGAGGATCCAAGGGCATGTACAGCGACATTGGCGCACACTCGGTTGAAGCAATGACGTTGTAGAGGTTGATGCCATGTGAGACGAGCCTGTCGCCGGCATCTCTTGCAACGGCGCCACCTCCATAAGCAACGTACTTCAGCCCCTCCAAGACTTTGATGGATTCATCGTCGAAAGCCATGTCCTCCACAAGTGAAGGTGCGAATACTGCAGCATCGGCACGTGAATTCTGGATCGAATCCAAAAGGAGGCCCATGTTTGCGGGCTTGCCAGCGGGTGGGAGGAGCATGGGCGTGCCAAAGTATACACCCACCATGAAGGCGAAGTACAAGCCAGCAGCATGGAAAAGTGGCACTGCAGGCAAATTGAATCAGATGTGTTTCACTTCATCTTGGAGACAAGACTCACTTGTCATGAGAAGCCGCTCTGATTTTGCAAGAGCTTGAAGCCAGTATACTTGACCTTTGAACTGGCTCTGGTCGCGCAGAAGTCCTGCCCCAGAGATCATGCCTTGACGTACGATTATTGGCTTCGGCAAGCCTGTGGAGCCGGAAGTATGCAGAACGACGAATGGCTCGTACTCGAGTTGGTCGAATGTGGCATTGTAGGGCACATGGGGCACTCTGCTATCATCCAGCCAATCTTCTTGCGTGCCTACAATGACAGCCTTCATCTCACGTTCGCAAAGCCATGGATTTACGAGTGCGTGCAGGTTGTCTGTGTAACAAATCGCGTTGCAATCAGTTTTGTTGAACAGATTGAGCTGGCCCTCAATGGAGTTTCTTGGCGATATCAAGAGGGACTGCTTGTCAGTATATTAAGCAGTTCGACCAGTGACAAGACATACTTTGTAGCCAGCCTTCAGGCAAGCAAGGACAAAAATGACATAGCGCAGATCATTCGGCCCAATGTAGGCAATAGTCGGATAGTCTGATCCAAAGCCGAAATTTGATATGATGCGTTGGGTGACACGATTGACGGCATTCGCAAGGTGCGCATAAGAGTAATCCTTCCATCCTCGGCTCAAATTATCTCCATCTATGGGGACCGATGCCCAGACTCGGTGAGGCTCCTTTTCAGCAAGTTCATCCACAAGACTCGGCACTAGACGATATGTGAAGTCGACGGAGCCTTCCATTTGTGGCTACCAGGGTTTATGTGAGTGTCGTAAATCCGGGGGGGAGTAGACAAGGTAGAACAAAAGGTAGTTGTAGCGTAGGAGAATGTCCAGAGAGAGTGAGGCACGGCTTAGAATGCTTTTGAAGATGGCGAAATTCTACGTTGGCAAGCAAAGACACATTTGCATAGACTCGACCGAAGGTGATGATTCCACTCGTGCCACTGAAGCGAGTAGAGACGTCGGGCTCGCTCCGGTCCGCTTCGCCTCGCGTGAAATCCGAGTCACCTGGTGTGCCTGCGTAGCGACAGCGACTGACGAGCCGGTCGAAGTGTGAGAGCAAAGCCCGAGACTGCAGACAGATTGAGCCATGGAGGGAAGCTGGACAAGACAGCGAGGTGACACCATCAGGGACATGGCAGTTGGACTTCCATGGGTGCCGAAGCGCCGACAATCCGAGCGGGAACGAGGGGAAGGAGCGAAGAAGCGGAGGAGCGGAGGGGGCGGTGGAGATGCCTTAGTCAGCGACCGCACATCGTACATAGGCCGCTCAGACGGGAGGCAGCCGCCACTACGAGCGGAAGACCCCAGAGATGCTCCTTCGTTCCAACAACAAGCATTGCGGCGCAGTGGATCGTATCGTGCTGGCTAGGCGTTCTCGGCATTGAGCCTGAGAGTCATTGCTGGAGCTTTGCCCAGCTTGCCCGCATTGACGGGCTCAAAGTTTCTATTCGACGCTATCCTTCGACGATCCGGATCTTTCGGCCATCTCATCCTTCACCGCGCGACCATCTCCAGACACTGGCTTCGATGACAGCTACATTCAATGCGTATTCTAGGAGTTCCGTCGCCAGGAGAATTTCCTCGCAAGCCACAATGCGGGCCGCCGAGCTAAAGAGGCGGCGGTGAGCTGCTTCAATCTACGAAAGAGGCGTCACAGCAACACATTCCCTTGCCCCGTACCAATCCCCTAATCTGACTCGGTCACGACGTTAACAGGGTGCATCCGCCCGGCCGCAGTACAGATTGCTTGTCCTGGCTTGCCACTCGTTTTCATCTCGTTGAAGGAAATTCCGAACCCAGTCAAAACGTCACTCGTCATCAGAGAGCGACGAAGGCAACCTCACAGTCTAGGCCGATTCCGCAGCTTTAGGTTCAAGGAACAGGCTCCCGTCTGTTCGCTTCTAACCCCAGCTTCTTTGCCGCGTGGCTTGCAGGTGGCTTGTGATTGACGCAAACTTCGCCTGGCCAGTCTTTCGAGGCCTCCAGCTCCTTCACCACCGTCCTTCGCCCACCCCCCCTTGTCCATCCTTTCGCCGCCAGGACCCTCGTGGGAATTGATTTCCTTCGTCTATGGCTGAATTTCATGCATACACCTTAGTGTCCTGTGTCAGCATAATGCAGACTCAGGCTTCTTGTTCCGCTCATCATCATCACCACCAGGTAAGTGAAATCATACCGCGAGATGTGTAGTTTAGCGAGCAAAGCGGAGTCAAGACATTCGTAGCAGGCTGCATACGACGGTGCCTTGATCTTCATACCGCAAGGCTTGCTTACTCAATTCGGTAACTCGCGACCAAGCTGCAAGGGAACCTATCCGAGGGCCGGCCCTTTATGGCCGGTCGTGTACATTGGTCAATTGCAAGCAGGGCCCTGTTACGACATTGCTTGTATTCGCACCGAGCTTGTCCTTGATAACGACATGAGTGCACAAACAAAGCCAAGAACACTGGGCTCAGCGTCGAAAGGCAGTCTCTCATACATTCAGTGCCATCCCCGCGCCTAGGGCTGGGCCCCCTTCGCATGCATATGCACTGAGACAGGATCCTGGTTGACTTTGCATCTTCTTAGTTGATGAAGACTCATTCGGCCAAGAGTCAGCCCCAAGCGTCCTGAGAACAGTAAGACCTAACGGGCGGGATGGCGACGGCTTTTCCTTACCCGGCCCTCTCGCCGTTGAACCGCAGTCGATGTATGCAGGTCATCCTCCTTGTCAGGTTAGAGATCGACCTTCCTAAATCCAGGTCCCTGCCGTCCCAGACCACAGGCGAGTGTCGCATCGACAATTGATGCCTGTGAATGTGGTCTTGCCGCATGATCGCTATTGCTCTAGTTCCATAGTCAGCACATGCGTCTCGCTTAATGTATGCGTAGGCAATGTATCTCAATCATCCGACGTTGCAATGCCCAAGGCAGTGGCTTGGGATCAGCTGCTGGATGCACAGACGCGGTCAAGTTTGGACCGAAAGCATAGTCTGCGCGGCCTGGCATTTGATTCCTAGGCGAACGAGTCGTCAGATAGTGCTGGACCGCGAGTATAAAGACAGGCTGACCTCTCACTATCGGGGAGGAGAAGGCAGACAGCCTCCGCTACACCTACAGCAGAGCAATCTTTTCCCAAGAACCTCCGCAACCACCTGCCATAATGTTCTCCAAGACCTTCCTCGTTATGGTCCTCAGTGCCGCCGCAATTGCTGTTCCCACCAGCAACCATGCTAAGGAGACCTGCACCTCCGCTACCGCCACCCCCACTCCCTCTGGCAACACAGTAAGCAATGCCCTTCCACCATTTGGGAGGTTGAATATGCGTGAGCGTGGACTGAAATTCCTACAGAACAACGGAAATGTGTGCGGCAACGGCCAAATTGTTGCGTGCTGCAATGGTCCATCCAGCAGCAGGACCTTCAGCGCTGGAAACTGCAGGGGCCTCGGTCTCCTGAATCTCCCTCTGTTGAACCAGTGCGGCACTACACAGGCGGCTTGCTGCACGCCGAAGGACGGCAGCGGTGACGAGCAAGTTGGCCTTATCAATCTCGACTTGAATCTGGATATTGAGTGCAACATCATCGACTTGCTGTAAAAGTACAGTCTGCGATTGAATTGGGCGTCGTATGGAGACGGCGAGCGATATGTCCGACCTACTCAAGTTCTACGAACGTTTTCTATGTGATGACATGATGGTCTTGCGTGCTGCCAAAAAGCGACAGCAGTCACGGTCTTTGAAAATCCTACGCGAGGAACGAATCTAAATGAACAAAGTCAACATGACCTTGACCTGTTTCCTCTCTCACGCCTCTATCTGTCACGGTCCACCCATTTTGGCGCAATCTCATTCATGAGTGTCTCGTGGGCGCCGAGCAATCCCAGCTCAGCTGGCTAGATCAGGAGTCGATAGATAGCGGCGGTGTGAAGCAACGTAGACGGACAGTGGAAGGAAGCAAACAGGCACTCAGACATGCGAGGGTGACACACTCCATCATCCAGCCGGGACGAGCAAACGTACAAAGTCGCCAAAAGAGAACACATCTGCGCTGACTCGCTAACCGCTTGCTAGACAGGGGCTGACGCTGTAGCCTCGTCCATTCCTTTCGCAGACACTTGACGTCGCACACACGTGCATCTTCCGAACCCAACTTGTCCTCTAATCGATGTCAATATCCGCAAGCGACTCGAGCAGCCAGCTGATGTTCTTAGCCTGCTCGGCCGTCTTGTAGACATGCTATCCCTTTCGGGCCCATTCG
Organism: Taxillus chinensis; assembly: GCA_023512835.1. Classification (NCBI taxonomy): domain Eukaryota; kingdom Viridiplantae; phylum Streptophyta; class Magnoliopsida; order Santalales; family Loranthaceae; genus Taxillus; species Taxillus chinensis. Next base: position 84,717 of record JAKCVP010000066.1, read on the forward strand.
TGGCTGCTCTTCGCATTCTTCGTAACGGGGAAATAATCGAGGCCGGTACGACTTTCCCATCTCGGCACTGCGACAGGTAATCGTGCCTGAAGATCAGGCGTGGCTGCGCTGATACAGAGATGAGGCTGCCCTGCCCCAATGTCCACCAGAGCATGTGGCCAATGCTGATTGAGAAATGTCCTGGATGGATTCGGAGGCTGTGTAGCACTGCTCGACGCGAAGCAGCTAGCTTGACTTGCCTCCTTGACCTTGGTCGCACCGGCCCGCTTCCTGGCGCGGCTTGGAAGCGCGCTGAGGCTGGTCGAGGCAAGGCCACCTTGCCCCGATGTGCTGTCCGTTTTCACCGGGTGGGATGCGCTGCGACGCGCTGCTTAAGACAATAAGCGTGGCGAAAGCCTGACTGCACGTTGCCGCAACATCAACCCCGAAGAGACGAAACGCCAGAGTCTTGTCCGGAATGATCGGGAGGTTCAAGAGTGCAACGGTCACCTTGAACGATTGAGAGCAAAGCGCAAGTGGAATGAGACATGGCCGTTGCAACCTTACGATCCAGACAGCAGTGCGTGTCACAAGGTCGTGATGTTGGCATCAACCTCGACTGATGCGCTCGGCTTGCTCGTTATGCTCGTCCATAACGGAGAGCATGTTGCGCCGCGTGCTGAATGATATAAGGCTCTCCAGGCGCTCTGCGCCTGCAAAGTTGCATTTCAGTATCGCTGGCGAGCAGACCTTTCACAGCGCGGCACGAAGGATAAACGATACTTGACGATCAAGTCTATTGTCGGTGATTCTAGCCCCAGGTCACTGATGCGTCTAACAAGTACTAACACGCAGCAGAACACAGCGATCGCGGTAGTCGCGGTCTAGCACCAACGCCAACATGCCTAAAGGAACTCCATGTCCGCATAGTTGGGAGTACATCAAGTCGGATCAGCCAATCCAAACTTTTCACTGCCACAAATGTCACTCTGGACCCCACAGCAGCATCTTTCAGTGTCAGCATTGCCACATCAAGTGCTGTCGCGAATGCACTTCGAAGCGTGGATGACGCATCAATTCTCCCACTGATTGTAGCGCACTCTTGTAGGTCTCAACCATTTGGCGACCTCTGCTTTTGCTTAGGCCCAGCTAACGCGCAGGCCTTTTGGAGACGCCCGCATGCATTTCCCCTAATATTAATGGTAATGAAGCGTCCGCTGCCAACGCCCTTATAAATACACATGTTTCGGGCGGCAGAAGGACGAGGGACGCCGTATGCGGCCATGACAGGTTTATGCCTGAAGGACTGGAGCTCGGCGTTGAATGGTCGCTATGCGTTTCGATGATCGGGCTGCATGGAAGTCCACATCAATGCAAAAGTTTTGTAGACTGGAATAACATCATTCGGACCAATGAAGTCCTTGTTAGTCTTGACCTTGCTCTTGCTTGTCAGTCGTCACTAGCTTGTGTCTGGCTCTTGTACAGGTCATGTAGAGGTTACCTTTCCAAACTATGGCTGATGGTCTGTACGATAACGTAGATAGTGCCAAGTCTGCAATTCCTACTGTGACGTGCATGAGAAGTACGTGGCTCGATCTTCTAGACCACCGAGAAGACTGACTCCACGATAAAGGTTGTCGTGCGCATCTCAAGGGCGCACGCCGCCAGACGCTCAGATCTTACCGCCGGGATGCCTACAAGGAGCGACTGGAACAAGCCTATTGTCCACCGCCAATTCCACTAGACTACGTGTACACGTCCGTACCACAATAGTCTAATGATGCCAAGCGTGAGTCACAAGTCTACCAAATCTGTCGTTGGACGTTGCTTAACGCATAGAGGATGAAAATCTCAAGTCGTCTACCTTCCTGTCAATTCACCCCGTAGAAGAGCGAATGCATTTCCAAACGCCTCGCTATGCATACTGAGTGGCCATTACGCTGACTGACGAGAGTTCTAATTGTAATGAATGAATAATTGACTCATGCTTTCGCCATGGTGGTTTCTGCGAATGCTTTCCGATAGTAACAAGCTTGTATCGAGGATCCTGAGCTTGGTACTCTTCTCCTGCTTTGCAATGGGAATAGGGAATGCGTCAGTAACGATAATTCCGTCAATGAACTCGCAACTCTCCAGCTGTTCCAAGCAGTCGTCGCCGAACAGACCGTGCGTGGCGAAACAATACACGCGAAGAGCACAACCCCTCTTGACAACAGTTTCAGCCGCAGCTATCCACGATGCCGGCTTGTCAATCATATCGTCAATGATAAACACTGGCTTGTCACGGACGTTTCCCACCAGGGTAATGAGGGATTCTGGGTCTCGTAGGTGCTGTTCCTCGTCATCGGATGACTCAGCTGCGTCTCCAGATCCGCCTAGACCAGCTCGCTCCACGGTCCGAACAGACGAGGCAATGGAGAGATGGCTCCGTGTCATGTTCTCTGTCAAAGTCTCGACCTCTCCGCTTGCTGTTGTTGAGGGAGCAAAGGTCGAATCTTGCGAGGTTGTTGGCGAGGGAGCACTCTCGTCCACTATATGCCCATGGCAAAGACGTCCAGTGACTACTTCGTGGGACCCATGGTCAGCATCGTCTTCTCCATCTGACTCGTCGGAAGATGAATAATCGTGCTGCACTGGGACAGGAGTAGCGTACTCATGGCGGCTCAGGTGATAATTTGGCGGGTCGTTATTTGCATAGCGGCTCAGTGGAGATGGGTTAGCGGGTTGGTGTTGGCCATTGACTCTACCGTTGAGAGGAGGGTTACGGGATGATGCGCCCTGCAGTGGTGTCACGGTGTCTGTCTTCTCTGTGCAACCATTGATGGAAGCTCGCTCTGGTGAGCGTTTGGATGAAGTAGAATAAGAGCTGCTCTCAAAGCTATTGACGAGGTTGCGCTCAAGGATGATGGAAGTACTCATGGAATTTGGCACTGAGCCTGGCCGGCGGCGATCCGTCATGACGATGCCAAAGCTCAACTTGAGAGCATCTGCAAGCGAGGTTACGCGTTTTGTCCCACCAGCATTCTTACTCACAACGACTGCGTTTCTCCAATCCGGGATATTGGCCTTGATCCAATGAGCGATGAGAGGCTCCGCAACGAGGTTGTCGACGGGACACTTGAAGAAGCCCTGCATTTGGCTCGCATGAAGATCAATTGTGATGACATGATTGACGCCTGCAACGTGGAGCAGGTTTGCTATCATGCGAGCTGTGATGGCTCCTCTATGTGACTTCTTTTTGGACTGGCGAGAGTAGGGAAAATATGGCATTACAGCGGTAATGGACTTGGCAGATCCACTTTTACAAGCCGAGATCATGACGAGAAGTTCCATTATAGAGTCATTGATCCTTATAATTGTCAGTGGAGGAGTCCGACTTTGGTGAGGAATGCCAGGATCTCACTTGTTGCTGCCACTCTGGACAATGAAAACATCCTTGTCGCGGACGGAAGTCTCTGCGTTCTTAACCTCAGCTTGAAGCACAGGCCGTGAGGCGATTGTAAGGACATACGCATGTTGACCTTGGTCTCACCATTTGCAAACTTTCCCAGGTCGGCAGCGGAGACACCCTGCCCCAGTCTGGCGCAGATAGCGTCAACAAGGGCAGGATGCGAGGATCCGGAGAAGATCTCAGTCTGGCGCATGCTGCAGGCTAGCTGTGGAAGAAGCTGACATGCGACTGAGGGATTAGCATTACTTGCGGGCGAGCAAGAATTGCACGCGACAGTCGGCAGTGGAGGAGGAGAAGTTTTGTTAGTAGTAGTGAAAGCGGAGTACCCGACCCCAAGCTTCCGTCATAACTCCTGATCAGTGGGCTAGCCCAAAGGAGATGGGTGTTCTGCGGGTCCACTGCACGTGCAGTCATTTACCTACTGAGTTATATAGTACGAATTCTTGTCATTACATTCATCGCCGGCGCCCGCGGCACGCATCCGATGTCGTCTCACGCAGTAGCTGCGAGTCTGGCAATCTTTCATTTGCCATCCTTGTCCTACGATGAGGCCGATTGATCTTCTTCACTGGCATATGGTCTCTGGTCGACGTCGAAGAGAAAGACGAAATTATTCCCCCCTAGTACTGTATCTCCTCGCAGTTCGCTCGCCGCAAAATGATTATCGAGGGAAGCGTAGCCTTGTGGAGAAATAAATTCTGTGACGTGTATGCCCTACGGCGATCTCTACTGCGGTACAAAGATATCCATATTCAAAGGCTTCAACGGACACGCTGAACGTTCACAAAATACAGCCGACCGGAGTATGTCGAGGTCGATCTTGAGCTCATGCTTGCGAGTCCAAGTGACCGGTCCTGCCATCATGCCGCACGTTGGCCAGAAGTCCGAGTGGATGCTTCAATGTCGAGCACGAGCAGGTGCGACTGTACCCCGCTGGGGCTTCGCTTGGCTCCGTCAGATCCTGCTTGACCAGTCAGCAAAGTTCTACCTTGCTCAGACTCGTTCTCCTAACTTGGAGGCCTTTATCGCTCCGTTGCATGAGGCAGTCCCGACCGAAGAAAATTACCAGGATCAGGGAGCGTAGGTCAAATGCGAGGAGTGAATGAGCCATTGTGTACGTGACGCTAATGAACTTTTCTATTGTGAGTCAACCCAGCTGGAGGCCTTTGTGCCATCGCTGTCATTTATGAGCCTCCTCTCGGGCATCTACGATAGTCAGGCATTAGATAGGGCGAACGAGCGCCTGGTCGCCAAACTCTCTGTTCAATGAAGCTGCAACACATCTGCCAGGGCTCAACCTTGCGTAAAGACGTAGTCACGCAAAGCTGTGCGCTACACGGCATGAGGCCGCATCAGACCCTCATGAGCCCTAAATGACGGATCCGCGCATTCTTTCATCAGGCCTTAAGTACCTGGCACGTTTGATGTGTGTAAGACGCGTGCGCGGTTACCTGGGGCTACCTAGCGTGCCAAGCGCGCTTTTAGTAACACCCCCAGTGACAACCCCAGCGTTAGAGGCTTTTACTGGTACCACCACTTAACGCGTGTCAACGCGTCACGCGTTGTTCCTACTCAACTCCTCCTTCCATTGTCCCGTCTCCCCGCTACCCTCGACTTGCAACCTTGACACCTTGCTTTAATTTGCCATTTGCGACGTTGTCTATGGACTCACTACAGCTCCGCGATGAGCAGGTTCGCGATCGGATTCGCCGTGCCGCAGAGTTCCTTGACCCTAGTAAGCCTACTCGTTCACTATGACGGATTGGATGCTCACTCGGTCAAGCCGATGGTCAAGCCAGGAGCTATCGTGCAGACATCCTCGTCATGCTTAACAGAGGCTTACGTCGCCTACAAGTCAGCCTAGACGAGGTCCGCTCACATAGTAGGGACATGGCAGATGGGTGAGTCCGAAATCATGCGCGTGAGAAAAGCCGTTTTTGACATGCCAATTACAGAATACTCAACGATCCTTTCGACTGGTCGCTAGCTTTCAATCAGGCCCTTAAGACTATCGTCGCCACTATACCGAATAGGCCGTCAGCAGAAAGCGAGGAAGATGTCGTGTACTACTGTGCATATACAGGAAGCTTGGGCAATTACGGCTGTAATCCACGAACAATCAATTCACAACATTTGAACCGTATGGTGTCTTTAGAGGGCATAATTACAAAATGCTCCCTTGTTCGGCCCAAAGTCGTCAAGAGTGTGCACTACAGCGAGAAAACTGCGGCTTGGAAGTTCCGCGAATATCGAGATCAGACAATGTCGGCAAACAGCGCCGCTACCTCAAGTGTCTACCCCAAACAAGACGAGGATGGCAATCCGCTAATCACGGAGTTTGGCTATTGCTTGTACAGAGATCACCAGGTCGTGTCCATTCAAGAAATGCCTGAACGTGCTCCGCCGGGCCTGCTACCACGGAGCGTTGATGTGATCATGGACGACGATCTCGTTGACAAAGTCAAACCAGGCGATCGTGTTCAGCTTGTTGGTATCTACCGCGCCCTTGGAAACAGAAACGCCAGTCAAGGGTCTGCTACATTCAGGACGCTCATAATTGCGAATAACGTGATTCTCTTGTCATCGAAGTCCGGAGGCGGTATTGCACAAGCTACCATCACTGACACAGACATCCGCAACATCAACAAGGTTGGCAAGAAGAAAAACGTCTTTGATCTACTTTCACAATCGCTGGCGCCTAGCATCTATGGTCATGACTTTATTAAAAAAGCCATACTGCTGATGCTCCTCGGTGGAATGGAAAAGAACCTGGAAAATGGCACCCATTTGAGGGGAGACATCAACATTCTTATGGTTGGTGACCCTTCTACCGCAAAATCTCAGCTGTTACGCTTCGTCTTGAACACAGCACCGCTCGCAATTGCTACTACAGGCCGCGGCTCCTCTGGCGTCGGTTTGACCGCTGCTGTCTCCACAGATAAAGAGACTGGAGAACGGCGTTTAGAGGCGGGCGCTATGGTGCTTGCTGATCGAGGTGTCGTCTGCATTGACGAATTCGACAAGATGTCCGATGTTGACAGAGTAGCCATCCACGAAGTAATGGAGCAGCAAACGGTCACAATCGCCAAAGCAGGTATTCACACTTCGTTGAACGCACGTTGCAGCGTGGTCGCGGCAGCCAACCCGATTTACGGTCAGTACGACCCTACGAAGGATCCTCACAAGAACATCGCCCTACCCGATTCTCTCCTCTCGCGTTTCGATCTGCTGTTTGTTGTGACCGATGATATTGAGGAAGCTCGGGATCGCATGATTTCTGAGCATGTCTTGAAAATGCATCGCTATCGTCAGCCGGGAAGTGAAGAGGGCGCACCTGTTCGAGATCAAGCTGCTCAAATGCTGGGCGTTGGGCAACAGGATGAAGAGCATGGCGACAGAACCTCACAGATGTACGAGCGCTTCAATCCTATGTTACATGCAGGCGTCACCATTACAACAGGCCGAGGTGCGAATGCGCGCAAGGAGGTCCTCACCATGCCGTTCATCAAGAAGTACGTCCAGTATGCCAAATCGAGGATCAAGCCAATTCTCACCAAGGCCGCGGCCGACCACATTGTCGAAACTTATTCTGCGCTCCGCAACGACGAGTTGCAAGGCAATGAGCGCCGCACAAGCCCCCTTACAGCGCGCACTCTGGAAACATTGATTCGCCTTGCAACAGCCCACGCAAAGTCTCGCCTGTCTAGTCGAGTAGAGGAGCAAGATGCAGCACAGGCTAAAGAAATTCTGCGTTTTGCGCTCTTCAAGGAGGTTGTGCAGCCAGAGCGAAGGAAGCGAAGGCGTATGAACCGATCCGCTACTGCCGATAGCTCTGAGGAGGACAATGACTCTACAAACGATGAAGAGGGGACCGACGAGACTCAACAGACAACATCAGGCCAGCCGAGCCGTTCTGGTCTTCGATCCTCGGCTCATCGCGGCACGGAGAGGCGAGGCGTGCCAGCAAGCAATAGGAACTCACCCAGACACGAATATCGCGACCCTGACTATGCTCCAGCGCAACAGCATGGTACGCATTTGGAAAGCATCGACGCAGCGTCAAGCCAATTTTCTGCAGCATCCTCACTCCCAGCATCGCAATTGCTTGGCTCACAATCGCAGAGCCAGCTGCAGCAGCAATTAGAAGATACGCATTTGGACGAGACACATGACAATGTAAATGCAAGTGGACAGATAGTGCCGCAAGCAAAGATGACATCGTCTGTTCTACCAGCTCGCGTACGGCAATTCCAGGAGATTTTGGGGCTCTTGATAGCAGGTCCTCTTTTCGCTGCAGAGTCTGCAGACGCTGGGCCCGTCGTCGATGCTATCAACAACAGGCTTGCCTCTGGTCAAGAAGAATTCAGAACGGAGGAGGCCGAAATCATATTGAATAGCTTGGCAGAGAGAAATCTCATCATGTACTCAGACGGGGTCGTCTATAAGCTATGAGACTTGCGCTTCTATCGAGTATTGCCAAGGAATTCGAAGTCGATTCAGGCGTTGGGTGGCGCTGTGCAGTAAGCTTCGTACGGATGGTTATGGATGGCATTCGACGCAGCTACCAGCAGGTCGCGTTTGAGCAGCGATCGGTGACTCTACGCACTGAGCTGATAATGTGAACATGACAGCTTTACTTTCTCATGGTGTGTTGTATGCGCTGCAGCAGGACCGAGCTTTCTCTTCCCAGCTTCCTTTGACCATCCCTCCCACCCGAGCGTGCTTTCGCCATTGCACTTCTGAATCTCTCCCGCTCATGCAATTTGACCTCGCGTTCTCTAGCAGCGTCCTCACGGGCTTTTCGGCGCTCCTCTCTCACGCGTCGCTCATTCAGTGCACGCCGAGCATCTTTTTCAAAGGGATTCCGTCGGCGAGCTCTCTTGTTCAGCTGCTTTTGGCGGAACGACATGTCCTCCGCATTGGCTTCACTCAAAGCTAAAGTTCCGTCGGCATCGTCGACGCTGTTGGTCTCGATATTGTTCCTCGGCAAATCAGGACCGTTGCCCAATGACCGATCTCGAACTCGACTGTTGTCGTCTTCCGTTCCCCTACCTGTGAGTCCCTGCAGAGATGAGTCGATCGGTCTCTTGTCATCGCAGTTGATGCCGACCGGCAGATATGCGGGCGATGTGACGGCGGCATCAGAGCCTTGTAGTCTCGCTTTAAGCTTTCCGTACTGCTTGCGTGTTTTCGCCTTGTCGATGAGTCGGCTTTTGATTTTTTGGACATGGCGCTTGTACGTGCCATCTGGGAGGTGACTTGGGCCAACTTGGATGCCCCTCTTGGATCTCTTTGTTGTGGGACGGTGTGCATCGAAGCCCACGGCCTCTGTGAAACGTTTCTGGCTCATTGCGACGCTGATGAAAGTGGGATGTAGTGCTCGTGGACAGGCGTATAGAGGATCTCTGAGAGATTGTCGCAGCGGACCGGTATGTGGAATTGGATGTTGTCCACGCTTTAGGTATCTGACAGCTCTGGAGTCGAGACCCAGCCGATGCTGGAAGCGAGGCGTATCGTACACGGAGAGATGCAGTGTGTGCGCAGGAGTGCACTAGAATGAGATGCGGGTTTCACAGGTGTTTACAGAAAGTCGGTGTCGGCGAGCCATGAAGGAAACACATAATTTTTTTCTGCAGGGCAAAGGTCGTAGGTAGGCACCTAGTAGGTAGGCACCTAGTAGGTAGGCACGTAGGTGGGTAGCGTGGCTCGTGACGTGCCCAGATGGTCTGACGACGACCTTTCTCCGCTACTTTCCTTATCATTCCCCTCCCTACACTCCACGCCCAACATTCTACCCAGGTCTTTCTCTGCTTCACTTTCTAGCCTCTTAAGAGCCTCTCGTAATCACTCCCCCCGGGGAATGCCAATCTCTACAAGTCATTCTGACCGATCTCTGCTCCCGGACCCGAGCTGGCCACCCACAAGTACCCGCCAAGTCGAGTCACATCCTGACAAGCCAGCGAACGCTCGCGCCTCCAGTCATGCTTCTCACGGCAACGTCTCGATCGAAATCGAACAGGACGACATGCCTGCCACAGCGGATTCCTCAGTCGAGACACGAGAACAGCTGATAGCACGAGTAAAACGTGAGCAGCGGGGCTCGGGGCGTACGTGGTCGACACACACCCACGCATATGACGCTACGCCTCTGGTGCCAACGAAATTAGGCCGAAAGGCGGGAACCGTTTATCTGAACTCGCAAACTGTGAACCGCCAAAATACAGAGCAGCCATCCGCAACAACAGGGTGGGCTGTCACGGGGGAGGCTGCTAGCATTGAACGGCCTCGCTCTGCCCTACATACTGGAGACTTCTCCCGCCACGGAAACGAGAAGAGAGGGTCATTAGTATCAAGCGGATCCAGCGTATACCATCCACGATCCACTGGTGCTCAGTGGTTGGCTACCTCTCCACCTGCGCCGTGGTTGACTCATCGACCAACAACAGACGAGCAGCCTGGGCAAAGGATTTCGTTGGAGCTCCCAGCCGCATCTGACACTCTCTGGGATCCTACGCCTATTCCTTTCAGTCTGAGAAGCCGCGCATCCTCGCAATCATCCTCGGGCTTTGTCTTCAGAGCACCTACAAGTCCGCTGGCGAACCAGTCAAACGTGACCGATCTGGACTTTCGCGAGGGTCGACGGCGGAGTCGAAGCCCAGAAAAGGCCTCCAGAAGGCGAACATATTCTCCAGCGTCTCTGTCTCGTTTGGGTCGGGCAGCTTCGGATACTAGCCATGTACATGCCCCTGCTCGGCCTTTGCCAAATCTTCGTAGGGAGGGCACTCATCCCTATCAAGCGCACCAGCCCAGACGTTCAGCCTCCTCGTTCTCCGATATCTGGTCCTTCGGCGTCGCGCAAACGCCGTCAGCTCACACGCGGCGCCCATCATTAGCGTCGGAATTGTCGCCTCTGCAACAGCTACCGATGGTAGGTCGTTACGAAGAGTCTATACTGCGGGGACGCATGTCTAGCCTCCCCTCAAGACCTGTGGAGTTTGTTGCCCAAATAGGCGTCCTCGGGAAAGGTGATTGTAAACCGAGCCTAAAATGTCCGCCGCATGTCACTGTGCCCTTCCCAGCCGTCTTCTATAACTATGGCGGCAGGCCTGGGCTGTCCTCACATGAGGGACCTAGCCCTTACGTCGGCCGCGTTGACTTGGAGAAGCATCTGAAGCGAGACCAAAAGAGCAAGACGCGGCATGCGCCGAAGTCGGTGGCCCGGCGGGCAAACACGGCCGGGCCAATGGAAATTGACGATGATGAGCGGCTTGGACAGCAGTCACGTCGCAAAGCGGGAACATGGTGTGACGACCCGCAGAATCTACCACAAGGAACCTATCGAATTCCTGAACAAGGCCAGCTGCAAGTTGTGGTCAAGAACCCGAACAAGACTGCAGTTAAGCTATTTCTCATTCCATACGATCTCCGAGGCATGCAACCCGGTCAAAAGACATGGGTCAGGCAGCGTAGCTATTCAGCAGGTCCGATTCTAGACAAAGCGATCTCATGCAAGCCGAGTGTCTCAAGTGCTAAGGTTGAGGATCCTCAAGAGCGCCCAATGCTGCGATATCTTATGCACCTCCACATTTGTTGCATTGGAAAAGGGCGACACTATCTGTATAAGGAAATCCGTATTGTGTTTGCGAATCGCGTACCCGATGGCAAAGAGAAGCTACGACAAGACATTAGCTTACCGGACCCAAGATTCACAACATACCGACCCGAGCGACGGGATACCAGGAGCGATGTCTGCCTGGAGCACGCAGAAGCCAACCCCATGTCGAAGCAGTCTCAGGAGCCAACGACGGAAACGCCTGTTGGCAGTGAAATCTCGATGGGTGGTCGTCCCAATTTTGCGTGGGAAAGCTTCGCGCCAACCGGAGGCCATGCCAGCCCCTTTAAGTCATTGCCATCCGGGATTTTTGGGGTCAACGCAACGGCTGAAGAAGTAGGTACGCGCGATCTAGAGATGTTCAATGTGTCTCCTTCCTCGCGGACTGAGGGTAGCAAGACAGTTGCCTTTTCGGACGAGGTGCAACGAATGAAGACTCCAGCGTCAAGTGATGCGCTCTTTGAGCGTCTCAGTCGCGAGCAATGGGGTATGAGCGGTGCTCCAGCGCGTAATGGGTCTCCATCTGCAGGCGAAGGCTTGATCGCGCAACAGTACCGGACATGGAGTGAACAGATGGGCAGCTCGGATGATATGCCACACTGAGGCCTGCTGAAAGGGGCTACGAACAGTACAGGGCATTACTTATGAGAGGGCAAGGCCCGCACGGGATGCATAGCAGGCATTGTTTGGCCCCCATGCTGCAATTCCCTGATGCGCCATGCACCACAGAACGTATCAGGCGATGAAGATCCGTATCAGACATTGATGGTCACGTGCCCTTGGGTATCTAGCGCGTCCTGGCCGAACGAAAAAATGGCCATTGGTATCATGCCCTGGACTGGTGATATGTCGTCAACGTTGGGGCCAGCCAAGCAGCCAGCAAGGTCCCTTTGTCTGCGCTGTCCATCCATGTTCCTCCCCAAACAATCCGCTTCGCGTTTGATCATTGTGATGCAGTCTCTAAACATTTCGATTGCCTATGGCCTTACGAAAATCACTTGCCAAATCGCAGCCCCCAGCGGATTTGCAGATAGTGAGGTCGCTACAGGCTAGTAGACATGCTCGTCTCTTCGCCCGCGAGCGAAGACCACGCGCTGGTCAATGATTCAATCCGCTGCAAGCAATTCGGCAACGATGCCGCTGCACGTAAAGCCGACAAAATCTCTTGTCCAAAGACGCTAGAAGCAAGAGACGCTGCGGAGGCAGAGCGCAGTGCGCGTTTGAACAGACTACACACAGCGTGGCAAGGCCTCCAGCGCCGGCCGCATCGCGAGAGCTTTGAGTTAATTCTCATGGCCTTGCCCACCGAACTGCAGCTCCAGGTGCTCTCAAGGATAGCGCCACCCGCTGTCGCCGCTCTGCAATCTCACTGTTCCGCACTTCATCCTCTCATCCATGACCTATGTCGACAGCATGAAGTGCATCTTTTCAAGCTCACAGTTGCTGCCCAATTCCAGCTCGAGTCCTCCATTTTCCCGTATAGAGCGCCGAATGATGCTCTGCAGCCGTCGCTATGGACGTCGCCCGACGGACTTCCCTGGGCATTGTACACGCCCGCACAGTACCTCGCCACCTTGCACAAGATCAAGACTCTGACTCGGCTGGCAACGTCGGCAGTGCAGATTGCTATGCCCTGTCTCAGACTCACGGATCTGATCTACGAGCAGTTGCTGTACTGCTGGAGGATACTACGGTACGCGGCAGGAGACCCACTGCGTGGCATTTGGACGTGGTTTGCTACACTACCCAAGAAGACGCAATGTGGAATCGACAACTTCTTCAACAACCTTGTTGGGGCATTTCTGGAGATTGATCCTGTACGATGGCCCGTGGAGTGCGGATGCATGCACGCGCGACAGCGGCGACCAAGGGGTGCTGCAGAGGATGAGCAGAGCTGTCGGTATCGCGTACCAGCCCGCCTAGGCGAGGAGCTGGAGGCACTCGGTGTGGCGGAGCTATTGGGGAAGCAGGTACTGCTGCGATCAGTAGGTCAATTACTCAACTTCCTCTGGAATGCTGGTGCGGAACTGGAGCAGAGTCAGGTCGCAACGGCGTTAAGCTGGTTTGACATGGGGGTTTCGGAGACGTTCTGGGATTACCTGGGCGGGGTACTGTCTCATCGCTGTGCGCATTTGCCGTTTGCGCCCCTGGTGCTCAAAGTCCGAGACGAAGACGCCTACGAAGTCTGGATCCACGGACATCGGGGAGGCGGAACAGTCGAGCTGCGGAGCCGCAGCTGGAGGGAGGATGTATGCAGAATGCTAGAAACGGCCGCCAGCTTGCCGGAGGGCGAAGTGCTAGAATTGGGGTGGTTCGAGGAAGAAGAGGGAGTGGGGCGGCTACCGAGTTTTGTGGTGGAGCGGATAGATTGGTGGGAGTGGGAATGGTGGGCAGACGAGCTCGGGCTGGAGCGTTTGTTCTCATGAGCACGGGGCAGGGCAGGTGGAGCAGCCTCGATGCTTGTCTGGCCAGGTGGAGCGGTGTCTAAGCTCACGGCAGCAATGGATACGTGGTTGTGGGTCCGTCCGCGTGCACCTCCACGTGAAATACTGGTTGTCGCATCCATGGTCGCATTCAGGAGATTTTCTCCCTACTGCCTGAACGTCCAGCATGTTTGTAGTGGGTGTGCTCGGCTGACGCCCCGAGCAGACCCCCGCAGCCCGGGCGTGCCAGGATGCCCGTGATGAACCGTCGTGGCCCCCGTGGCCCCGCAGATGCGCACTTGGGGGGCGCCGTGCAAATCGCACGGGACCCAACTTGCACGTCGTTCGGTGGACCCAGGCGCCTCGGATCGGAGAAGGGAGCTGCCGGTGGGTTTTCCATCAATAATTCTTAACAACCAGTTGACAACCAGCTGATCTGCCCTCTCCTTCCCTCTGTCCTTCGGCTACGCGCGCCTCCTTCTCGCTCGGTCCCTTGGTTCCCTGCTTGTGCGTGATGCTGTGCTAGCATTGCGACCTCATCATCGTCTTCAACCGCCCTCAGTCTCGCCGTACCCCAGCCGCCGCTCGACCGCCTCCTGTCAAGGGCCGCGATCGCACATACAAGACACCATGGACACCATCAACTCCACTGCCTCGTCGGTTGATGCTCTCCTCTACAATCATGACTCTGCCATCATCCATGGCCATGCCAGCAACGTTCTGTCATATCTGGCTAATCTCGGCGCATGGCAGATCGCCCTGACCCTTCTGGCGGGTGCCATCCTCTACGACCAAAGTAGGCGCTCTTGCTAATCTGCCCCCGCCCTCGTTGCCGCTGCTGCTGACTACTTCCACAGTCAAGTACGTCGTCATGAAAGGCACCATTGTTGGGCCTAATTTCAAGACACCCTTCATTGGCCCCTTTCTCGAGTCTGTCAACCCAAAATTTGAAGAGTACGTAGCCAAGTGGGCCAGCGGGCCCCTGAGCTGTGTCTCAGTCTTCCATAAATTCGTCGTCATCGCCTCCACTCGTGAAATGTCCCGCAAAGTCTTGAACTCTCCTTCCTTCGTCAAGCCATGCGTCGTCGACATTGCTCACAAATTGCTACGTCCCACCAACTGGGTCTTCCTCGATGGGAAGGCCCATGTTGATTACCGCAAGGGCCTCAATGGTCTCTTCACGCGTCAGGCTCTGGAGAGCTATCTCCCTCGCCAGGTAGAGGTCTACGACGCTTACTTCAAGCGTTTTCTCCAGGTGTCCAAGGCCGCTGGAAAGCCGACTCCCTTCATGCCTGAGTTTCGCGAGCTCATGTGTGCAGTCTCCTGCCGCACTTTTGTTGGCTACTACATGCCTGACGAAGCCATGAAAAAAATCGCCGATGACTACTATTTGATCACCGCTGCGCTAGAGCTGGTCAATTTTCCCATCATATTGCCTTTCACCAAAACGTGGTACGGCAAGAAGGCCGCCGACATGGTCCTTGAGGAGTTTGCCAAGTGCGCCGCAAAGAGCAAGGTCCGCATGCGAGCTGGTGGCGAGCCCGGATGCATCCTCGACAGATGGGTCATCTTAATGGTCGAGTCAGAGAGGTATCGCGAGAAGATTGCCAAGGGCATCGAAGTTCCTCAAGAAGAAAAGCCCCCTATGGTATTGCGCGACTTTACAGACTATGAGATCTCGCAGACACTCTTCACCTTTCTGTTCGCCTCTCAGGATGCCACCAGCAGTGCCTGCACCTGGTTGTTTCAGCTCATGGCAGACCGGCCCGAACTTCTGGAAAGAGTTCGTGAAGAAAACCTGCGCATGCGCAACGGCGATGTCAACGCAGCTTTGACCATCAGCCTCCTCGAGAGCCTACAATTTACTCGTGCTGTCGTCAAGGAGACGCTCCGCTATAGACCCCCAGTCTTAATGGTCCCATATGAAGTGAAGAAGGCCTTCCCCATCACCGACACGTACACCATCCCCAAGGGAGCTATGGTCGTCCCTGCCACTTATCCGGCTCTTCATGATCCTGAGGTCTATCCTAACCCCGACTACTTCGATCCTGATCGCTGGATAACTGGCGATGCCGAACAACAAGTGAAGAATTGGCTGGTGTTTGGTACCGGTCCTCATTACTGCCTGGGACAGACATATGCTACGCTGAATCTCATGGCCTTGATTGGCAAGGCCAGCTTGGAGCTTGACTGGAAGCACGAGGTGACGCCTCTCAGCGAGAAGGTCAAGGTGTTCGCGACTATTTTCCCCGAGGACGACTGTCTTTTGACCTTCACAGAGCGGCTCTAGTCGCCCCAGGCCGGAAGTTATTACAGGTCGTGAGCAAGTGGACGTCTAATGACGTTGATGAGCTGTATGTGTGCGGATATGTGTGGTTAGTGCTACAGACCGGCTATAATTAAACCTAATATCTTTGCAGCCGCTAGGAGTCTAGACTCATAGGGTCAGGGTGGCATTTTATCGATACCAATAGATCACAGTCTTGTGGGTAGGCGTGAATAAATCACGTGTTGGCAGAGTCTCACTTATGAGGCTTGTTACACTGCATCTAGTGATTCTGTGCAAAGGAGTAAAAGTTGTCCAGGGGCATCGTATGCGTAGGTAGGTACTGTAGGTGGGACTTCCGACCCGACGCTGGGAGCACCGCCTCACCAGGAATCTGGGGTAGCACCGTGTGCACCGCCACAGTGCTCCGCTACAGCACGGCTGCTCTCGCCCGCGTGCTCAGAAACCTGCTTCTCTCGACAGCTTGCAAGCCGTCCCACTCTTCTATTCCGCTCACCTCGCTCGTCTGTAGTCCGCACCGTCGCAAGTTATACATCTTACACCGAGTCAAGGCGTCCATAACCACCAATAGACACTGCCACGTTCAGAGTCCAATCCACCCCACCCCACCACCATCCGACCTTGCCGTCAAGATGGTGTTGGCACCAGCTGTAAAAGGTGGGTCGTTCATACCTGCTGCTCGCCTCTGCTTGTATATGGGGCATAGCTTCCATTAGCACTGATGCTGCTCAGACCAGGACTAATGCTACGGCAGGAGCCATCATCCTTACCCCCATAGTGGTTGCTGCGGGCGTAGCTCTGTACGAATCCAACGAAGAGTTTCGAGGCTTTTGCGATAATACCTACAAGAAAATACACGATTTTGCTGATGAGCATGGAATCCAAAACCCTTTTCGGCAACAGCAGTATCGAGAGAAACGAGGAGAGCCCATGGCGCACGGTGCCGAAAACCGGCAGCGACGAGAGTGGATCCCCTTGCGACGGAGACGGAGCCACGAGGACCACGAAGATTCTGCAAGGCTTGTGAACGTCACAGGCGTTGAGATGAAGCGAGCACGTCGAAGAGGAGAAGACGAACATGTGAATCCGCTGCAGCTGAATCCAACCAAGCAGACCGTATTCAGTGCCGGTATTCCGCTGAGTATCGAGAACATCGCTGCCCATGACGGGGTCGATGCGTCTGCATCTTGGTCTCGATTGCGGCATGCAGATGAAAGGCAAGACGATGGAAGCGTTAGTGAATTCAGCACGTATGGGATGCCGACGCCGGCAGGATCGGAGCCTTCGATCCTTGACAATCAGGAGCAGTTCGATCCTACTGATACACGCAGTGAGACTACAGAGACTCTATCGATGTCGAAGACATTGGATGGAGTGAGTGTTCTCGGAAGTCAAGCTGCTGATAGCGAGGGCGAGGGCACAGGAGCCGCGCGGGAGAAGGATGATGTGAGTATTGCTAGTTCTGGATGGAGTGATATTAGGAGTGAAATCAGTTTCGAGAGTTTGGGTCGGGGTGGACGAAAATAGCATGCTACGCATAGGTGAAGATATGTATCTAACGCTCTTGACATCTAAATCGCGTGCGGTAGATAAGTGGGCAGCTGTTGGATCATTTACAGCCGGACAAGACAGAACGAGCGATGTCTGCGCTGTCTATGTCCACGGCCTGATAAGTTTGCGGCTTTGCTTCAGCCTGGAGATGAATCCAATTATGAAGCGGCCTGCTCGCTTTCTCTAGTATGTAAGAATATCATAACTGCTGCTTGGCTATTCTCCACTGAGGCGGCCCCAGATGGCTCGCCTTTGAAGGGATAGACTTGACCTGGGCAGCGATTCACGGCCCGTTTGGGATATGCGAGGACGGGAACTCTCCCCCTGAAATTGCGCCGTGCAATGCTTACTTTAGACTGGCGTCCAGAATGAAATTCGCGAGGCCGATAATCGAAAGAGTGGCCAAACTGCGACCTTCTTGGCATTTCAGGGACCGGTTCGAAGGTAAATCTTCCATTCAAGTCAAAAACCTCATTCACAAACGCACGCTGTCACAGGACGTTGTTCACATATTTAGAAGCTGCTAAGATTATAAACTTTGGCTTGATGCCTAGTCGAGGGAATGTTGCAGCTCTCGCCGATTCTACATATGCATCAGTCCACTTCTTTCACAGAAATGAGCGTGCGAGCCTCATCATGGCTGAAATGACAGTACAGATGAAAAGCTCAAGGGGCGGACTCGTTCGGCAGATCATCGTCCAATGCGAGGGGAGACATTTGGAGACGATCAAGACTTCCAAAATACGAGTCGTCTCCCAAATGTCCATGCAGCCCCCAAGTCCGATGGAAGGCAAGAATGTTAGATCAATCTTTTCGCGCCCCGAATCTGAATTGCTTTGGACAGTCTTTTGATACCTGGGCTGGCTAGGCGCAATACTTCAAGGTCTGCTCGAAGTACCTGAGGATATAAACACGATCATCGCGAATGCAATATCCATCTTCTTGTAATGCCGTCGAGGCCTTGCGATGCTAGTGCGAATAGGACAGAGCATGCATGGGGAGAACGCTCGGCTTTTCGATGCGATACCAGGCTTGTAAAGGGCGGTCGCATCGGATACCCCTGAGTTTATACAAGACTGGGAGGACACGCTCTAGAAAGTTGAGTGGATATCGCCGCCTGCTAGGCTCACAGGGTCGAGGCTGACGCCAGTTATTGATAGAGGAAGTTTTAGCATTATCAAGCGTGTGAGAGACTGAAGCACCGTCTCTACTAGTTTGCCACAAGCTTAGAGCCATCCCATGCAGCCAAACTTTGAAGAATCAAGCGTCTGTGGGGGTGTTTGAGCAAGACGCCAGGAGCAGCGGTCGCAGCATGAGGCCCGATCAAGGTCGGAACAGAGACGTCTGAATACGGAGCCCTTTGCGATCTGGATGCGTAGGAAGGGGAGCGCAGGATGAAGTAAAATTGCGCCCTACGAGGGCCTGAAAGGGATCTTTGCTCGCTGTGCATACGATCTGAATCGCACAATGGATTGTTTCCCCCACGGTCCCGTAGTGACTGCATCTGAAGACTGTCACTCTGCTACCAGTAAATTGACCCGTCGTGCCCGTCACAGTCCCACGGACTGGCCTAGGAAGGATCGTCTACCTAGGTAGGCACGGCAGGTAATACCTAAGGCAGGTGCAAGCCCAGTGCTTGCTGACCCTCGTGGGGTACCTGGCGCGTGGCACTACCTGTTATTAACTCCGCTTACGTGCGAGCTCACGCTGAGGATTGAGCACACTGGTGTTGAACCACTCGGCACTAACTCTGATTTGTGGCATAGCTCCCGGACTAAGTCTTCGTCACAATGGAGGTACGCGCATTTCCATCGGGACCAATTGCGCCAGTACCTTTGGTGCGATTGCACAGAAGCTGGAGCTTTTGCGTGTCGACGGGCTCGCAGATCGCTATATCAGACTTTTTGTCCGAGTCTAGCGGTAAAAATAGACAGTGCTAAAAGGACATCTTGTTGTTTTCGGCGGAAGTTATGACCTTCTAGTCTTAACTCTCCATAATGTCTGTCGCTAGGGTTTACGCAAGGTTGGCTGCTCGCCTCGCTGTTCTGCATTCTGTCCCGATCCCCGGAACTCTTCACCCATCCACACACATCACCTCGGTTGCGGCAAGTGCTTCCAGAGCTGTGGTCACGCTCTTGGACTTCAAAAAGGCTCGGCTGTATTCGGCAGGTCTGTCTCGCTCGAATACTAAGCTCTACGACTTCAAATCAGTATGCGATCGACCGCATCCGTCGGACCAGTAGAGTTTGTTGTTGACAAGCTATAGATCCAAAAAGCTTTTGGCAGAGCCGGCGCGCGAGCGAGTTATTGTCGGTGGGTCACTCTTGTCCTAGTATACACGCCACGCAGAACAACATCACTAAATACGACTAGACGTTCGGGAGCCATCCGAATATCGAGCTGGTTTTATACCATCGGCTGTCAACATTCCTATCACATCGCAACCTGACGCGCTGCTACTCTCCGAGGAAGAGTTTGAAGACAGATTTGGATTTGCAAAGCCAGAGCCCAGTAAAGAGGTCATCTTTTATTGCAAAGCCGGTGTTAGAAGCGCTGCAGCTGCGAGACTGGCTGAAGAAGGTGGCTATCAATACATTGGCGAATACAGAGGGAGCTGGCTGGACTGGCAAAAGAATGTGGGCCACGTCGAGAGACCTTAGTCACTGACAACAGAGCTTCGGAGAACATGGACAAGTTCACATTCACTTTGCCCGAGCTCGCAATACTGGGCAAGCTCGTAAGCTTCTGCGGCATACAGTCCCTCCGGAGGCGCAACTAAACGCGTCTCGGGCTTTGAGCACTTTTTCACGATCGTCAGTCGAATCAAGGGCATAGAACATAAGCATTACGCGTGTGCACTTGCCGCTATTCCTCAGCGAGAAGTTTCCAATTATGCCAACGCATGTGACCATCGATAGCATGAAATCTTTTGCGGCGTCAACTGCTTTGACCTGAATTGAATGTTGACCAGTCTTGGTCGTGAGGGGCTACAGCAGGATGGATTTCCTCAACAGGTAGAGTCCGGCGTGGTGGAAAGTTACGAAATTGCTGCAGACGATGCTCGTCGCTCGTCACAGCTGTCACACCAGCAGAGACGATAATGCTTCTTTGCCAGACACTCCCGGGCGGCCGATACTCCATACATGCATCACATTTTCTGCGCAATGCCGCGGCGCTATCTCTCTTGACCATTGTAAGTTGTCCGCAACGCTTGCAGATGATTCCCCATTCTCGCTGAACGTCTGGTGAAGATTTGGCTGTGCGGCCAAGGCTTGGGGCTTGCCCTCCGCCGAAGCGAAGCAGATTGCCTTTTTCGTAGATGCCCTTTTCGACTCCGCAGTCACCACAAAGTCGTCTTTTCGCGCCTGAAGCACCCTTTGCGCGCTTATGCTGGATCATGCCCGAGGTAAATCTGCGAGCTGGACGTAGTCTGATACAGCTTGTGCAGGTCCACAGATTCGCGTAGAGAGGCCATCTTTCCATATTGAGTAGGAATGGCACTTTGTCGCTCTGGACGTCGTCTAACGGAGGCACGTCAAGGATATGGTGCAGGGCACGACAGGTCCATCGCAAAGAAGTGAGTGTCGAGTAGTCCAAGTACCCAGAGAGGTGGTCCAGCAGCTCAACAGGCAGATCCAGTAGTGAAAGTGGCGGAGACTGCTGCTTGTCCAGGTCCTCGCGGTGCCTCAGTTCTGTGAGCATGGCTAGATGAATCCCCACTTCATCGCTGGCAGAGGCTTTTTTTCTGGAACTGGCTAGCGCAGCTGGCGAGTGTAGAGCAAGAGTAACGCACACAGTTGTTACTTCGTACACATATGTTCATGCAGCAGGTGAATGATCCAAGGTGAGAGACAGGGTGCCCCGGCGTCACTCGTAGGTGCCAAAGTTTTCCCGAATTTCCCGAGAAGTTGGAACGCCGAGTCCCCGAACATCTCGTGATGACACATTCACACGCGTGACGCGATTGAGCGCCTAGATACAACGTCTGCTGCATGCTCGAATCTGTTCGTCGCGCCATGATGGGCTGAAATGGCAACAATCAAGCCCATCGACGGGCGCTCCGTATGTACAGCAGTGTATAGCATTGCGATATTGGTCTGCTAATCTTCTCTGCAGATCCACCAGATACAGTCTAGCCAGGTTATCGTAGACCTCTGCTCTGTTGTCAAGGAACTCGTCGAAAATGCTCTTGATGCAGGAGCCTCGGCTATTACTGTAACCTTCAAAAATCAGGGCCTGGATGCTGTTGAAGTCCAGGATAATGGCAGCGGCATCTCCTCCAACAACTTCAGCACCCTTGCTTTGAAGCACTACACTTCCAAGCTGTCTTCCTACGATGACCTCCTGAACTTGGAAACTTTTGGTTTCCGTGGCGAGGCGCTTAGTTCCCTGTGCGCGGTGAGCAATCTCCACATCGTCACTGCTTGCGACGGTGAAGCCCCCAAGGGTACACGTTTGGAATTCGACACGAGTGGTCGCCTCTCCACTCAGTCCGTTGCTGCTTGCACTAAAGGTACCACCGTCTTTGTCGAGCGTCTCTTTCACGGTCTGCCAGTCCGCCGCAGAGAACTTGAGAAAAACGTCAAACGCGAATACGGCAAGGTCATCAATCTTTTGCATGCATACGCCTGCGTCAGTACTGGCGTGCGTGTGTCTGTGTTCAACCAAATGAAATCGAAAAAGGCTACGATATTTAGCACAAAGGGAAGTTCCTCCACACGAGAGAATATCTCAAACATATATGGTGCAAAGACCGTCTTGGCTCTGACACCGTTGGACCTTTCCTTGGAACTTCACGACACATCGTCCAACGTTCGAGAGAAGCCCCTGTCACAAAGCGCGGTCAGAATTGTTGGACACATATCCAAGCCAGTGTTTGGTGAAGGTCGCCAAACTCCTGACCGTCAAATGTTTTTTGTTAACTCTCGGCCTTGCTTACTGCCGCAAATCAGCAAAGCGGTCAACGAAATCTACAAGTCGTTCAACATCACCCAGTCACCTTTTATCCTCGCCAATCTCCTCATGGACACCAGTGCCTATGATGTCAATGTATCACCCGACAAGCGTACAATATTGCTGCACGAGCAGTCGTTACTGATCGAGAACCTGAAAGCTCAGCTCAACAAACTTTTTGAGTCTTCAGATCAAACACTTCCCTTGGCTCAATTGCCATCGAAAAGGCTGCCTGCATCCAGCGGCTCAAATGACGCTGTCTACGCTGGCAGTAGAAAGATTGAGAGTGTGTCTGCACGTTCGGAACCACCTCAAATACCAGAACATTCTGAGTTGAATGTACCTGTCCACGACCTTTTGGTAACGGCTGTTTCGGGCACCTTGCAAGATTGTCAGGTACCACGGTGCTCTCAAAGCACATCCTTGGGCATCAGTTTTCGTACACACGTTGAATATGGCACTTGTACGTCAAATTTGGATTCTTCATCGTCAGACGCGCCCAGCCCCCAGCGGCGCTCCTCTGACTTGCTTGATCAACCCAGAGGCAGAAATGCCACGCGGCGGGCCCCCTCAGCTTCCAGCAGTACCAGTTCCAGTGATTCAAGAACAAGACGCCTACTCATCCAAGATCTGGAAGACCAGCATTCCAAAGAGCTTCAAAGAATATTACCAGAGGCACTAAACGCTGAGAGGGTAACCACGGGCCACGAAAGCGAAGATGAGCACTTGCAGACAGCGCTCACAAGTAAAAGTTGCGACCCTGACGCGCGAATAGCCAGTCAGTCGAGCAAGGAATTGATTGCACGGACAGAAAGCGTTCATCCAGCTTCAAGAGACGCTGGTATGAACGCTGACGCTGACACTGACGCTGAGCATCATTACCAATGTCAAGCTCGACAGTCGGTCAAGCCAGTAGGCGATACCGTGTTCTCACATGCAGCGGCGGGCATTCCTAGCAATGTCAATGACATAAGGGTCGCGCATCTGTGCTCATCTAACGGCAGGAAAGCCCGCGTGAAGACATTCGCTGCGTCAAAATCTCCACCACCACCGTCCATGCTACCGGACCTCGGTCAGTTTGCTGCTCCTGGATCTCGGATACATGCAGCCCGCAAACCACACGAATGTCATGGAGAGAGCCATGACACCGACTCGGAGACTGAAAATGGCAATAAGAACATCAAGTATTCATCGGACAACTTCAAGTCAGGCCGTCAGTCCACCGAAGGCCACTTGAATGAAGAAGTCGATGTTCGCACCTATGTAGACGAAAGTGATCGTAGGGTTTCCGAGGAAGCTCGCATTTGGGCCTTGGTAGAGGACGCAGAAGCAGCTGCAGCCACAAGGAAACAAAGCAGCCACAAGCGTGCAGCAACCATGCTGAAGAGCAGCTCAGCCATACCGAAAGATGCGGTGCTGAACGTGTCACGACCAGTCCATGCCGACATCGAGCGGATTGCAAGGGAGGCGACGAGACACAAGAATTCCATGAAGGCTTGTGCAGACTTGCAGAAAGTTTCCAAGGGAACAGCTAGTGACAGAGAGTCATCGGCATCCTCCAGAAAAACTGAAGAGGAGCGTCTGTCACTTATCATCTCCCGATCAGATTTCAGTAAAATGCGAGTTGTTGGTCAATTCAATCTAGGCTTCATTCTCGCCCTTCGACGTAGAGTAGAGTCTCAACCAGGCGAGTCACAGCGACTCTTAACTTCAGATGACCTGTTCATTATCGACCAACACGCTTCAGATGAAATTTACAACTTCTCCAAGCTCTACTTATCTACATCCTTGACACCCCAACCTCTTGTACATCCAAGAACGCTGGATCTTACCGCAGTGGAAGAGGAAATAATTTTTGCGCACAAAGATAGCACGCTGCATAAGAATGGCTTTAATGTAGCCGTTGATACGTCTGGTGATTCGCCTGTTGGACGACGCTGCAAGCTACTCACGCTACCGACATCCAAGTATACAGTCTTTAACTTCGACGATCTCAACGAGCTCATTGGGAAATTAATTGAATCGCCTTTGATGACTCCTACTGTGTCTAGTAGCGGAGGCGATGGGGAAGATGACGCCGCATACGGCGCTTTTGATCTGCAGAAGTTGTCAGAATCTGGCATAATCAGGCCTGACAAAGTTCGCCGCATGCTCGCCATGCGCGCCTGCCGTTCAAGCATTATGGTAGGCAAGCCGCTGTCTAAAAGTGGCATGCAAAAGGTTGTCAAGCACATGGGCGAGATTCAGAGACCGTGGAATTGTCCTCATGGCAGGCCTACGATGAGACATTTGTGCGATTTAGACGCCTGGCATAGTTGGAGCGAAGGAGATGGGCTGGCTGATGAGAATCTGAGCGACGCCCCTAGCCTTCGAGCTGGGGAGCCAGGATTGTGGAATGTCCAAGACGGTGATATAGACTGGAGAGGCTGGGCGCGCAGTCTGAGTGACCAGACCGATGACGAGTCAGGAATCGACGACGTGACTATGGAGAGCGTGGTCGAAAGAGATCAGATACTTCGCCACCAGCCATGATCAAGTGCGTGCAAGGACATGGACCAGGCTCGATAAGTTCAACACCGAGATAGGTAAACGAGCGAGCAAGTTGATATTTTCTCTTGGATGCATTCGATCTCATAGTCTCATGCCACACGCAAAAGAACCTCGAGTCAATCTGCCCTCATCCTAACGCCTGTCCCACGCAATTATCATTACCGTCAACGCAGGGTGACTGTCAAATCAATATTCAAATCGATCGGGTAATATGGCAGGCGCAGCCAAGCTCCACGCATAGATTGCATAGCAGACCCAGCCACTGACGATCTTCACCCAACTAGCCCAGTATGTTCTACCAACCGCCACGAACTCGCCGTGCTTGAGTTGATCCTCATCGTCCTTGTAGTTCATTGTCAATAGTGTTGCAACCCACATCGTACTGAGCAGGAAGATGACGTGAAAGAGCGAGTAATTGTATTGAGTAGACACCTTTTCGTCGTCGCGGGGCGATTTGCCGGAGGTTACGTCTTCGTCTTCTTCAGAGTCACTCTCGTCAAGGGCACTTGCAGGGAGAGCGCCAGATTCCACTGCGGCGCGGAGCGCCTCTGCACGCATCTGCCGCCTAGAGGAGGGTTGGTCGTATGTCGGACCTAACTCAGAATCGTCTGTAGCTACCTGAGCATACTGTGCTGATGGGTTGCGACCATTGTTGCCAAGGGCAAGACCATAGGTTGCGGCACGTGTGGTCGTGTACGCCATTGTCAGGAATGTAACGAGGGCGCCAAGAACAATGGACGCCGTTCGAGTTCCGGAGGCGCGCACAAGCGGATTGCAAGATTTGTCATCTGGCTCCATCCCGACCGCGCTAAGGGTCAGGTAGGTGCAGTAGACTGCTACTGTTGCGGACTGAGCAAGGCCAGCACGAGAGTTTGACTCTTGAATTGTTGGATGAATCGACATTGCGCTGACAAGGATGATGAGGAGGAAGTTTATCGTGATAGCGGCCTGATTCATGTTACAGCCGCTGCTGGCGAAGAAGATGTACATGACAATGGTCATTGTTAGCGACGCGAGGTACATGCCCACTGTACTACCAACGAGGAGGCTCTGCCAAGTACGAGGACCAAGAATGGAAGATGAGGACTCGTCTTCTATGCGCTCGAGGCAGTACTCCACCCAATTATGAGCCAGGTCAACCAGGAGGATCAGACCAAGGAGGAGAAATAGCATCGCGCCAGAGAGGGCGACATAATTTCCCCATGCAATGAAGAAGGTGTCAGGGATGAAGAAGGTGACTGCGATCAAGCCAACCCATGCTATCATTTTGGGCCCCCAGAAACCGTTCTGGATAGGCGCGCGGCCGTCCTTGGAGGTTCGAACGCCGAGGAGCAGCAGCGCGAGAATGGCATGAAAAGCACCCAGCCCAAAATTTATGCGGTGCACAGCTACCCAGCCGTGACAGGCTTTGCCAGCGCAAGTGAGGTTCACGTAGTCGAGTGTAGCATGTTGGAGTTTCTTCATCGCCCAGTCGGTAAGCATGATCCAGGAAAAGACGGAATTGACGAGGAGGATAAGGGCGTAGGCTATGCGAGTCGCGACCGAATTGTTGCATTTGCCGCAGGCTGAGCAAACAGCGCTGCATGTTGCAGCACCACAACAGCTGAGCGCAAAGCTAGTGATCTGTTGAAGGGGGTCAGCGAAGACGGGGCGACAGCGCAGTGAATGAGCATACAGTGCCAACGCTCGGCACGGCCAGCAGCGGTATCGAGAGGAGTGCGCCCATCCTACACGGCAGTCGGCGATGGGTAGATGTGAGGTCGAGTTGAGGCAAAGTCTAATGGAGTCTGGCTGGCAGCAGGCAGCAGACAGAGTACAAGCAGTAGTCGTGGCTGCGTCACGACGGGCGTGTTGGCAGCCCGCGTCCCCCCCCCCCCCCCATCATTTCTCTCATGTAGATCAGCTGCATTCATAGTGCATGGTTTAGAGGTAGGAGCTGCCGCGAAATAACACATATTAGAATTTGACTACACTTTCTAACTTTTTGCTTACTATATCTATACCATATCTTAAGTATTTATTACCTCTTTTTATAACCCTAGTTACACCGACTATTCGTATTACCTACTAAGATATTATAAGCTTATAATGCTAGACTATAAGACTATTAAATATCTAAGCCTGATTATATCTATGTATCTAGTTTAGTATAGCTTCATGTCAAACTAGTATTTAGATATACTAGATTATATATTATATATATAGCTAAAGTATTAAATATTTGTACATCTATACATCTCCGTCCTAAGCTTATGTAGGTTAGACTTATACTTGATGTGGTGTAGTTTAAAGATATCTATACCTTTATATAATTCTAAGTATCCTCATTATATAACAGATACTAATATAGATACTATACCAAAAATGAAATTATAAATTATAACTTTAATAGAAAGAGACTACTTTCTAATTATAGAGTAAGTCTTATTCTCTGGTCTTATAATTGAATCTATCCTTAAGGCAAGAAAGTTAAAATAGTTATAAAAGAAAATATAAACAATAGAGTTAGAAGCTGCATATTAAATATAGAATTCTAATACATCGATATAATAAAGTTTACCTCGTCTTTATTGATATATCTACGTATAAATAATAGACTAAACAATATTAGTATAAACAGATATTGATGAGATCTAAAGCTTAATTATTAGGTAGTATAAATATACGTAGGTGAACACGAATAATATAGTATAAGGTAGAGAAAAGGAAGCGTAATATAAAGATAGTAGATTAGTAATAGAATTACTTAAGGAGGAGAGAGTGATATTCTATCCTCTCCTTCTATATATACCCGGACCTTAGGGCGGATTAACGTAGCACCGGTGGTGCGTCGGAGGTGCGTAGGTGCACCGCACCTCTCTATTCTACACTCCTTTATATCGCTACGTAAGTTCTATAAGATATAAATAATCTTTAACTTTTCTATTAGAAAGTAATTATGGGTAAGACTAAAGATATTCTTATATAAGTACCGGAAATCCTTAAATTTCTATAGAAAATAGCTATAGTAGTTATCTAGCTCTTTAGTCTTAATATTCCTCTTATTAAAAACACTACTATCTTACCTATTCTACTAGAGCTCCTAGACCATTTATTAGTACTTAGATCTCTAGTTAAAGATTCTTCTACCTATAGGTTATTAATCTCCTTATAAAGGATTAGGACTTCCTATTAGAGGTCCTTATAGGTAGTTAAGTTAGAATCCCTATTGTTAATAGGTTTAGGCCCCTATCGACTAGTTATACGTATAGAATTTATCTCATATATAGGAGATCGGTATTCCGTCTACGTCTCTAGTATAGTAGCCTATCGATATAGGGGTATAGGCATCTAACCTATCTAGACGCTCCTATAAAGGAAGTAATAGGTTATTAGGATAAGAAAAAGGAGACGTAAATAGGAGTACTATCAATAGTATAACTATTACTTAAGAAGGAAAAAGGAAGAGACCATTCTCCTTCTCCAATATATAGCGGATCCGGCGTCCGGACAATCGTAACGCCGGTAACGCATAGGCGGGTCGTAGGTGGACGTCTCTCTACCTTATATAGAGAGATGTAAGATGTGTATAGTCACCATACGCCAAGTCAGCAAGGACTAGCCCCAAAAGGCTAGATCACATGCTGTACGGCTAATAACCGCGTATTATATAATCTCTATATATCGATATATAGTATTACTACTATAGTATATAACGCAGCCCTATAGGCCTACGTTCCCTATACCTTATAATCGGTCCCCCTCTAGATTACGCGTCCTCGCGTAAAACTAGGACTACCCGTCCTATAGACGTAGTAATAAGGTAGCTCCTAGTATACTAGGCGCTCTAGCCTACTAGGCTCTCTAGCCTACTCTCTAACTTAATCGGGGATAGCTTTCTTAGCTATAGGTAATACTATATATCTACGCCCCTAGCTACCGTTTACGTAATATAGTTATAGTATATATACGGCGTAGACTATTCCCTATATCTACGTTAGTAAGCCTCCGTTTTTTATAGAGCGCTATACTTACCGGGAATCGAACCTTCGATTACCGTAATAAGGCTATCCTTACTACCTAGCGCTTACTAAGTAAGCCTATAGATAGTAAGGAATAGGGTACGTAGTTATTCTATAAGATATATATAGTTACTATATACTAAGTTAGTAAGGACTAGCCCTAAAAGGCTAGATTATATACTATACGGCTGATAACCGCGCATCATGTGATCTCCATATATCGCTATATAGTATCACCACTATAGTGTGTAACGCAGCCCTATAGGCCTGCGTTCCCCACACCTTACAGCTATACTAGTCTAGGAATTCGTATATCTATAAGGATTAAATTCTAAGGTAGTACTACTATAAAAGATTACGATAAAAGAATACGTACTATAGTAAGATAGACTAATATATTAGCTATAGTAGGCCCGCGAAGTAATTTTAGGATTAATCTTAGAACGACTATATAGCGGTATTCTAGAGCCTAGCTAGACTATATATAGTAATAAATAGTTTATAGTTAGTAAAGATAAGCTACTACCTAGTAAGTCTAAATAGTTCCGTTTAATTAATAATACTTATAAATATAATATAATTAGAGATACGCTAGTTCCTCTAAATATAGAGGAATTCGCTAAGGAATTCTCTAGTATAATAATTACATCCTTAATAGATTTCTTTTTAGGATACGATTAGGTACTATTAGATCCTAATAGCTAAGATATTACCTTATTTTAAATAGATTAAGAACTATTATAAATAACGATATTACTATAGGGTACGATAAATTCGATTATATAATTCTATAGAATAATTACGATAATTCTATAGAATTAAATAATAGATTATTATAGACTCTTCCTAGATAATATTAGTATATACGGCCTACGATCCGACTATAATAGTAAGGAAGTAATACCTAGATTATATAGATTTATTTAAGAATATATTCTAAACCTCGATATAATTTTTATAGATCTAGAACGAGCGGGAGTTATAATTTTAGAAAAGAAGTTCTAATTCTACTTCTACGTATTTAAGATTATTAGATTTATATATAATATAAATAGACGCGTACTAATAGCTAGAAAAGTAGTAATAATTATAAAATTTAATTGTTATAGAGATACTATAAAAATATATAGATTCTTAGAAATATACGTATTCTATAGGATCTAGATTAGGAACTTTAGTCTTATTACTATACTACTATTTAAACTTACTAGAAAGGATATATAATTTAAATAACTAGATAAATATACTAGGGTTATAGTAAATTTTAAGTATATACTAATTTATACTATCTCCCTATAAAGTATTAACTTTAATAAGCTAGATACTTAGCTAGTAGTAGTCTTAGTTAATATATTAAAATAGGGCTAGGATATATACCTATCCTAGGACGTAGATAGGTAACGTAAAATAGTACGATTTAAAAGTAGGTAATAGAATAAAAGCTAAATAAATTATAATATAGGTAGATAAGAATATCTAGATCTACTACTTACTTTACGTAAATTCTATATTTAATTATATAGGATCTATTTCTTTATTAAAATAGACGCTAATACTTAATTATATAACTTAATAAGCCTAATTTTAAAATACTAAACGTACTAGTTACTAGATAGTTATTATTTATTACGTAGTACGATTTCGAGGTTAGATATATTAAAGATACTATAAATATAGTCGTAGATATACTTTCTAGGGCGCTAAAATAAGATAGGGATATTAAGAATATAGAGTAATTCCTAGATGAGTTTAAAGTATACTATATCGTAGTAGTAGTAGGAGTAGCCTAAATCTCTAAAGATTACTTCGCCGCTACTCTACTACTTATATTAGAACTAAGTATAGGAGGTAGGGCCTAGATAACTTCTAATAACTTATTAAACTTACTAGTTCTAGAATACTTAAAAAGTACTAGGAAATTATATAATTCTTAAATAATTTAAGAATATATCCTATATATTATATATCTAATAAGTAATAAAGAATATTTAGAAAAAAAGATATATCTTTTTTTATACTCGATAGTAGACTCTAGAAATATAGTATTAGTCCTAGAAATATATAGCTAGTTATAGTAAATATAAACTAATAAGAAATACTACTTTATAATATCTATAAGAAATATAGTTATTTTAGACTTAGAAGAATATTTATATTTCTTAAGTATAAGTACTAGTAGCCGAGTATATATAAAGATATTAAGAAGTATATATAAATATATACTATATATTAGAGGCGTAGTAGTTATAGGGAAAAAGAACTAATATACTCTTAAGATCTAAAAGGCTTATTTATAAAACTATATATTAATATTACTTATATACTAGTATCTAAGGGTAAGAAATTCTTAATCCTTATAAGAGACGATCTTTTAGGATAGATAGAAGGACGAGCTATTACTAAGAATACTATATAATATATAGTAAAATTTATTTATAAAGATATTATTTATAGATATAGCTTGGTTTATTCTATCGTATCTAATAGTAGGAGCGAAAATATAGGTATAACTAAGAACCTCCTAGAATAATATAGGATTAGATAAATTATAACCTTATCTTATTATCTATAATTAAATAGTAAAGTAGAAGATAGCTATAAGCTAATTAAGGACTATCTAGCTAAGTTATAAGATAAAGGGAAAGGATCCTAGGTTAATAACCTACTAGGGGTACTATATACTAATAGAATATTAATAAATTCTATAACTAGATATACTATATTTTTTCTTACTTTATAGTATTAAAGTAATATACCCTAGCGACTTACTTAACTATATCTAGAATATATAGAGTTAAGTAGTACTAACTAGAGATATACTACTAGTTCTAAGGGTATAGTAACTTAAGGCTATATTATTAGTAAGATAGGCTATATATTAAACTATACGATCTAGGCGCTAAAAGAATAAGATATACTTTAATATAAATAACTAAATTCGTAAAGATAAATTATAAAAGGGCGATTTAGTATTATTATTTAATAATCTAAAGTAAACTAATATATTAGTATTAAGTATACTACTCCCTAGATAGAGAGGGCTATTTAGGATCTACTAGATCGTAAATAATAAAAGAATATTTATTCTTATAGATTTAGATAGAATAGTAATAAAAGGATCGATAATTACTAGCGAAAGACTATACCTCTTTAGATAGAGAAAACTAAACGTAGCTAATAATAAAGTACTAGAATTAAAGACCCCGTAGAATTAGAGATATATCTCTACTTCTAGTCGATAGCTAAACTTCTATATTATAATCCTATAAATAGAAGGGCTATTTTCTACTAACTATAGTAATAATTACTAATATACGAAGGGACTATATATAGTATAAAAAGTATAGAAGGAAAGAGGGATATATCTATCCTATATAGGATTTTCTACGATACTCTATAATATATTTTTATTATTTTTCTTATAATATCTTCCCTATAGATTAGACGACGATCTAAGAGTAGTTTTTAAATATCTAAATAATAGGAATAATCGATAGAAGGGAGAGTTATAGTAGAGAGTTTAGTATAATAAAAAGAGGAAGAGATAGAACGATAATATTAGTAGAAACGATATTAGAAATAGAAGACTTTGAGATAAGTTTAATACCTAAATAACTTACTTAGCTAAGTATACGTAGTAAGGAGAAAGCTAGTATAAGAATATAATAATATAGCGCGTTAAAATACTAGTATCGAATATTATAAATTTAGGTATAAACTATTAAAAATATCTCGATAAGTAGCTCTATATTTTTATAAGTTATTTCTATAAGTTTATAGTTCTCTTTAAAGTAGTATTTAATATAAACTAGTAGTTAGGCGTATAATTTAGTAAGTCGGATTTTAAAGCTAGGTAAATACCTAGCTTAAGACTTTTACTAAAAACTTATACTATATATCTAAAACTAATATAATTACTTCTAAACTTAGACTATATATTCTTAGAAGGTATTTAAACTAATTATAATAATCTTATATACTAGTTTTAGAGTACTAATATTACGTATCCTATATAATATAAATATATATAAGAATATATAGGAGTTTAATTTTTATATAAGATAAATTTTATAAAATCGTTCTAATTTAGTTAAGAAGATCTAGTATAAAGTTTATACTTAAATAAAAAAGATCTAGATATACGTACGTAAGAACGAAGTATAAAAATATATTATCTATATTTTTATCTTTTTTATTCTTTTATTATTAAACTCTCTTCTAAAACTACTACTACTAGTATATAATATATATATAAATATAGCTCTTTTAAACCTAAAAAGCCTTTTCTTCTACTACTATATCTAGACGTAGTAAGCGAATCCGTAGGAATAAGTATTTAATATATACTTATTTTTACGATAATCTTTATAAATACGTAGTAACTCTATCTTCTAAATATATTATAAAATACGCTTAAAACCGTCTAGAACCGCCTATATAGTAGGCTCTTATAAAGTCTATTAGAGAATAGACGATATAAGAAGCTAGTATATTTCTTTATATAGTAATTAAGAACTATCTTCCTAGTATTACTAGGTAATATAATCTATAAAGTATAGAAGATATTATTACTTTTATAGACTAGATAGATAACTCTATAGAAGAATTATAAGTTTGGTTAAGACTAATAAAGCGCCTAATAACTATTTTAGAATAAGGTAGTATATAAATCGGCCTTCTAATAAACTATATCTATAAAATACGACTATATCTAGCTATAGTTAACTCTAAGGAAGAACTCCTTAAATAAGAGCTATATATAAAGATTATATATAATACTATAGCGAGATAAGATCGAACTCTAAAAATAATTAGATAATATTAATTATCTATTATCTTAAGATAGTTAATAGATATCTATAAAAAGGTAGTAGCCTCTATATCCTAAGATAGTAAGACTATATATAAAGTATTCTAAATACTATCTAATTATTTTAAGTTTAGAAATACTATACCGCTAGTTAATTACCTTTAAATAGAATATTTATTAAGTAGTTCTAAGAAGAGATATTAGCTTCTTAAATATTACTAGACTATAGTAGAAGTCTAGAAAGTTCTATAGATTCTTAGAATAGATAAATACTATCTTTTAATAATAAAGGAAGTAGAGAGGAATAGATACTACTTAGATATCTACTAGATTATCTAAGTAGGTATCGTAGTACTAAGTAAGCCTATAAAGTAACTAAAGAGTATATATATTAAAGATAGTAGCGATAAAGATAATAGTAGTCTAAGTATAGAATAGACTCTATCTAAAGAAGAACTTCCTAATACTATATCTTCTATTAGTAATAAGGATATTATAATAGCTAATAATACTTAAGATAAGCCTATAGAGCGTACTAAACTAGTAATAGATCGATATAGTAAATATACTAAAGTCTTTATTAAGTAAGTCTACTAGGTAGCTTCTAGATATAAGAAAGAGTCTTATAGTATAAGAGTACTAAGATACTAGACTAACTAAGGTTTCTCTAAATACTACTAATATATAAGAGGTACTAGGGTAGAAGTTAGGTTAAAGATAGATATACTTAATACTAATATAATATATAATAGACTATAGTTTATCTATAGTTATATTAATAAGTTTAGTCTTCTTAAGATAAATAGGATTAATAGATATAGTAAATCTTTAATCTAGTTCTACTACGATCGATAACCTCTAATATCTAAGGATTCTCTAGGCCTATATCGGCTTCGTTATATATCGCTATAGTATAGTTAGAGTATATCCCGTACTACTATCCTATAATCTCTTAGACTTACTATAGAATAAGTTAAAAAGATATAGAATAGTAAGGGATCTATTCTAATAAGTTTATTTAGTTAGTTATAGATTAAAAGAGCTAAGAATAAGATCTTATATCTTTATTTAGTTATAGAGATTTCTAATATCGAATTTTAGATGTATAACTATTATCTTCGGATAATAAATAGTAGAGATAATATAGGATAGTAATATAATTAGTTCTATTTAATTATTTAGTAAGTCGTATAAATAGACCCTATCTATTATACTCTATATGTAGTACTATGGTGATGTGGTCTGCACATGCACGTACCGCAGGTTGATTGGACGGATAGGTAATCTAATCCGATTATTTCTTTTATTTAGTTAGTATTCTTTTTAAACGCTTATTATATACTTTTCCTATATATTCTATACTAAACGAGGCCTATTAGAATATACGATACTTTAGGCTTATATATAGTTCGAATATCTTCGGATATTCTTATAATTTAGTAATAGTTATACCCTTAATCTATTTATCTACTATACTTATATAATTTACTATATTAAGTTACCGCCGCTACCTATAAGAGAACCGTATATATTAAGTCCTTACTATTACTATACTAATATATATCCCGTATTTAATTCGCCCTATCTAACACCCCCTGGATATTCTGGTATGAGTGGTGTGGTTTTGCCTCGCCCCGATAGGAGCAGGTGCGCCCACCACTCCTCCACAGTACTTCGGAATAATAGTATATAATAGTTAATTACGTTCCTATATTATACTAAGAATACTAAATCTAGAGATAAGATATTCTTTAGGTATCTAGATATCGATTCTAATAAGTTAGTTAATAAAGAATATAGTATTTATACTATTTAGGGATTACTTTCGATAACGGATAAGGATATAGATAGTTATATAGAAATCTTACTAGATTTCTATAAAAAGATCTATAACTAGCTTCTTTAAGCCCGTAATCGAGGAGTATATCCTAGAGAAATTATATTTAGGTTTAATAACTCCGTCTTTACTAAAAAGGATAAGGAATTAATAGGGTACTACTAGGCTAAGATACTATATAGTAAAGGTAATATTTATATTACTTAATCTACTTTACTATACGGATCGACTAGCCCTACTACTAGGATATACTAGATAATCCTATCTTAGTTCTAGGCGATCTAATCTAACTATTATAATTGAGAGGTAATAGAGAGTAGTACTTAGAAGGAAATTATCTAGATATATAAAGTTTTTAAAACTTTTTCTAGAATATTCTTTAGATTACTAAATAATTATAGGAAAATTTAGTACTAATTACCTATAGCTATAGAGGTTATAGGGCTTAGATATATTATAGATACTCTTATAGGACGTCTTTTTTTAAGATTCTATATAGGTTAATCGGAATCGCTAACTTCTCTTTTTAGACGATATAGATAGAGTAGATATCTATATCTAAAACTATTATTAAAAAGTAGTAATCGCCGCTAATAAAGTATTTAGTCTCTTTTACTAATAGAAGATTAAATATTTCGGAAATAAGTTCTAGTTTATAGATAAGAGTATAATCTATCTATAGAATTAGTCATAGTAGATAAGATACTATTTAAATTAAAGAAGGATAAAGAAGAGATAGATAATAGTAATCTAGAGTTTTTAAAGGACCTACCTACTTAGCTAGAATAGATATAGTTATTACCTATTTATTTAAATACGGCCGTATATCGAAATTTCTAAAGTAGATATATATCTAGCTTAAGAATTATACCTACTAAGTATAAACTTAAGAATAACTATAGTATTAGAGAAACTATTCGCCGCTACTCGATTTCGATTCTAGATTATAATATTCTATACTACGCTACTACGCCTCCCTACTATATAGAAGCTACTATCTAGATAGCCTCTCTTACTAGTCGTATTCTACTATCTTCTTTCTCTATAAGAGTTAAGTAAATAGTAACCCTAAACCGATATATACAAGCGCTACGATCCGACTAAAACCGTACTACTAAATCGACCGAACTCCCTATAAAACTATACTATAACTTTAAGATAAGAATACTATATATATACGTATATAACTATACTAAGAAAGCTACCTAGTTAGGCTATAGTAATATAGATATAGTTATAATACTATTCGAATATATAACGGATTGAGTTTTAAAGAATTTAGATAGACGACAAGGATAGCGGATAAACCCGAGAATTAGTAATTCGCGTTTATAATTCGTACTTATAATTCGTACTTATAATTCGTACTTATAATTCGTACTTATAATTCGTACTTATAATTCGTACTTATAATTCGTACTTATAATTCGTACTTATAATTCGTACTTATAATTCGTACTTATAATTCGTACTTATAATTCGTACTTATAATTCGTACTTATAATTCGTACTTATAATTCGTACTTATAATTCGTACTTATAATTCGTACTTATAATTCGTACTTATAATTCGTACTTATAATTCGTACTTATAATTCGTACTTATAATTCGTATTAGGTTAGATCCTTACTCGCCTATCCGTATCCCTATTAGATCTATAACTATACGCTCGTTAACTATCTCCCGTCGAAGTAATAGTAACTATATATTATAGACGATCGCTACTACGCCTTAGCTACGTACTCTCGGTCTATAATCGCGTAGTAATTACAAAAGTATAGAGTAGTTATAACTAAGTAATAACTACTATACCTTATAAAGTAATACTAACTACGTATTATAGATAATTACTACTATATCTTAGCTACGTACTCTCGATCTATAATCGCGTAGTAATTATAAAAGTATAGAGTAGTTATAACTAAGTAATAACTACTACGTCTCGTAAACTAATAGTAACTATACTTTATAGACGATCGCTACCGCGTCTTAGCTACGTACTTTCGATCTATAATCGCGCGATAATCGCGTAAATATAGAATTACGATTAAGTAATAACTACTACGCCTCGTAGGAAGTAATAATAGCTACGCCTTATAGACGGTCGCCGCCGTACCTTCTTAAATCATAAAAAGAGTAGGATTATCCCCGTAGAATACTTAATCTAAGTATCCCTCTATCTTTCTCTAATAATACGTACTACCGCGATATCGCTAACTTTATTATAGATAGAAACCTCTTTAAGGATAGTAAGTAGGAAGCTAGAGATATTTATAACGGATTAGTTATATTATATTCGTCTATAGTAGAGTACGTAATAATTATATACTTACTAATAAGTAAATCCTATAAGCGATAAGTTCTATTAGGATATAAGCTACGCCCCGACTATAGATATATAGATTAATAAGAACGTAGGAACCGCTCGCCTAAACGCGGATATTTATATACGAGATAGATATATATTTGTAGAGGACTACCGATATATAAGAGAAGGATAGAGTACTCCTAGGGGATAGGAGTAAAAGTAAGTATAGAAGGATTATAGTAGTACGATACGACTATCCTTAGGGACCCCTCCTCTATATAACTATATACGCCTACTCCGTATATAGTAGGTAATTAGTAAAATTCGTTTCTTTTATCTTTTATATATTAAATACCCTAGGCTTAGCGGCGTATATTCTAATAATAAACCTATATATATACCTTTATATAGGAGTAAGGCTTATAGAGTTTATTCGAAGAATAAGTATTCTACCGTCCTCCTTTTTCGAGTATTAAGTTAATATTCTAGCTCCTTACTATACCTCGCCTATAAGACTAATTCTATATCCTTAATTACTATATACCCTACCTGCTATACTTAGAATGGTAGCTATTAGGTGTAGGTTTAGGAGTGCTTATAGGCCCTGCCCTATGTGTTCTCTCATGCCCTACCACATCTCTTCACTATTATAGTCTAGTTTCCTAGATTACTTCTTTTAAGTAATATAGGTACTCTTTATTAGTAGATTATTTATATCTATTATCTAAAATTCTAGATAATTAGATTAGGCTAGATTCCTTTTTAGTATAAATACTAGTAATATTAAATCTTCCTTAGTATCTAGGATCTAGTAATCATTAATATAATTGAGTTTTCTAGCCTTAGTTTAGTAGAAAGATATTAAATCTAGTATTTTTTTCAAATACTAAGATAATTAGCCTCGAAAGAATCTAGAAAGATTATAGAAGACTATATTATCTATTCTCTTTATTATCTAGTATTATTAACTGAGCTACCTATTTTATATATATAGTTTATTAGATTATTAACTATATTTAGTATATATTCTATAAAATCTATCTATAATTAGCTATCTAGAGTATTATCCTTCTTCTATTACTAGTATACCTTTTAGATATCTCTTCTTAGATATTATAGAATATAGCCGATCTTAGACTTTTTTTATAGAGAATTTAGTAGATAAAAGGCTAAAAGTATTCTTCTAAAATTTATAAAAATTTCTAAATTCTTATAAAAACTAGTTATAGTAGTTATCTAGTTCTTAGATTTTAATATTTTTTATTTTAGAAATATTAGTACTTCTCCTATACTATTTATACTCTTTATCTATTTATTAGTATTGAAGGGACTTTCTAAAAACTTACTAGTCTAAAGGTTATTAATCTTTCCTCTTAAAATATAGATCTTCTATTATAAATCTTTTTATATCATCTAGCTTAGTCTATTAAATTTATTTAAATCTCCCCCTTAGGAATCGTTCCCTCGCTTAGATTATATCTTGTATATAGGTAATAATTACTTTACTTATATCTTAGATACTACTAATACTTAATATAGTAGTATTATACTAGTTCTATCTAGGTACTCCTTTTTAGAAGTAATAGCTTATAAGGTATAGGAAAAGGGGTATAGAATAGAGGTAGTAGATTTAGTAATAGAACTATTATTTAAGAAAGAAAAGGGAATACTTTATCCCCTCCTCCTATATATACCCGAATCTTGGGCGGATCAACGTAGCACCGGTGGTACGTCGGAGGTGCGCAGGTGCACCGCATCTCTCCCTTCATAATAGGGGCGTACTAGGCGCGATAGGAGGTAAACGCTTATTAAGTAGATAAAGCTATATACGAGGTATATATTAGTAAGCTACGCTATAACGTTATAGAAGGGGCGGATATATAAGACTACGTATAAACTAGTTAGACTAATATTACTTAATTACCTTCTATTTCTATATACGGCGTAACGTATAAGCCTTCTTAAGTATAAAAGACTAATAGTCGGCTATACTAGTTAGGCGACGTATCGATATTTTAAGTATAATACCTATACGACCTAACTCGTTTATATAAGTAGTAAGCTTTTAAGTATATTAATACTATATATATATAAGTAGAATACTAATATTATACTTATTATCTGTACTAGACTTATTATCTATTATAATAGATTAGTAGATACCTTATACCTTAATAAGATATATTAAGTAGTTATAGAAAATATTAGGTACCTATAAAGTATTAGTACGGGTTATATACGTCGTATAGATATAAGTAAGTTACTAGAGTATAGTAATAGCGTACTATAGTATAGTAGGTATAGTATAGACTTAAATCAAGTTAGGCTTATAGATAATAGGCTTCATAGCGCTCTATAAATACGATATATAAAAAAGGATATAAGGTATAGGCGTATCTTTAGTGGTATATCTATTAGGTTACCAATAGTTACTATTACTAAGTATATTAGGCTAAATACTAGGAGGGTAGTAGTAGTTATTCATAATAGATAAACGATATAGATACGTAGAAAAGGTAAAAAGTAAGAAAGATAAGCTTATAGTATAGGTAAGATATAAATATAGTAAAGGATATAGTATTATATATTACTATATAACGATTTTATAAGTATAGAAGTAGTCTTATAGTAATAAGTAAGATATAAAAGATAAAAATAATAAGAATAAGAGGATAAACTTCACTATAGTAACGATATACGTATATATATTATAGACGGCGCGTTATTATAGTACGCGCTAAGTATAGTAGAAGTAAAATACTATAGTATATAAG
The DNA here is from genome assembly GCA_023512835.1 of Taxillus chinensis. Taxonomy (NCBI): domain Eukaryota; kingdom Viridiplantae; phylum Streptophyta; class Magnoliopsida; order Santalales; family Loranthaceae; genus Taxillus; species Taxillus chinensis. The sequence goes on from JAKCVP010000066.1 coordinate 125,254, forward strand.
GAATAACTAAGCCCTAGGGCGTAGTAGCCAGGTATAAAAGGCGAGAGAGGAAGATTATAGCTATTAATAACGCTAGCCTAGAGGGGGGGTATATATAAGATATAGGGGTATAGTATACCTATATACCTCTAATATACTACCGGTACTACGTTAATCTACCCCAAGGTCCGGGTATATATAGGAGGAGAGGATAGATTATCCCTTTTCTCTCCTTAAGTAATAGTTCTATTACTAATCTACTACCTCTATACTACGCCCCCTTTCTCTCTACATTATAGGGAGCGTATATAAGATAGACAGGTATAGTATACTTATATACCTCTAGCGTACTACCGGTACTACGTTAATCTACTGTAGTGGTGTGGTAAGGGTAGGACCCCCCCTTTCTTTTCTTGGCTGCCTACAGGCCTCCCATACCTATACCCGGCTGATAGTATTTATTTGTCGGCTTATTTCCCTATTCCTAGTTTCCCCTTTTCCTTCCTTTCCCCCTTTTCGGGCCTATTAGGATCCCTAATTAGGGCCCCTATTATTTATTATTTCGTTATTATTATATTTACTTATTTTATTCGATCCCGAGCGGCAATTACTCGGGGATCACCGCTATCTATATAGTAGGGGTAGACGCTCTATTCCCCTATAGTCGAATAAGTAGTATTTTTATCTAGACTTACGCACCCTATCTATTATACCTTAGGGCGAGATTCTAGTATCCTTATTCGCTATATAATCCTTAGTATTCTTTTTAAGTAGTTATTTAGTTAGAGTTCTAATTATATTCTACCCTACTACTTTAAATAGTAGCTAAACTAGGATATATAGTATATACCTTTAGGGTCTCTACCTAATAGGTAGAGATAGCTAGGGATAATACTATATATCTTAGTAAATAATTATCGCTAGTAGAGGGATTAGTAATAATCCTATCTTTAATTAAATACTACGCTAGAATTACTACGCCGTAGTAATTAGAGTAGCTAATAGTAGTAATCTAGATAGTAATTATATATTTAGTAAAAAGGAGATCCGAATACTACCATTAAAAAATAGTAAACGGAGGAAGTAATAATATTAATTAATTTAGACTTCTATAGGTATTAAGGACCGATTCTAATATATCGGCTTCGGATGATACGACTATAGATATATCTCGAAGTAATAGTATAACTAAAAGAGTAGAGCACTAAGCTTATAGAATAGATAAGAACGTATATATATAGATATATATTACCTATAAGGTAGTACTAAATACCTATACTCTATAGTAGGTAGTAAATTATTAGATATACTAATATCTAAGTAAACTATTAGAGGTACTAATAAAATACTACGACTTCTAGTTCTCCTTCCTAGTAGAAACTAGTATAGAGATCTTAAGGATCTATACTAGCTTTAGTTCTATTAGTTAAGTTTAAATTAACTATTTTTACTTTATCTAGATTAGAATAGCCCTACCTAGTTTAGATATCGAATTAATCCTTATTTTACTAAAGAGGCTACTTACTAGATTAAGTAATAGTAGATCTACTATTCCTTTTATACTTAGTAACTACTACTTACTATTTAATGAATACTTATAGGTTATTATATAAGGAAAAGTAATAGTATAGTTACTATAAAAGGAATAGTTCCTACTACTATAGTAGAGCCCCGGCGATAAACGATAGTAATAATTAGTTACGATAGTAATATTATAAGCGATAATAGGAGAAGAGGTCTTAGATATAGATAGCCTATAGGTTACTATATAGACTATTTACTTAAGATTGAATTAAGAATATAATAGTTCGATATTCGATAACGATCTAGTATAGTATTCTTATTATAAATACTATTATAGGATCGAAAGATACGCGATTAACCTAGTATTCTTAAGGTAGGTATATACCTAGCTTAAGAATTACCTTAATTAAATTCTACTAGGTAAATCGCTAGGACTATTTAGATTATCTATTATATTCCTAATTATTCTAGTTCCCTATTCGACTATATAGTAGTAACTATACTATCTATCCTATTAGAATAGATTTATTACTACTACTATAGGTTACTTAATTCGTTCTATCGATAGTAGCTCTACCGGTCCTTACTACTAAGAAGCTTAGTAACTACTACTTACTACTTGATCCGCTATTTATAGGTTACTATATAAGGTAAAGTAGCGGCTATTATTATTATTATTATTACTATTAAAAAAGGAATAGTTCCTACTATTATAATTAAGCCTAGTAAAGAATAATAGCGGTATTAGCTACGATAGTAATACTAAAGACAACTATATAAGAAAAGGATTTAAGAGAATATAACCTATAGGTTACTATATAAGTTATTTACTTAAAGATAAATTAGCCCTATAGAGGGTATAGCTATTAGGAAAATCGCGGACTACCTAATACTCTTAAAGTAGGCGAACGCCTAGTTTAAGAGTTATTCTATACGCGGCCTCTATATACTACCCTAGGGCTAAGTATTATTATAAGATTAGAGAATACGCGATTCGCCTAGTATTCTTAAGATAGATATATATCTAGCTTAAGAGTTACCTTAATTAAATTCTACTAGGCGATTCGCTAAGGGTAATTAAATTACCTCTTATATTACTAATTATTCTAGTTCCTCTTTAGCCTAGTTACTTATCTCTATCTATTAACTTAGTAAGATAAGAGTAATCTAATCTCTAAGTATACTACCCTAATATACTCTTTCGATAATAAAGGAAGCTTTATCTTAACCCTTTCTTACCTCTTTTTAATATCTAAAGATCTACTAATAGCTAGGTATGATCCATAACGGCTCTTTATAAATCTAATAAGTACTAAAAGCGCTAATTCTTAAATAGAATAAGAGATACCTACTATTAGGGCTAGAAAAGATAATACTACTATTATAACTACTACCGTAACTACTATATAATAGTCCTAGTAATATAGCTAGTATAGAAGGATACGCCTTATATACTACCTCTTATACTACCTACCTATATATATAGGTAGTAGTAGTAGTAATATTAGTAATATAGAGGAGTGGTAGGCGCACCTACTCCTATCGGGGCAAGGCAAAACCACACCACTAATACCAGAATATTTAGGGAGTGTTAGATAGGGCGAATTAAATACGGGCTATATATTAATATAGTAATAGTAAGGACTTAATATATACGGTTCTCTTATAGGTAGCGGTGGTAACTTAATATAGTAAATTATATAAGTATAGTAGATAAATAGATTAAGGGTATAACTATTACTAAATTATAAGAATATCCGAAGATATTCGAACTATATATAAGCCTAAAGTATCGTATATTCTAATAGACCTCGTTTAGTATAGACTATATAGGAAAAGTATATAATAAGTATCTAAAAAGAATACTAACTAAATAAAAGAAATAACTAGATTAGGTTACCTATCTATCTAATTAATCTACGGTACGTATATATATAGACTATATTACTATAATCCTTCTATACTCCTCCGGCTCTTATCTCTAAGAGACGCTATAGTAACGATATATAGTAGGGTAGTAAAGGTTAATATAATCCTATAAGAGTAATAGACCTATATATAGGTATTAAAAGATAGCTAAGTAAGATATATTCTTAAAGTAGGTATTTATCTAGTTTAGACTTATACGCTACTACTATTAGTATTATTAAGAGCTATATCCTTATTATATAGGATCTAGTCGGTATAGTCGATATTATATATATTATTATCTAGGCTTATATTATACCCGAGTTCTAAATAATAGAAGTATAATAGATCTCTAAAAGTATAGCGCTTAGTAAGGTAGAAGCGCTTAAAAGCTTTATTAGCGATAATAAGAGTTTTCTCTTAGTATATTACGCGTTCGCTAGTTAGGCTATAGTTAAATAACGTATATTAGGTATTAGTTACTAAGTAAGAATCCTAATAAATATATCTAATAAGGGTATCTAAGATAGGACCTAGTCTAGTTACCTTAATAGACGTAGAGAACTTATATAGAATAATACTATATCTATTTATAAGACTAGATAGCGACTTACCTATAGTTATTATATTTTAATAGATCTTAGTAAGTTTATTATAGTTACTACTCTCTACTATATCTAGGATCTAGTAGTCTTCTTATATACCTACGTACTAGGATATAATAGTTTATTAGATAATAGTAGTAGGTCCTATTAAACTATATAGAAGGATAAGTATAGTAATACAAACTTTACCCTTCTTATAGATAATATTAGTCTATAGGATAATCTTCTAGTCCTCTTTAATATAGATACTATTATTAAATCGATTAAGCTATTTATATAAATTAGTACTATACTTCTTTATAACTTCGGCCTACTTCTTAATATAGAGATAGAATCCTAGTAGGACCTAAGTATAATTATTCTTATCTTTATTAGTAAGAGATAGTATATCTTAGATAGTAATAGTACTATAATCGTTCTTTAGAAGCTTTTTAATATAGATATCGATATAGCGGAAAAAGGTTAAGTTACTAGACTAGGTATTCTTATAGTAGTAAGGATAGGAGATAAGCTAGGTATTCTTATTAAGTCTAAGAGCGTAATAGACTAGGTAGTAGTAGAGGTCTTAATAGACTACTTACTAGATAATTAAATAAAATATATTTCTCTACTATCTAAGGTTAGACTTACTATTAATCTAACGTAAGTAGTAGTAATAATAGTTAAATTCGATATAAGTAATCTTACTAATTATTATAAATTTAGACTAGTCTAGGATATCGATATCGGGTTTTTTTTTTCTTAAGCTAGAAGAAAAGATTAAGATAGATAGTACCTATCTTTATAAATTCTCTAATCTTACTACTACTAAGGTAAAGTCTATTTAAGATATCCTTAATAGTAGGGATAATAGGGATTCGGGGCTTATTATATATAAAGTAGTATAGTCTAAGAGAATCCTTAGATAAGGTAGAGTAATAGCTTATATAGAACTATTAAGTAGATCTAGGGAATTCTAGGTACTAGCCTATATATAGAAGACTAAGATATAGACGATATTCTAGTAAAGTATCTAGATAGCTTATAAGCTAAGTAGTAGATAGATCCTTAGTATATAGGCCTATACTAGTACTAATTACTTTTAAGTAGAGGTAGTATTCTAGCCTACTATTATAAATCTAGAAATTAATAATATATAAGCTTTAAGTATCGATATTATTACTATTTATAATACTATAAGTCTAATATTCTAGAGATATAGAGTATTTACTATAACTACTCTTACTTAGGATCTAGAAGTAGTTATTTAGTTACTATCTTTTAAGTTACTTCTTATACTAACTATTATTAATATTTTCTATATCTAGTACTTCTTACGTATTTATAATAGCTAGGCTACTTTCCTCTTTATCTTTAACTAAGGTACTATAGTTAGTTTTAGATACTAGGCCTACGGAGTAGTCCTTAGTATTACTAGTAGATAACTTATTCTAGCGGAGTATAATATCTTATAAGTTAATATATAAGTCTATAGACTTTATCTCCTTTTTATATAATAGTTTAATAGTACTATTATATTTAGTCCTATTAGTTTTAGATACGTTCTAGTACTTAGTAGATAGTTAGATATCTTTCTTAGAAGATTTAAAAAAATACTTAGCTTTAAATCGATTTATCCTAGCTATAGTATCTTTAAACTTATATTTATAAGCTAGAGATTAAAAGATACTATAAGTATTCTTATTATCTAGAATAATAGAGTAAATAGTACTTTAATAGATCTTCTTATCCTATTACTTAATAATAGTATTATAGTAGGCCTAAATATCTTAGATAGATAAGTAGTTATACTTCTAGATAGTATTAGTCTAAGCTATTAGTTCTTAATTTACTAGTATAGTATTCTCTATATTATATTCTACTTAGTAGGCCTTATCTTTAAGAATAATCTTTATAAATATACTAACTTATATTTTACCTTTATTATAGTAAGCTATAAGAGCTTCTATAATACCTTTTTATATCTTCTAGTAGCGCTATATATCTAGACTACTTAGGGCCTACTAGAGATCTATTACTAAGTAAATAAATATAGGTAGCTAGTTATTTTTAGCTACGACTTTATAGATAGCTTTATATAAGAAGGTTCTAGGTTAGCTAGATAGACTAGAATATATATACTATAGGAGGAGGTTTATATCTTTAAAGTATATAGTAAGTTCTTTAGATAGTTTCTAGCTTCTTATTTTAGTAGATACTATATTAGTAGTCGATAGAATAGTTTAGAGATAAATTAGTATCTCTAGGATTAGTTTTTAGTAGTTTAAAAGGTATTCTAATAGTTATAGGAAATAGATAGTATATAGAAAGTATATAATAGGAAATAAATAGTATATAAAAGGTATATAATAGCTTATAGTTATATATAATATTTTTAAAGTATTACCGAATTTAGAAGTATAGTAAGCTAACCTACTTAATAGTACTTTTAAGATTTTTAATTTACTTTATATATTAAGTTTAGTAGCTTAGTTCGCCTTTTTAGGCTTACTTACTATTACTTATTTATTATTATTATATAGCTTAGCGGGCTTATTAAAAGCTAACCTCTAAAAGTAAAAGTTATTAGAATCGTATAGTTAAGTTTAGTATTCTAGAAGTTATAGTTAACGGCGGAATTCTTAATAGAAATAGTACTATATATATTTATAAATATATATCTTATATACGGATTCTTAAAGTAGATATTTACTTAGTTTAGGAATCTTCTTATAAATTATAGGAGTCGAGGTAGATTCGTATACTATCTCTATTAGACTAGAACGTATTAGTAGCGGCGTTCTAGTATAGTAGGTATTATATAGGTAGTTATATATTTTTATTAGTAAAGATTCTTAAAGTAGGTATTCGCCTAGTTTAAGAACTAGGTAGATTATCTACTTATATACTTATAGTAGTTATAGGTAGTTATAGTATTCTTAGTAGTCTAGGTAGTAGATATACGGTATAGTAGTAGTAATAGGTTTTTAAAAATTTAATTCTATACTTATAATAGTACTTATTATAGTACTCCTATACTTATAATCCTCCTATACTTTATTTAAGTACGGCCCTATTATACTCGTCGTTAATCGACGAATTCTTAGGGATTATAGTATACGAATTATAATCTACGGATTTATTATTAGTCTTCTTCGTATAGATACGATATTCTTTACTAAAGGTTCCGGACTATTAGTAGAGCTTCTAAGAGTCCTATTTTTCTACGCGTATAGGTTATTAGTAGTAGTTACTTACTCTCTCTATCTATATAGATATAAGTAGTTACTAGTAATTAAAGATCTATATATTATAGTACTATTAAGTTCTTCTAGCTAGTATAATCTCTTATTATTTAGTACCTTATAGATCTTATACGGCCCTCGCTATTACGGCTTAAGCGTCTTAGTAGTAGATATATTAGTATTAACGTCGAATAATAATACTATATCGCTAGGATATAGAGGTTACTTCCGTAGGCGATAGGCGTTATTAAAGTATCGCTTACCTACTTCTCTACTACGAATAACGTTATAGTAGGCCTTATTATATATATCTTATATATAAGCTAATTACTTAAAGTACTATTTAAGTAGTTCTATCCTTATAAGCTCTTCGCTTTTTACTACGTCGTATATTTAATCTAGTAGGTCTATAGATATTATTACTTCTATACTATATAGAATATAGTATAGTATTAATCTAGAAGTACGATTTAGAGATATATAGTTAGCTAGTAGGACTAGGGGTAGGTTATTAGTCTAGTAGCTATACCCTTTATCCTATAATTTAGCTAGGTAGTCCTTAATAGGTCTATATCCTCTCTTAACCTTACTATTAGCTTAGGGGTAATAGCTTAAAGTAGTAACTCTAATAATACTAAACTATTATAGTAGGTACTTAGTCTTACTAGTATTCTCGCTACCTCTATCGAATACTATTATATAAACGACGCTATATCTATAAATAATATCGTCCTTAATAAATTTAGCGATACTCTTTATATTATTAGACTTAATAGTATACCCTTCTATCTATCCTAATAGATCGTCTCTTATAAGTACTAAGAATTTTTAGTTACGATCTATCGGTATATAGGTTATATATAGGTATATCTTTATAAATAGGCCCTTAGGGTCTTAGGCCGTTAGGGGTTCCCTAAGGCGGAGGGCTAATTATTATTAGTAAGTACTATAGATACTTATATATTACTTAATATTATAGTATAGTCTAAGCTACTAGTACCTTTCTCTAAGGAAGGTAAAGGTTCTACTAACGCTAAAGTATTTATAGCGTTTATAAGTATTATATAGAAGGCTTTCTCGTCTATTTATATTAAATATAACTAGTCGAGTATTATTATACTTCTATCTATATCTCTATAATCTCCTATTCTTTAAAAAAGTACTAGTATACTTCCTTCTTAAAGGCTTAGCGTCTAGATACTATAGTATAGTCGTCCGGTAAGATCTTTAAGTCTTATAGATACTAGGTAATAGCTTAGTAATAGTTAGAGTAGTATTCTAATAGAATACTATCTTCTATACTTTTAGTATTTATACTCTCTATTACTATAAAAGCTTAGATTTTTTACTTACTACTAGTAGTTCTACTAATTATATAGTAGGCCTTATACTTATTAAGATAGGACTCGATATTATATATCTCCTTATCTAATTTAGGAAGCCGAGATAGGGCGTCTACTACTATATTCTTTATTCCTAGGATATAAATAATATCGAAATTATATAGAGAGATATAGGCTATCTACCGTATTACTAGGATATTTAGTATCTTAAAGTTAGTCTTATTAAGCCTAAGCTACTAAGATATTAGTATCCGTTTCTATATAAAAGTATATACTATATAGCTATATACTAAATTTCTTAAGTACTAGTAGTAGTCCTAGATACTCTTATTATCCTATATTATAGTTACTTTAGGCGTTATTCTATACTCCGCTCTTAAAATATACCGTCCTATATTTACTATCGACGTCCTAGTTTAGAGTAGTATCCTATTCTAATTTACTTATATTAATAGTGATAATAATAGGCTATATTTCTACTATAGAATAGTTGATTACCTATAAAGTAGCTATCTTCTTAAGATTATATTTTAGGCGGAATATACTATATCTTTTATTATTTTTCTACTTAAATAGGGTATCCTTATATATAAGAGTATAAAATAGTACTACTTTCTAATAAAAGTTCTTAATCTAGTACCTATAGAAGATATATATATCTATAAACTATTATACCTCTAATAGGTTCTTATAGCGTCTCTAGTCTATAATCGTAGCGACTTTTATAGCTATAGGCGTCTCCCTCTACTATTATATATAAAACCTACTATCTTAAAGGTATAGTAGTAGAATTAGAACTTTTTATTTAAAACTACTACTTCTACTTACTTTAGGTCGGCTAGAATAATATCTAGGTTTAGGATATATTCCTATATAAACCGGTATAGTCTAAGAAGGACCTCCTTACTATTATAGTCTAAATAGGGACCTCTTATACTAATATCGTCTAGGAACGGCCTATATCTATAGAGTATTTACTACTATAGAATCGTAGCGATAATTCTATAGAATTAAGCGACCGAGTTAATAGCTTCTTAAGATAGAGTTATTATTCTTAGTAGACCTTAATCTATCTAGAATAAGGTAATATCTCTACTATCCTTATCTAATAATATTTAGTTATACCTAGAGAAAAAGTCTATAAGTAAGCCTATTTTTATACTAATAAACTCTTTAGCGAATTCTTCTATATTCGGTAGTACTAGAGTATTACGAATAGTAATAGAATTATACTTATAAGTATTATTAATATATCTAAATTATTTAGACTTACTAGAAGCTAGTATACCTTTACTAACTATAAACTACTTATTACTATATACTACTTAGCTAGGTTCGAGAACTCTATTCGAGAGCCTTTCTAGTATTATCGTTAATATACTATCGCGAATCTTTTATAATTATTAAATAGTACCGTCCTACTATAGTTTATAGGATATTAGTTATATCTTTTAAGGCGGTACTACCTTAGGATTTAGACCTAGGATATAACTAAAGTCCTAAACTAGTACTATCTCTTGGTATATTAGTATATATTTTAAGAATAGGATCTCTACTAATAGTAGCCTATTACTAATAAGTAGACTATCTATACGCTCACTATTAGCCTACTAGTAATTAAGATATTAGTAAATTTAGAAATAATCTACTTATCGAATAGCGACTTTAGTAGTAGTATCCTAATAATAATAGCCTATATATAAGTAATAGCGTATTTCTACTAGTCTCTACGGCCTTAAGGCGTACTAAAGTTTCTATTAATATTAACCGATTTTACCTCTTCGGCCTTATTCTTATAGGTAGTAAGTAGGGAGCTAATTCGTATAGATAGTAAGTATACTAGTATTATTTATACTAGTAGATCGGATATTACTATACCTCCTATAATATCTAAATCGTCTCGTTACTTATTTAACTATACTTATATACCTTATAATAATATTACTTACTATTTATAGGCCTTAATATCTACTTATATATATATATCTTATAGAATCTAGACGCCTATACCTATCTTATAGTAAATATTTTAAAGTAGGTATTCGCCTAGTTTAAGAATTCGAGGTAAAGTATCGCCTATATCTTATAGTAATCTTAGAGTATACTAATTCTTAGGTCTAACTTAGTATTCTTAATACTCCTTATCTCTCTATAGTATACGGGGTACTCTAATAGTCTCCGTCTTATAGGGTTTATCGCCCTAGCCTTATACTAGAAGTATAATATATAGGCTAATAATAGTAGGTAGTTTACTACCTAGTCGTCTATCGAGGTCCGTTTTAAGTAGAGGTCTCTCCTTAGTAAGATACTACCCTAGGCTTTTAAAACTATAGTTTAATAGATAGTAATAGCTTTAGTCTTATACTTATCCTTACTTATTATATATAGTTAAAACTAATTATCTAGACTAAACTCTAGTATTACTTACTCCTAATCTAAGAAGGTAAGTCTTAAGATTAGGTCGTATAAAGTATTATATATAAGTAGATTAATCTTATACTCCGCTATTCCTAGTATAATAGATACGCTATAGACTTCCTCCGTAATAGTACTACTACCTATACTACTAATATTAACTAGAATCTATAGTATCGTAGTTTTAAGCCCTAGGCGCTATACCGCTTTTCTAGATATAAAGTATAGTTTAGCTCCTATATCGATAAGTCTATATACTAGCTTTATATTAATACTATACGGGGTAGAAAATAGGCCTCTTTATATTTAAGAAGTATAAAAGCTATCCGCTTATAGTACTCTAGATATAGTTAGTACTATAGTACTAGCCTCTTTCTTATCTCGAATAGCCTATTACTTTAGGGCCTTTATATCCTTAATTATAAAGCCAAAGTCGTAGGATAGAGTATCCCTAGTTTAGGGGCTTAATATAAGCTATTCGTATAGGGTTAGATTAATAGGTCTATTCTAGATACTTTAAACTATCTTCTTAATATAATCCTCGTATAACGAGTTAATTACCGTATTAGTATTAGTAAACTATACTATTTTATTACTATTAGGGAGGAGTATAGATATACGATACCGTATACTTAGTAGAGATACTTCCTACTAGATCCTCTACTTAATAGACTAGCTATTAGGTTAAATTATAAAGACCTAGATACTATTATTATCTAATAGCTATATATCGTCTCTATAGTCGACCTAGATAGGGTAGACGTATATCTTACTCCTATCTATACTCTCTAGTAGTATAATACTATTATAACTTAGGGCCTAGTTTTTTATAGCGTCTTTATACTCCTTAATCGCCTTTTTAACCTCCTTGATTAGTATATTGCTTAACTTAGAACTAAAAGGTAGGGGTTTTATTATAGGTTTATAGTAGTAATAGTTATAGTTATTCTTATAGAGGAGCCCTTTCTCTATAAGCTTCTTAATATCTAAATACTTACTAAGGTAGTAGCCTAGTTTACTATAGCTATAGTAGATACGTTAGTTACTATTATTAGATCTTAAGCTATATAGGACGTAGATATCGTCGTTATAGTAGTCTCTACTTATCTTTACTATTAGTAGGGTTAATTTAGTAAAGCGTCTTATTAGGTCGTCTATATTATAATCGCTAGTATTAGTTATAGATATATTAGATATAGATATAGATAGTATATATAACTACTAGTAGCTCTTAGTATTAGCTATAGAAATAGATAGCGCGTAGGCCTATAGAGAAACTATTATTATACTAGGAATCTATCCTTCCTTCGGAGTATAATACTACGTAGGTATAGGTACTAGATTACCTACTATACTTCTCTAGATACTTATAGTACCTTTTATCTATTCTTAAGTACTAACTAGTAGTCTAGATTAGTAAAAGCTAGAAGGACCTAATACTATATAAGGTATAGGAGGCCTAGGAGCCCTACTATTACTACTAGTAGGTAGCTACTTATATAGGTTAAATAGGGCCTAATCGGACCCGGTATAGATCGCTTATATATAGTTAGTATTAAAGATATAATCCTAGTTACTTTTACTAGATAATTCTAGTTAAATTTACTCTACTTTTCCTTCTTAAGACCTAATTTAGTAGCTAGCTTAATATCTTTACTATTCTCCTTAATACTAGTATTAAGATCTAGAAGAAGGTACTTTACCTACTTATAGTTACTATACTTATCTAAGTATATAAGCTTTTTAGTAATTAGAATATACTATCTAAAAAAACTTTATTTATTAGATTATCGATCCTAGCTAGTAGCTAGTAGATATATATACTCGATAGTTATCTTAAGCTAGTTAGGGTTATAGCGACGATACTCCTTAAGGATCGATCGCTTAAGGATATTATAGTTACCTTCTATATACCTATTAAGATACTCGATAATAAAGATAATATAAGGGGTATAGTACTATCTAAGTAGTTAAGTATAGTTAAGAATACTAGACTCTAGAGTATAGATACTACTATTAATATTCTCTAGGAATCAGGTTATATTAGTTCCGTCGAATATTATTATATTACTAGTCCCTAGTATTAGTAGTTATATTTAATATATTGTATTAGGCCTACTATCGGCCTAGCTTATCGATAATAGTATTATAATACTACTAGCCGTTAAAGTATCGCTACTATCTATAGTACTACTCTCTATAGTAGTATTATCTACTATAGTATATACTTAAATAATCTAGTTACCGTCGGAATAGTAATAGTCGTAATACGATACTAGATATAGTATAGGTTTTCTTTAAGGTCGTCCTAGTCCTTATACTAGTATAATTAGGCCTAGATACTATCCTAAGTCGGTATAGATATCTTACTAACCTCTATATTTACGCTATAATTTTTTTAAAGTAGGTATTCGCCTAGTTTAAGAATCTTTAGAAAAGCGGCTCTTAAGATACGTATTCTAAGTAGCTAAGCCGTAGTAGAATCCTAGAAGGGTCTAGACTACTTATTAAGTCTAAGAAAATCCTCTAATACTTCTATATCTCGTCTATATAGTATCGCTTCGCTATTATATTATCTCTATTAGGAGAATTTTTTAGCTAGTATAATAGAATATAGTATATATTAGCTATTACGCTATACTATTCTCTAGAAGAGTAAGACTAGAATTAGGCTCTAAAGGGACTATTAGAGAGTTAATAATACTCTAGATAGTAGAATTCGTTTTCCGTATAAATTTTTCTATAAAATATTAAGAATCTAAAGATTATTAAAACCTTATACGATTCCTAGTTCCTAGATAGTTATAACTACTATACTATAGCTCTAGTAACTCCTCTAGTATAGTATAATTCGAATTTACTAGTAGTAATAGGTTAGTTCCCGATCTACTAACTAGTTAAAGGATAGGATATAATAGGTCGGCTCCCGATCTATATCTAAGAAGAATCGAATATTATAATATCGTAGCTCGCTCTAAGCGTTAGTAAGGCTATCTAAATAACTATATCCTACTCGGTCGTTAAGTATAATTACTATATATAAATTATACTAATACTAGCTATATATACTTCGGATTATAATATAACTAGCCCTTTTATATAGGAGCTATTATACCTACTATATAGAAGGCTAGTAGTTACTATATTTAAGGTTAACTACTTATACTCTATTCTAGATATAGTATTTACTTTAGGTATATCCTACTATTTCCTACTATTAGCTTCTCTAGCTTACGGCGTAGTAAGCCTAGTAATTATAATAATAATAGGCCTATATAGTCTACTACTCTAGTATCTTATTATACTTAATTTATTCTTAACTAGGCCGGTAAGATACTATACCTAGGTAATTCTCTCTAAAAAGACCCGCTAGGAAGGTATCTAACGAACCCCCTAACGTGGTTACTATTATAGAGGAGTAGTAGGTATACCTACTTCTATTAGGGCGAGATAAAACTATACTATTAATACTAGAATATCTAAGAAGTATTAGATAAGGTAAATTAAATATAGGCTAAATATTAGTATAGTAATAGTAAGGACTTAATATATATAGTTCTCTTATAGGTAGCGGTGGCAACTTAATATAGTAAATTATATAAGTATAGTAGATAAAAAGATTAAGGGTATAACTATTACTAAATTATAAGAATATCTAAAGATACTTAAACTATATATAAGCCTAAAGTATCGTATATTCTAATAGGCCTCGTTTAGTATAGAATATAAAGGTAAAGTATATAATAAGCGTTTAAAAAGAATACTAACTAAATAAAAGAAATAACCGAGCTAGGTTACCTATCCGTCTAATTAACCTATAGTACGTGTATATATAGACTATATCACTATAGTAATAAGATAGCTTTAATAGTAGAGGAATTCTTTATTACTATACTCTATATATCTCTAAATTACTACTAAAATTATATTTAATAAGATAACCTATAACGTACCCCCTAATTAGCTATAAAGGGGATAATAGATAAATAGGTAATTATAACGCGACTAGCTACTTAGATTTATAAAGACTTAATAAGTTATATCCGCCTAGACCTAGACCCGGATAAGAATATACGAGATAGACGTATATTTATAAAGGATTAAAAGAAGACGCCTATAGGTATAGACGACGTATTCTTAGGGAATAAAAGTAAAAGCTAGTATAGAAGGATTATAGTAGTATAGTAAGAGTAGAACCCCCCCTTTCTTTTCTTAGCTATCTATAGGCCTCCTATACCTATGCCCGGCTAATAGTATTTATTTATCGGCTTATTTCTCTATTCCTAGTTTCCCCTTTTCCTTCCTTTCCTCCTTTTCGGGCCTATTAGGACCCCTAATTAGGGCCCCTTTTATTTACTATTTCGTTATTATTATATTTACTTATTTTATTCGATCCCGAGTGGTAATTACTCGGGGATCACCGCTGTCTATATAGTAGGGGTAGACGTTCCATTCCCCTATAGTCGAAGAAGTAGTATTTCACCTAGACTTGCGTACCCTATCTATCATACCTTAGGGCGAGATTCTGGCATCCTTATTCGCCACACATCCTTAGTGTTCTATTTAGGTGGTTGTTTAGGGTTCTGATCATGCCCTACCCCACCGCTTCACTACTCCGAAGTCTAAGTATATATAGGAGGAGAGGATAGAGTAGCACTCTTCCCTCCTTAAGTAATAGTTCTATTATCAGTCTACTACCTCTATACTACGCCCCCTTCTCTCCCCCCTCATAAAAAGACTTTATAATTCAATTCTTTTATTACTTAATATTATTAAATCAACTACTAACTTTATATATATAGTTTACTAGATCATTAATTATATCTAGTATATATTCTATAAATTTTATCTATAATTAGTTATCTAGAGTACTATCCTTTTTTATATTATTAATATACTCTTAAGACGTCCCCTTTTAGGTACTATAAAATATAAAAGATCTTAGACTTTTCTATAAAAAGTTAGTAGATAGAGGCTTAAAATAAATTTAAAAGTAATAGAAACCTTTAAATTTTTTAAAGATTACTTATAATAGTTATCTAATTTATAGATTTTAATGTTTTTTATTAAAAACATTACTACTTCTTCTATATTATTTATACTTTATACTTATTTATTAGTATTAGAGGGACTTACTAAAACTTTATTTATTTAAAGATAATTTACCCTTTTTCTTAGATTAAGGGTTTTTTATTATAAACTTTTATATAATATATAATTTAGATTATTAGATTTATTAAAATCTTTTTTTCTAGAGATTATTTTCTTATTGAAACTATAGTTTATATATAGAAAATAGATATTTCACTTATATCTTAGATACTACTAGTTTTTAATATAGTAGTAGTATATTAGTTCTATCTAGATACTCCTTTTAAAATAATAGTTTATAAGATTAAAATAAACGGGTATAGTATAAAGGTAGTAGATTAGTAATAAAACTATTACTTAAAAAGAAAAAAGGGCTACTTTATCCTCTTCTCTTATATATACCTAGACTCTAGGGCGGATTAATATAGTACCGGTAGTACGCCGGAGGTGCGTAGGTACACCGTACCTCTCTATCTTAAACTTTATAGTAAATTATCTATAAATGTACTAGTAGATTTCAGGATAGGCTAACATTAGGAAATACTACCTTAAAGTCTACTTATTGTGAGGTGGTTCTCTACCTCATCATAGTTATGTTATATCGAGATGTGTGAAGATCACGTATATTAGCAACACTAGCCGCTACAGCGTGATCTAGGCTTTTAGGGGTTAGTTTCACCTGCTGTAGCGTATTGTGACCACACACATCTTACACTTACACTATTCATATTATACGATTTATTATGTAACATATACGACTAACAATCAATATAAACCCGTCTAGTAATATTAAGCCTTAGAACTAGCTTTTGTAATATGTATAAGTCTAATTATAAATCGTTTCGGCGGCCTTTAAGACACCGGTTTAATACCTACCTTCTAGCTCCCTGTTCAATGAAACTACTCCCTGTCAGGCAGGAATTAATCTTTAGGCAGTATTGCCGTGACACGCAAAACAATGCCGCGCTCGTCTCGCCAATGGCGAACCTAAGCAGTCTGGATTCAATTGTGTGTATAATTTTTATAACCTCGTTTTGAAACTGATCATAGGTAAGTTGGCGTTAATGGCTTTGGCTATAGACCACGATACCAGTTATCATCATGTAATAATGTAATAGTAGGTTTTCCCGTTAGGCATGAGAGACGAGGACCCTATATGTTGACATCAAATTCTAGTCGCATATTTCATATTCAAGCAGGGTCCATGATGCAAGCATGAGTTTTGAGTGTGACAAGCATTAGAGTATCTAAATCTCCTCAGATCAGGAATTACTCATACCCGTCAAGTCTTCTAGAGCTTATACAAAGGTAGCAGTGACATTATCTCCAATTATCCTTCCTCGAACAGTGATAGGCCCAGTCCTGTCAATGCTTACTGGGAACCCGCCCGCTGCAGAGCTGGAGCCCATAGCCGAGACCATATGCGTCCCTATTTGAACAGAAAATGAATATCGAGTACCTAGAAGCGTCTCTTAAGAGATCACGTAGTAGCGGACTTACTAGTGAATGTGACAGTTCCAAAATTCGGCATATTGTGCCAAGGATCCTCGACAACCCACTCAGCAGTGTTATGGCACATTGTGCCCTTGCCAGCGATTTCTTGAGCGGTCACTATGTGACTGACGAATTGCCCACTCGATTTGTTCATGATAGTTGTCTTTCCGCCGGATGCTCCACTAGAGCTGACCTCGATGTAGATATCATCGTTTGCTGCGATAGGAAGATGTACCGGGAAGGGTTTCGGTGGGTCCGGAAAGTATTCATACCAAGCATTGTAATGAATAGAATCATCAGCATAGATCTCAGCATCAATACCTGCTTGCCAGAACACTATTGCCAGTGCGTCATTTCCAATCCAACTCCCACTCAGGTAAGAACGCGCAATTGCTTACCATGCTGGCATTGATTCCCATCTATCCCTACCCAAATAGATATCGCAGCATGGCCACTGACTTGTGGAGGTCGTTTGATCTGAGGCATAGTAACCTCGGCGCTAACGAGGGTAATGTTTTTCCCAGGATGGATCGCGCCCTAGGGAATCAGTACATTATATTGATGATGTGGATGCATGATAGCACCTACGCCCCATATTTGCGATCCTCTCTTTGCAAGTCTTTGCGTTCCCTGGCTCTTATTCTACGCATACAGACATCAGTAGACAAGTCCTCTACAGCATAAGGCGTTCCAGGGCTTCTGTCATACACCACGTGGCTTCAGCTTGCTTGGATCGCCATCATCAGCCCTTGCCAGGCCGAGACTGTAGTACAGCCATGCATGAGACAGTACAATCTGGGAGAACTTCATATTTCGTAAAAGTCTTTCGCTGAACGCTTGGGCGAATTACACTAAGATCAAGAACGTATCCGCTTCGCAAGAGACCATCGATATATATGTTACAGGATGTGACTAAATCAGAATGAGACCTGGATAGATTCTTACTTAGCTAATTTTTGTTAGCTGCCTGGTTGTCTGTGCGTGACAAGGTGCTACCCAATTATTGCGGTCCGGTAGTCTGGTTGGAATATGTAATGTGATGGCTCACCTCACAATGGGTGCCGGCTAGTCTGCCTAAGATGCGATCGCGTGTGTGCTGTCGTTTTTTAGGTATAGAGTACGATGAAAGCTGTGAAGTTTGCTACCAGTGGTCATGCTCACATGCATTTTGGCGAATGCGAGACTTGGCCACATTCCCTAGATCTTACCTAAAGTTTAATTAGTCTCAGAGCTTTTTAGCTACCACTCCACCGATCTAAGACTCTTACCGAGGTAAGTAGGTTCATGCTAGAGGAGACTCATTGGCATCTGTCGACGAGACACTAAACCCCTTTCTACAGGCTACAGTATTTTCATTAGTAAGGTAGCAAAAACCCAGACTGCCTATCCCCTAGGATGTTACCTCGTACTGGCAGTGCAATGTCAGGGATTTTCAGCTTAGCAAGAAAGGAACAGAAGTCCGATCTCAATTTCGCGATGTTCGAGGTGCAATCTGTACAAGGATCAGAGTGAAATGCGAAGCCTACATCTTATCTTTGATCAAATTGAGCGTGCAATAGATTTGCCGCGTCACAAACGAGCTGTCGAGAGTGCTGTGCTCAATCACCCGATAGCCTGTGAACATACCCCTCACAGACGTGATCGACGGGTTTTGGCAGTGCTGAAGTTGCTACTGTCCGTTGGCGTGGGCTTTGACTTGCGGTCAGATCTTCGGAAATCGGCTCAGCGTAGCAATCATGACGTGCTCTGGAGAGCCAGGATTAGAGACAGTATCGAGCGCGCTAGAGCAGCCCCTCACTACGTCTTGCTATAACCCCTGTAGTACAGGATTATGTGTCCCTATTGTTGACCCGAGTTCGTATGATGAAATTAGATTGTTGGTGTACTATACATTGCTCTTTCTCCTTACTGCAGTCGTATCTGGGTGAATCCATACTTATTTGAGTGATATCCGGCTATATATTTAGAAACCTCCTGTACAGGCTCGTTACTTTAACAAGATACAGCAAGCCCCGTGACCTTGAGTATATATATAGGCGCCAGCTTAGTTTGCTACAGGTCCTGGTTAGCCCGCATAGAAGTCACTGTTTGCGCAGGGATCATGGAAAGTAACAAGTCCTCGATACCTTTACCTGATTCGGTGTAGTATACCTAACTTTAACTCCTAATCGTACCTAAATTCTATATGTTATTACTTATTACCCTAATAGTTACCTAAGCCTACCCTAATACTACTAATAATCTTACTTATTTCTCTAAAGCTTATTTAGCTTAATACCTAGTTAGACTACTATTATTCCTAATAATTAAGTTAATCCTATAAGGTATTAATTTAATTAGATATCTAAAATAAGTATTAGGAATCTTAAACTAAGTCCTTTTAATTACTATTATTATAGTATTATAGGTTAGAAGATAAGACCTTATATTAGTAATTTTATTCTTTATATAGGCCTAGATATTCTTAATTAGATTAAGATTAGGTAAATAGGATAGGAATTAGATAGTCTTAATACTATAGGCTTATAAGTACGTAAGGGTAATATTCGACTAGTAAATTAGTATACTATCTTATATAAAGCTAAATAGCCTTAATCCTATACTAATATCGTGTCTAAGATAATAGTAATAAGACGTAAAAGTGCTAAGATAAGTATTAATATATTTAGTACTATCGAAGTTACTAAAGTTAATCTTATTAATAATTCGAATAGAGCCTAAACTAAGACTATAGAATATAGTCTAGACCTCTTTTATATCTTTACTATAAGGCCTTCGCCGAGCGTAATAATATACTTCAAGACTACGCTCGAATAAGAACCTCATAATTGTAAGGTAGAGAGAAGGGGGCGTAGTATAGACGTAGTAGATTAGTAATAGAACTATTACTTAAGGAGGGAGAGAGGGATACTCTATCCTCTCCTCCTGTATATACACGGACTTTAGGGTAGATTAATATAGTACTAGTAGTATACCGGAGGTATATAGATATACTCTACTTCTCTATCTTATATATATTGGAAATAAGGACGTTTATTTCACGTAATATCACGTGACCGTCGCAGTCACGCAAGTTTCCTAAATAGACTTAGCGCACCTCTTAGAGTATCTCTCCCTTCTCTATTATACTTACTCCTTTAGTTAATTAGATATATATATAGTTATATTTATCTAATTATTATCTATATTCTAGTAGTTATAAGCCCGGTTATCGTATATAAAGTAAACAAGACCTTATTATTTATTACTAGAACCTATAGGATACTAGAGATCGATAAGTAGAAAACTAGCTCGATTATCGATATCTAGACTTTAAACTAGGGATAGACTACTGAAGAGAAGTGGCAGGGCATGAGGGAACCCATGGAGCAGGGCCCACGAGCACTCCTAAACCTACACCTAATAGTTACTATTCTGAGTATAGTAGGTAGGGCGTATAGTAATTAAGGATATAGAATTAGTCTTATAGGCGAGATATAGCGGTAAGCTAGAACGTTAACTTAATACTCGAAAAAAGGAGGACGGTAGAATACTTCTTCTTCTAATAACTCTACGAGCCTTGCTCCTATATAAAGGTAAATAGATAGGTTTATTATTAGGATATACGCCGCTAAGCCTAGGGTATTTAATAAATAAAAGATAAAAGAAACGAATTTTACTAACTACCCGCTATATACGGAGTAGGCGTATATAGTTATATAGGGGAGGGGTCCCTAAGGATACCTATATCGTACTACTATAATCCTCCTATACTTACTTTTACTCTAATCCCCTAAGAGTACTCTATCCTTATCTTATATATTAGTAGTCCTCTACGAATATATATCTATCTCGTATATAAATATCCGCGTTTAGGCGAGCGGTTCCTACGTTCTTATCGTATATATCTATAGGTCGAGGCTTAGCTTACCTCCTAGTAGAACGTCTCGCTTATAGGATTTACTTATTAGTAAGTACGTAATTATTACGTACTTTACTATAGGTAAATAAAATATAACTAATCTATTATAAATATCTCCCGCCCCTTACTTATTATTCTCGAAGAGGTTTCCGTCTATAATAAAGTTAGCGATATCGCGGTAGTACGTATTATTAGGGGAAAGATAGGGGGATACTTAGGTTAAGTATTTTATAGGGATAATCCTATTCTTTTATAACTTAAGAAGGCGTAGTTATCGTTACTTCCTACTAAGGTATAGTAGTTATTACCTAATTATAATTTTATACTTACGTAATTATTACGCGATTATAGACCGAGAGTACGTAGCTAAGACGTAGTAGTAATCGTCTATAAGGCGTAGTTACTATTAGTTTATGAGGCGTAGTAGTTATCACTTAGTTATAACTACTCTATACTTTCGTAATTACTACGCGATTATAGACCGAGAGTACGTAGCTAAGACGCGGTAGCGATCGTCTATAAGGTATAGTTACTATTACCTCGACGGGAGATAGTTAACGAGCGTATAGTTATAATTCTAATAGGGATACGGATAGGCGAGTAAGGATCTAACCTAACGCGAATTATAAGCTTGAATTATAAACGCGATTTACTAACGTGGAATATAAGCGCGAATTACTAACTTGAATTATAAACGCGAATTACTAATTCTTAGTTTTATCTACTATCCTTATCGTTTATCTAAATTCTTCGAAACTCGATCCGTAGCGTATTCGAATAGTATTATAACTATATCTATATTACTATAACCTAGCTAGATAGCTTTTTTACCGTAGTTATATATATATATATAAGTATTATTCTTATCTTAAAGTTATAGTATAGTTCTATAGGGAGTTTCGGTCGATTTAGTAGTATAGTTTCGGTCGGATTACGGCGCTCGTATATATCGGTTTAGGGTCGCTATTTACTTTAACTTCTATAGAAAAAGAGGATAGTAGAACACGACTAGTAAGAGAGGTTATCTAGGTAGCGGCTTCTATATAAATAGGGAGACGCGGCGGCGTAGTATAGAATATTATAGCCTAGAATTAAAATCGAGTAGTAGCGAATAGTTTCTCCGATACTATAGTTATTCTTAAGTTTACGCTTAGTAGGTATAATTCTTAAGCTAGGTATATACCTATTTTAGGAATTCCGATATACGGTCCTATTTAAATAAATAGGTAATAACTATATCTATTCTAGCTAAGTAGGTAGGTCCTCTAGAAACTCTAGATTATTATTATCTACTCTTTCTTTATCCTCCTCCGATTTAGATAATATCTTATCTACTATAGCTAATTCTATAGGTAGATTATACTCTTATCTATAGAACTAGAAGTTATTACCGAAATATTTAATCTCCCGTTAGCGAAAGAGACTAAATACTTTATTAGCGGCGATTACCGCTTTTCGGCGATAGTTTCGGATATAGGTATCTACCCTATCTATATCGCCTAAAAGGAGAAGTTAGCGATCCCGACTAACCTATATAGAATCCTAACGAAGACGTCCTACGAGAGTATCCGTAATATATCTAAGCCCTATAACCTCTATAGCTATAGGGAATTAGTACTAAATTTTTCTATAATTATTTAGTAATCTAGAGGATATTCTAGAAGAGGCCCTAAGCGCTTTATACGCCTAGGTAATTTCCTCCTAGGTACTACCCTCTATTACCTCTAAATTATAATAGTTAGGCTAGATCGCCTAGAACTAGGGTAGAATCGTCTAGTATACCTATGTAGTAGGGCTAGTCGATCTATACGGTAAAGTAGGTTAGGTAATACGAATATTACTCTTACTATATAGTATCTTAGCCTAGTAGTACTCTATTAATTCCTCGTCCTTTTTAGTAAAGACGGAGTTATTAAACCTATATATAAATCCTCTAGGATATACTCCTCGATTACGGGCTTAAAGAAGCTAGTTACGGATTTCTTTATAGAACTCTAGTAAGATTTCCGTATAATTATCTATATCCTTATCTATTATCGAAAGCGATCCTTAAATAGTATAGATACTACGTTACTTAGATACTAACTTTTTAGGGTCGATATCTAGGTACCTAAAGAATATTCTATCTCTAGGTTTAGTATTCTTAGTATAATATAGGAATATAATTAACTATTATATACTATCGTCTCGAAGTACTATATATAGGGCGTAATAGGTAGGGTCTATTCGAACGATTTACTAGATAATTAAATAGAACTAGTTATATTACTATCCTATATTATACTTACTATTAATTATCCGAAGATAATACTTATAGACCTTAAATTCGATATTAGAAATCTCTATAATCGAATAAGGATATGAGGTCTTATCCTTAGCTCTATTAGTCTATAGCTAACTAAATAGATTCGTTAAGATAGATCCTTTACTCTCCTATTCCTTCTTAACTTACTCTATAGTAAGCCCGAGGGATCGTAGGATAGTAGTACGGAACGTACTCTAACTACGCTATAGCGACGTATAACGAAACCGATATAGGCCTAGAGAATCCTTAGATATTAAGGGTTATCGGTCGTAGTAGAACTAGATTAAGGATTTTCCGTATCTATTAATCCTATTCGTCTTAAGAAGACCGAGCTTATTAATATAACTATAGATAAACCGTAGTCTATCGTATATTATATTAGTATTAAGTATACCCGTCTTTAACCCGACTTCTACCCTAGTACCTCTTATATATTAGTAGTACTTAGGGAAACCTTAGTTAGCCTAGTATCTTAGTACCCTTATATTATAAGACTCTTTCTTACGCCTAGAAGCTACTTAGTAGACTTACTCTATAAAGGCTTTAGTATATTTACTATATCGATCTATTACTAGTTCGGTACGCTCTATAGGCTTATCTTAAGTATTATTAGCTATTATAATATCCTTATTATCGGTAGAGGATATAGTATTAGGAAGTTCTTCTTTGGGTAGGGTCTATTCTATACTTAGGCTACTATTATCTCTACCGCTACTATCCTCGATATATATACTCTCTAGTTACTTTATAGGCTTACTTAGTACTACGATACCTACTTAGATAATCTAGTAAATATCTAAGTAGTACTTATTCCTCTCCGCTTCCTCCTCTATTAAAGGACGGTATTTATTTATCCTAAGAATCTATAGGACTTTCTAGACTTCTACTACGGCCTAGTAATATTTAGGGAGCTAATATCCCTTCTTAGGACTACTTAATAAGTATTCTATTCAAAGGTGATTAACTAGCGGCGCAGTATCCCTAAACTTAAGGCGATTAGATAGCGTTCGGAATACTTTATATATAGTCTTACTATCTCGGGCTATAGAGGCTACTATTTTTTTTATAGACGTCTACTAACTACCTTAAGATAATAGATAATCGATATTACCTAATTATTTTTAAGATTCGATCTTATCTCGCTATAGTATTACGTATAATCTTTATATATAGCTCTTATTCGAGGAGTTCTTCCTTAGAGTTAACTACGGCTAGGTATAGCCGTATTTTATAGATATAGTTTATTAGAAGGCTAACCTATATACTACCTTATTCTAAAATAGTCGTTAGGCGCTTTATTAGTCCTAACTAAACTTACTATTTCTCTATAGGGTTATCTATCTAGTCTATAAAAGTAATAATATCTTCCGTACTTTATAGATTATATTACTTAGTAATACTAGGAAGATAGTTCTTAATTACTATATAAAGAAATATACTAGCTTCTTATATCGTCTATTTTCTAATAGATTTTATAAGAGCCTACTATATAGGCGGCTCTAGACGGTTTCGAGCGCGTTTTATAGTGCACTTAGGAGATAGGGTTACTACGTATTTATTAAGATTATCGTAAGAATAAGTATATATCGGATACTTATCCCTACGGATTCGCTTACTATGTCTAGGTATAGTAGTAGAAGAAGGGGTTTTTAGGTTAAAAGGAGCTATATTTATATATATATTATATACTAGTAGTAGTAGTTTTAGAAGAGAGTTTAATAATAAAAGAATAAAAAGGCGAAAGTATAAATAATATATTTTTATATTTTATTCTTACGTACGTATATCTAGATCTTTTTTATTAAAGTATAAAATTTATACTAGATCTTTTTAACTACGTTAGAACGATCTTATAAAATTTACCTTATATAAAAATCGAACTCCCGTGTATTCTCGTATATATTCGTATTATACGGGATACGTAATATTAGTACCCTAAAGCTAGTATATAAAATTAATATAATTAGCTTAAATACTTTCTAAGAACGTATAGTCTAAGTTTAGGAGTAATCGTATTAGTTTTAGACGTATAGTATTAGTTTTTAGTAAAAGTCTTAAGCTAGGTATATATCTAGCTTAAGAATCTAACTTACTAACGCGTATACCTAACTATTAATTTATATTAAATACTACTTTAAAGGGGACCGTAAACTTATAAAAATAACTCGTAGAAATATAGAGCTACTTATTAAGGTATTTTTAATAGTTTACGTATAAATTTATAATATTCGATACTAGCGTTTTAACGTACTACGTTATCGTATTTTTATACTAGCTTTCTCCTCGCTATATATACTTAGCTAGATAAGTTATTTAGGTATCGAACTTATCTAAAAGTCTTCTATTACTAATATTATTTCTACTAGTATTATCGTTCTATCTCTTTCTCCTTTTATTATACTAAACTCTCTATCGTAACTCTTCCTTCTATCGATTATTCTAATCCTCTAAATACCTAAAAACTACTCTTAGATCGTCGTCTAGTCTATAGAGAAAATATCGTAAGAAAATAATAAAAATATATTATAGAGTATCTTAGAAAATTCTATATAGGATAGATATATCCCTCTTTCCTTCTATACTTTTTATACCGTACGCGGTCCCTTCGTATATTAGTAATTATTACTATAGTTAGTAGGAAGCGGTCCTTTTATTTATAGGATTATAATACTAAAGTTTAGTTATCGACTAGAAGTAGGGGCGTATCCTAGAATTTACGGGATCTCTAATTCTAGTACTTTATTATTAGCTACGTTCGGTTTTCTCTATCTAAAGAGGTATAGTCTCTCTCCGGTAATCGTTAATCCTTTTATTACTATTCTATCTAAATCTATAAGGATAAATATTCCTTTATTATTTAAGATCTAGTAGATCCTAAATAGCCCTCTCTACCTAGGGAGTAGCGTACTTAATATCGATATATTAGTTTACTTTAGGTTATTAAATAATAATACTAAATCGCCCTATCGTAATTTATCTTTACGAATTTAGTTATTTATATTAAAGTATACCTTACTCTTTTCGCGCCTAGATCGTATATTTTAATATATAGCCTATCTTACCGATAATATAGTCTTAAGTTATTGTACTCTTAGGACTAGTAGTTTATCTCTAGTTAGTACTACTTAACTCTATATATTCTAGGTACGGTCGAGTAGGTCGCCGGGGTATATTACTTTAACCCTATAAAGTAAGAAAAATATAGTATATCTAGTTATAGAATTTACTAATATTCTAATAGTATATAGTACCCCTAGTAGGTTATTAACCTAGGATCCTTTCCCTTTATCTTATAACTTAGCTAGATAGTACTTAATTAGTTTATAGCTGCCTTCTACTTTACTATTCGATTACGGATAATAAGATAAGGTTATAATTTATCTAATCCTAAATTATTCTAGGAGGTTCTTAGTTATACCTATATTTTCGCTCCTACTATTAAATACGATAGAATAAACCGAGCTATATCTATAAATAATATCTTCGTAAATAAATTTTACTATATATTATATAGTATTCTTAGTAATAGCTCGTCCTTCTACCTATCCTAAAAGATCGTCTCTTATAAGGATTAAGAATTTCTTACCCTTAGATACTAGTATATATATAATATTAATATATAGTTTTATAAATAGGCCTTTTAGATCTTATAGGTATATCGATTCTTTTTCTTTATAACTACTACGCCTCTAATATATAGTATATATTTATATATACTTCTTAACATCTCTATATATACTCGGCTACTAGTACCTATATCTAAGGAATATAAATATTCTCCTAAGTCTAAAATAGCCGTATTTCTTATAGGTATTATAAAGTAGTATTTCTTATTAGTTTATATTTACTACGACTAGCTACATATTTCTAGGACTAATACTATATTTCTAGAGTCTACTATCGAGTACAAAGAAGAGATACGCCTTTTTCCTAAATATTCTTTATTACTTATTAGATACGTAATATATAGGATACGTTCTTAAGTTACTTAAGAATCGTGTACTTTTCTAGTACTCTTTTAAGTATTCTAGAACTAGTAAGTTTAATAAGTTATTAGGAGTTATCTAGATCCTACCTCCTATACTTAGTTCTAATATAAGTAGTAGAGTAGCGGCGTAGTAGTCTTTAGAGATTTAGACTATCCCTACTACTACTACGATATAGTATACTTTAAACTTATCTAGGAATTACTCTATATTCTTAGTATCCCTATCTTATTTTAGCGCCCTAGAAAGTATATCTATAACTATATTTATAGTATCTTTAATATACCTAACCTTGAAATCGTACTACGCGATAAACGATAGCTACCTAGTAACTAGTATATTTAGTATTTTAAAATTAGGCTTATTAAGTTACGTAACTAAAGTATTAGCGTCTATTTTAATAAAGAAATAGATCCCGTATAATTAGATATAGAATTTATATAAAGTAAGTAGTAGACCTAGATATTCTTATCTATCTATATCGTAATTTACTTAGCTTTTATTCTATTACCTACTTTTAAATCGTACTATTTTGCGTCGCCTATCTACGTCCTAGGATAGGTATATACCCTAACCCTATTTTAATATATTAACCAAGACTACTACTAGCTAAGTACCTAGCTTATTAAAGTCGATACTCTATAGAGAGATAGTATAAATTAGCGTATACTTAAGATTTACTATAGCCCTAGTATATTTATCTAGCTATTCGAATTATGTATCCTTCCTAGTAAGTTTAAATAGCAGCATAGTAATAAGACTAAAGTTCTTAATCTAGATCCTATAGAATATATATATTCCTAGGAATCTACGTACTTCTATAGTATCTTTATAGCGATCGAATTTCGTAATTACTACTACCTTTATTACTACTAGCGTACGTCTATTCTTATCGTAAACGAATCCTACGATCTTAAATACGTAGAAGTAGAATTAGGACTTCTTTCTCGAAATTATAACCCCCGCTCGTTCTAGATCTATAAGAATTATATCGAGGTTTAGAATATATTCCTAAATAAATCTACGTAAGCTAGGTATTACTTCCTCACTATTATAGTCCGATCGTGGGCCGCGCGTACTAATATTATCTAGGAAGGGTCTATAACGATATAGTATTTAATTCTATAGAATTATTACTATTATTCTATAGAATTGTATAACCGAATTTATCGCGCCTTATAGTAATATCGTTATTCGTAATAGTCCTTAATCTATTTAAAATAAGGTAATATCTCGACTATTAGGATCTAGTAGTACCTAGTCGTATCCTAAAAAGAAATCTATTAAAGATCTAATTATTATACTAGAGAATTCCTTAGCGAATTCCTCTATATTTAGAGGAACTAGCGTATCCCTAATCGTTACCGTATTATATTTTCGAGTATTATTAATTAGCTAGAACTACTTAGGCTTTCTAGGTAGTAGCTTGCCTTTACTAATTATAAACTATTTATTACTATACGTAGCCTAGCTAGGTTCTAGAATACCGTTACGTAGTCGTTCTAAGATTAGTTCTAAAATTACTTCGCGGGCCCTCTATAACTAATATATTAGTCTATTCTAGTATAGTACGTATTCCTTTATAATAATCTTTTACGGCGGTACTACCTTAGGATTTAATCCTTATAAATATACGAATTCCTAGGCTAGCGTAGCCTTACGGTATATTAGTATATACTTTAGAAATATTTTCTTAAGTAGTAGTAACCCCTCTCCGATTAGTAATATATCTATATATTCCGCCGTAAGTCTACTACCGAGCGGAACGTTAGTGAATTTCGGAATAATCTAGGTATTAAATAGCGACGGTAGAGGAGGTATTTCGATCGTTATAGTAGAGTTTCTTAAAGTTACTCTTTCCCGCTATCTTAGATAGCCCCCTAGCTTTCTAAGGTTTATATACTTATTAACTAATTTAACCTTTTCTACTTTACGCTTATATACCGTCTATAGTTACGATCTTTCTATAGGTAGGAGATCTTTAGCTATATATATAGTCGTAATAATATCTATATCTAAGTCGCTACGTTACGTCTTTAGAAATACGGCTACGCTACTTAATAATTCTACCGAATATAGTATACCCGTAATAGTATTTTTATTAAATACGCTAGTAAGAATACTCTTACCTATTTCTTACGATAGTATTTCTTAAGCTAGGTCTATATCTATCTTAAACTCCGAGACTTATACTAGTAGAGGATCGCCTTTACGTATAATTCTAGCCCTACCGTTACTATCTAGGAATAGGGGACGTTTTAGTACTCTAGGTGTATTAGTACTAATTCCTAGCGGTATATAGATAGGAGAATCTATACTAACTAGTCCCCTCCTATCTTAGGTATTAGCTTAGCTTTTAGGGCTTATTGTTTACGTATACTAATAGATATAGGAATCCCTTCGGGTATTATTATTAAGATCTCTAGTATCTCTTTATCCTTACTAAAACTAAGGCCTAGCGAGACGGTATCGAACTAAGTAATACTAAGAATAATATCGTACTTCGTTTCTAATTCGATAAGATCGATATTAGCTCTTAAATTCCCTACTAAGATAGTTATATTTAGGACTTTCTACTCCGAGTATTAGGAACCTACTCCCTTAATCTATAACCTATTCTTAATATATTCTATTACTATACTAAATTTTCGAACTAGCTATAGATAAATAAAGCTTAATTCTATACTAGTATCTAATAGGGCTCTAGCGCTATACCTATTTACTATATAGTCTAGAATATATATTCCCTTTTTATTCGCTATAGTAGCGGATACTAGATTAGTAGTCAGTTTCGTTATAGGTTTAGAACCTATTACTATATCCCGTACTATATTTCGTAGGACTTTACGAGCGCCGTAGTCGAGAGTAACTAGTTCCTCGAGAGAGATAGATACTATCTTAGTCCCGAATTACTTTAGGAGCCTCTCGATAATCTCCTTTCTCTAGGGTTGTTCGTTTATATATATATTATCTAAATCTATTTTATCTTTAAAATAAACTAATTTAGTAAGCTTATCTAGATCTATCGTAGTTCTTATTCTAATCTTAGGGATTTACGCCTAGTCCTAGATACGCTAGGAGATAGGATCCGTATTTAATATCTAAGTAGAAATCGTATTAGTATCGTTATTATTATTACTAATCTCGTTTTCGTTATTATCGATAATATAAGCTAGGAAAGTATATACTCTCTTACTATTATCTTCGTCGTCTATATCGTCTATAAGCTCGACTAGTTAGTCGCCGACAGATACTATTAGAGTTTTAGTCGATAGCGAACGACTATCCTAGTAATTACTCTCTAATCTATAGGTACGTTCTACGTCTCTAAGTATACGGTTTACTTTAGCGAGAATATAATAACTATCTTCCTTAGCGCTTACTTATAACTTTTAGCTAGATTTCTTAAGAATATAGTAGTCTTAGAAGTTCTTAGTAATAATACCTTTTACTACTAAGTCTTTAATTTTTATATACTTAGCTAAGAAATGACCGCCCTATCTATATCTATAGTAAAGTCGCTTATTATCTTTATTTATTCTACTAAGAAAGACGTCTAGTATATTAGTTACTTTAAGTATACTATTATTATTAACTCGCGCGGTAATTAATAATTCGATATTATTAAAGCGCCGAACTAGAGATCCCTCTATCGGATTAGAGATTCCTTTAGTTTATATATCCCGTATAGTAATATCTAATTAGGCCGGAGTATACTACGCTTAAAACGGCGTAGCCTAGCGCGAGATACTAAATCCTTACGGAGTTACTTAATAGTTAGTAGCTTACTACGCCTCGATTATCGCTTACTACTACGCCTATAGTTACCGAATAAACTACTCTTATTACTATAATTTTTATTATATTTATAATATCCTACGATTATTAGAGACGCTACTACCTACCTAAATAGATAGTAGATAAGATTACTATATCCTAGCCTCTATAGGTAGATTAGGAGTTTTTATCGGGGCCTTAAAAGGCTTAACTATCCCTATAAGACTCTATCTATTACGGAGCGCGTAGGGAGGCTATAGGTAGGTTATCGTTTGATTTTCTAGCTAGATATTATTATATAAATAGGAAAGCGAAGAATACTAGATTTCCTTTATATAGTCCGCTTTATAAACTACCTATTCTATATAGCCTTTAAGTATTCCCCTAATTAGCCTTAGCGAATTACTCCGACGAACGTAATTTTATCTTAGCCGCGATCTTAGTTCCTTCCCCCTAGTACTATCTCTACTATTAAGACCGTAGAGGAAGTATTTTACGTAGTTATAATTTAATAATTAGCCGTAGCTATAAAGTACTTTAGTAAGAGGAACGAATTTACGGTAGAATCGCTTAATATTAGGCTTATCTTCCTAGCTATAGGAAAGAGCCTTAAGGTACTCCTTAGTTTCTCGGAGTTATTCTTTATTAGAATTATAGTATTTATAATAAATAAATTCCTTAAGTAATTTATAGTCGCCTTATTAATAGCCTTCGAGGGTCTCGATAGTATCTATAACTTCGTTCGAGTAGTATCTACGAAGTAGCCTATAACGTATCCTATTATCGCTCTCTAGGTCTAGAATAATTAGATCGATAGTATTAATAAAAGTAGTCGCCTTATTACTAATAAACTATAACTTAGTATTAGTACCTAGTATAGGTATACTAATCTAATACTACGCCTTACTACCCCCTATATTATTACCTAGGCTAGTAGCTATATATTTAGAGTTATTTAATAAAGATAAAGATATATTAGTTTTAAGTTTCTTAAGTATTAAGTATAATAAATTCAAATTTCGAAATTTAAATTAGAATATAAATTCCTAAATAATCGATTATTAGTTTATTATTTTTACTTAATACTACTATAGTAGGGGGGAATCGAGTAACTTATAAATAGTAGGGTCTTCTTAAGAATATTAGTTTAGGTTATTTTCCTATTAGCCTTTACTATTTTCTTAAATAGGTATCCTAGTATCTAGTATTCGAGAAATACTATAGGGTAAATCTTAAGCTAGATATATACCTATCTTAAGAATTACCCGAGTTACTTAAACTATATAAGTTACTTAAATTACCCGAATTGTACAAACTACGCAAATTACCCGAATTACGTAAACTATATAAACCGCTATTTAAACTCGCCTAATATAGAATAGGTAGCTTTATTACTTAGTTACTATTTATAACTAAGGTAATTCTTACGTGTATATAGATTTATATATAGTAAATATACTACCTTAGGGTAAAATAGAAATAGCGCTATTTTATCCTATCTCTATACGATACCGACGACGTAGTCTTTTTAGATTACGATTACGAAAATTTATTAAATAAGAGTAATAGGGATCCTATCCGATAGGTTCCCGAAAATTAAAGGTCCTAGAGTATAGTAGAATCTAGGGATTATAGTACTTAATTTATTTACTTATTTATTATAGTACTTTATCGGTATATCTATTAGTTTACTTAGATATTAGTATATCTAATAATTTACTACCTACCCTAGATATAGGTATTTAGTATTACCTTATAGGTAATATATATCTATATATATATTCCTATTTATTCCGTAAGCGTAGTTCCTTATCTTTACTTATACCGTTACCTTAGGATATATTTATAACTATATAGTCCGAAGCCGATATATTAGAACCGGCGCCCTAATATCTATAAAAGTCTAAATTAACGATATAATTACTCCTTCCGTTTACTACCCCTCGAAGGCGGTATTCGGATCTCCTAAATACTAAATTACTACCGTTAGCTACTAATACCACGGCGAAGTAATTCTAGTATAGTATTAGTAGTTAGTTATTAAGAGAACTTATTCTCTTAATATACTAGTTATAACCTCTACTACGGACGTATAGCTTATCCCTAAGCGTCCCCGTCTACTAGACTAAGATACTTAAAGTATAATCTATACGTCCTAGTTCAGTTACTATTTAAAGAGAAGTAGTAGGGTATAAGGGAACCTATAGAGTAGGGCCTACGAGTACTCCTAAACCTATACCTAATAGTTACTATTCTAAGTATAGTAGGTAGGGCGTATAGTAATTAAGGATATAGAATTAGTCTTATAGGCGAGGTATAATAGTAAGCTAGAACGTTAACTTAATACTTAAAAAAAGAGGACGGTAGAATACTTCTTCTTTTAATAACTCTACGAGCCTTGCTCCTATATAAAGGTAAATAGATAGGTTTATTATTAGGATATACGCCGCCAAGCCTAGGGTATTTAACAAATAAAAGATAAAAGAAACGAATTTTGCTGACCGCCCGCTATATGCGGAGTGGGCGTGTGTAGTTATATAGGGGAGGGGTCCCCAAGGATACCCGTATCGCACCACTATACTACCTAGGTATATTAAAGACTTAGATAATAGGCTAAGGAGTACTAACTCTATACTATTTAATATAGTATAAGATCTAGTATAAGAAGAAGGTATCTTAATCGACTAATTAAGATAACTAGACTAGATAGTCCCTATAGGATAATCTAGATAAGAGCTAATTATAAGCTCGAATTATTCTTTAATATTCGATTTATTCGATCTAATCTTATCTAATACTATTACTATAGTGTAAATATATTAAACTAATATAGTGGTACGATACAGGCATCCTTGGGGCCACCCCCCTATACATAGTATAGTCAAACCCCGCTAACTAAATTCCGCTTTATATAATTTCCCTCCTATATTCGTACTAGGTACCCTATATAACCTCGTTCGCCTAATGAATTTAATAAATCCCGCTTACTCTATATATTTATGTTTAGGTATTACTAAGATCTAGTTAGTAGGCTATAAGATAGCTCCTAAAGTAGTAGTTATACTAATATATCGTTAATACCGCTCTATTCGATAATTCGCCTAGGCGAATCCCGAGCTACTATAAAAGGCTATTATCGAGTAGGCGTAGTAAGAACTCTATATTAAGATCTCGTAGTCTACTATAAGTAACTCTCTAAGTAATAAGTATTACTTTCTTAATTAATAGGTACTTATTTATAGTAATTAGTAATACGTATTCTAGCCTTAATTCTCTAAGGTTAAGGAGGCGCTAATAGAGTAGATTTAGTAGATAAAAGTATAATATATTCTACTTAGTAGGGGGCTTATTAAAGAGATAGTCTAGTATATATTTAGTATTAAGTTCCCTAAGGCTTAACATTATATATAGTCTAATAGCTAGTTATCTAGATTTAAGAGGTACTATAGTATTAAAAAGTATACCTCGTATAGAGAGATAAGGTTTATTATAGTCGAATAGGCTAAATCCGAGATAGTAGCTATCTATAAATTTATCTCTAAATATGCCGCCGAGAACGTATATAATATAGATAAGATAGGTTATTCCTAGTATACTACGCTATAGAATACGTTTTCGATAATACGACTACCTAGTATCAAGACTAATAAGGCTTATATTACTATTATAGTCTATTATAACGCTACTAGTAGCTATAAGCTAGACTTTTAGATTATTAGAAAGATAAAGGTCTTAAAAGTAGTAAGTATAGTATATATTAACCTAAATATATTTAGGTACCTCTAGCGCTATAATAGTAATATATAGATAATAATAAAGCTTTATAAGGAGTAGCTCCTTTAGTTTAATAGTAAAGTAGCGCTATAAGAAGTTATTCTCTTAATAAATAACTTTTTAGCCTATAAAGCTACGCTCGATAAGATTAATAATACTAAGTATTATAGTCTATACTAGATATATATTATTTAGCTTCCTTTAAATACTACGTCTATATTCTAGCCGCTAGATTAGGGAATTATTAAGAATATAAAAGTATACTATATAAAGAGGTAGCTATACTTCCTTATCGATAAAGCGGACGCTAGTAGACCTAGGCTAAAGATAGTAAACTATTTATAGATAAGACGGTAGATTATCGCTTATTAAGATAATATTTATCTAATAATAATTAAAAGGTACTTTATTAAGTCTACTATCTTTAGGCTATATCTTAGATTCTAATTAGTACTAGCCGACTATATTCCCCTAGAATAAACTAAAGCTAAAGCTATATAGTTATACTATTAAGTTATAGGTATATTTACTAACCTTAAAAAGTAGGAGGTACTAGTAAGCTATAACTCTTATAAAATTATATTAGATAATCCGGACGCGTATCTCGAGTAATTAGAGAAAAAGTATAATAATAGTACCTAGTATTATACTAGACTACGGCGGCGGTGTTCGTAGTTAAGGTAGTAAGGGATAGAGCGGATATATAAAATAGGTATAAAGGTTACGAGCTAGTCCTAAGGCTTAATATCGCTAGACGGGTTTATCTTAATCGACTCTTAATTCTTACTCTATAGACTATACTTATTACGTTCTAGAATAATTAGTCTTAAAATATATAAATTTAATAATTAAAGAACTATCTATAGCTAGGGTTCTTATCTTCTTATATCTTCTATTATTAATATACTTCTCGTCGTATTATTCCTATCGTTAATATAGGTTATACTATATTATAAACGTTAACCCTATCCCGGGTTACGTAACTCTTAGTCTTATATTATTACGGGTTCCGGGCCTAAGCCCCTCTCTAGGTAGCCTCTTAGTCTTAACTATAATACTATTTCTCTCTTAAGTACGGCTTACTCTAAGTCGTTTTATTCTTAGTTTATATTTCCTTTTCTTTATATTCTTTAACTATACTATCTAATTATTTACGTAGTACTATTACCTATTATTATAATCTTATTTCCTAAATCTCTAAAAATACTAATTCCGAAATACCTACCTATTCGTCCTATATAAAGGTAGAAAAGGTATATTAGATCGCTCTATACCTTAATAAAGTATATACTCGTTATATCGGGAGTATTTAGGATAGTAAATATAATATCTTTATAGATAGAAGTAAATATAAGTATTTCTTAAGTTTCTAGTCCTAGTTCTCTAAACTAACTATATTATAGTTAGTTTACTTACTCTCTATTATAAGAGGCTTCTAGAATACTATATAATATTAAAGCGCTTTCTCTAGTCTATAATATAGAAACTATCTAAAGTAGAGTCTAAATAGTAGAAGCTATTTAATTAAGAGATCTCTTTCTTAGAGTCGTAGAAGTAGACTATTACTAATAACTAGTCTATCCCGGTTAGTAATAGTTTTAAGATAAATCTTAGTATTAGAGTAGTTTTTAAGAAGGAGTAGTTATCTACTACTCTTATAACTTAGAGGGCTAGCTTATCCTTCTTTAGTAAGGCTTCGCGAATATAATATAGGTCCTAGTATATTAGGTATTAGAGTTCTAGTAGTAATAACTTATTATTAATCTATATATTATTTACTAGTATTTACCTACTCTACGCTATAAGGCTTTTTTACTAATTTTCTTATTTTCGTATAGCTAGTACTTTTATTAGTTTACTTTATATACTATATTATTCCGGGTCTAGGTTTAGTTATATAGATATCGATACTTATACTCCTAGTAGTACTAGTTCTAATAAGTTAATATAGAATATAGAGTATATCTTCTAGTATTCTAGAAATTATAATTAGTAACTAACTTTACTTATTTTCTTAAGTATCTAAAATAGCCCGTACTTAGTATAATCTAACTTTATACTAGGTCTTATTATTCTAATATTCTTATTTTAGATATAAACGGTATCCCCTCTTTAAGATTAGATCCTCGCGATTAGTACTTATTTACTTAATATATTATACGTAGATTTATAATCTAAATATTATTCTTTAGAGCTTAGTATAGTTCTTTAAGATATTCTATCTTAATTATTACTCTCTTAGTATATCGTTATAGTTACCTTAGTTTATATATTATATTAGGTAGTATTCTAAAGTTAGTATAGAATAGATATAGTTAAATTAACTTAGAGGAGTATATATTATATATAAGCTAAACTATAGATAGTAGTACTATCTAGTTATCTTACTAGTAGTTAATATATCCTTTTAAATATTATAGAAGAGTCTAATTTAACCTCTTAGTCTATCCGTCTATTTATAAGTAATAAGCTATAGAGAGCTTCTATTTAGTACTATATAATACTATAAGTATTCGCTAGAAATTACTAAGAAAGAGTATATCTCTATTAAAGACTATACTTATTAGTAGTTTATATATTCTAAATACGTATCGCTATAATATTATTATAAGTTATTATACTATTCCTATTATAAAAAAGGGTAGGAAGTATCTAAACTTAGTAAGCCTATTAGTAACTATAAGTATACTATAATATATAGTTCTAATAGATAGGTCCTTAGATAAAGATAAAGGATCTATAAAGTCTATTACTATTAATTCCTATAGTTATAAAGGTACCTCTAGTATCTTTAGTAATCCGTATAGTTTATATCCTTTATATTTTATATATCTATACTAGTTATACTTACTAATAGTATTATCGAGAATCTTTTATAGTCTAGAGATAAAATACTAGTACTAGATTAGTTCTAGTATTTATCCTATCTCTTAGTATTCTTATTAATAGTAATCCCTAGCTATTTAGCTTTCTATTAGTATAGGTACTAGGATTCGCCTACTTATAATAATAAAACCGTTTTTATTTATAGTTAGCTCCTTATATTCCTCGACTAATTCTATAGTCTTATCCTTTTTATAGGCCTATCTAATCTCTCTTTCTTATAGTATATCGTAAATTATTATAGTTATAGCTAGTTACGTAATTTCGTTCTTATTAAGTCTTAGATTATCTTTCTTATCCTATTTTAGGATTACGTTAGTTATATATAAATCCTTTAGGATATAATCTAACTATCGGCTTAGTATATTAGTACGAGTATTTTTTAGATCTCTTATAGTATTCGATATAGAAATTATAATTTATAAAGGTTTTCTACTATCTTACTTATTACTAGTTAAGCTTCTTATTTATTATAAAGCTAGTAAGATTCTTATAGTTAATAGTAATCTATATCTCTATCTTTATTCTATATAGATATAGTCTCTATAACTTAAAGGCTACTACTACTATTAGTAGTTCCTTATTATATATTTCGTAGTTTAGCTTAGTAGAGGTTATTATTTAGAAGTAGTAGGTTACTAGATATAGTTTTCTATTCTTATCTTTCTAATTTAAATAGGTACTAATAGTAAAGTCTAAGATATCTATTTTAATAATAATAGGTTAGTCTAGATTAAATACCTTAAGAATAAATTCTTTAGAGAACTACTTCTTAAGTTTCTTAAAGGCTTATTAATACTTAATTATCTAGTCTTACTAGTAACCCTTTCTTATAAGATATATAAGAGGTCGAGTAAGCTTAGAGAATCTCTTAATAAATCGTTAGTAGAAATTTCTAAATCCTAGAAATAACTATATATCCTTAATATTCTTAGAAATAGATTAGTTTTATATAGTCTTAATTTTCTTAGGATCTATCTTAATACTATTATTAATAGATATAATATAGTCTAGAAATTCGATCTTTTTTCTAGTAAAATTTATACTTCTTAAACTCGACTTTTAAGTCGACTTATTTAAGCTTTTAGATTACTTTCTATATATATTCTATATATTTCTTTTTATTCTTAGAATAGATTAGTATATCGTCTAGATAGATAATAATAAAGAGATCTAAGTATTTACTTAAAAGGCTATTTATAAGTATCTAGAAAGTAGCTAGTAT
Source organism: Taxillus chinensis (assembly GCA_023512835.1). NCBI lineage: Eukaryota > Viridiplantae > Streptophyta > Magnoliopsida > Santalales > Loranthaceae > Taxillus > Taxillus chinensis. Next base: position 164,688 of record JAKCVP010000066.1, read on the forward strand.
ATTAGTTAGTCTAAATAGTATAACTTTATACTAGAATAGCTTTTAGAAGGTCTAGAAGGCTATTTTCTATTTTTTATCTAGAGCTATACGTACTAGGTTATATACTCCCTTAAGATCTATTATAGTAAAGATCTTAGCTCGGCTAAGTTAGTTCTATATTTTATTAATATATAGTAGTAGGCCGGCGTCCTTAATAGTAATATTATTTAACTATTAATAATTAATAACTAGTCGTAGATTATTATTCTTCTTCTTTATAAAGAAGAGTAAGTATCTAGTAGATAATATAGATAGCTCGATTAGTCTAGCTATAAGTATCTTATCTATTATTTTACTATATACTACTTATTTCTATTAATTTATAGAATATATAGGTCTCCTAAGTAGCTCCTTTCCTAGTTTTAAGGAAATCTTATAGTTATATATTTATAAGCTAGGAGTCTTAGTTTTAGTTTATAAATACTAAATACCCTTCTATATCTTATATATAGTACTCTAATTTCTATAATTTCCTTATTAGACTTTATAGTAGGTCTTATCCTTTCTATTTTAGTAATCTTAATCGGTTAGAGAAGATTAGTAAATCTCTTATCGTCCTTAGATAATCTTTATAATAAGAACTACCAAGTTACTACTAGCTTATTATAGTTCTTCTACTTATATTAAAGTATCTTTATTATTTTTACTTTTTAGTTTTTCATATAATTATAGCTAAATTTAAATTAGCTAATCTTAGAACTAAAGTATACCTAGTAGGTTATAATCTAAGATAAGTCTAAAATAATATCTTATTTTCTAATATTTATAGAGTCGAATACTACTATTTCTATATAGCTATTATTCTATATAATAAGTAGTTCTATTTCTTTATTAACTTTACTATAGGAGTTAAGTCCTCTATCTATATTAGTAAGTTAGTATAGTTTCTTCTTCTTTCTAGTTTTAATAAAATATTTCTAGATAAATAAAGAATAAATAAAGTTTCTATATACGCCTAAATCGATTATAGCTATACTATAAATACTATTAAGTTTACTATTAATATTATTACTAAGTAGTATTAGCTAGTAATACTAAGATCCGTATTTAGTCTAGGTTACTACTAATTATCGATCTCTTTCTAAGTAATAGTAATCCTTCTAGTTAGGGGATTATAGTATTTCTTTAATACTATCTTAGTCGATATTTATAGAGAGGTTAGGTTCTACCTATCTCTAATAGCCCGTTTAACTTCGTCCTAGTGAAGAGAAGTGGTAGGGTATAAGGGAACCTATAGAGTAGGGCCTACGAGCACTCCTAAAACTATACCTAATAGTTACTATTCTAAGTATAGTAGGTAGGGCGTATAGTAATTAAGGATATAGAATTAGTCTTATAGGCGAGGTATAGCGGTAAGCTAGAATATTAACTTAATACTCGAAAAAGGAGGATAGTAGAATACTTATTATTCCTATAAACTCTACGAGCCTTGCTCCTATATAAAGGTAAATAGATAGGTTTATTATTAGGATATACGCCGCTAAGCCTAGGGTATTTAATAAATAAAAGATAAAAGAAACGAATTTTGCTGACCGCCCGCTATGTGCGGAGTGGGCGTGTGCAGTTGTATAGGGGAGGGGTCCCCAAGGATGCCCGTATCGCACCACTACACTAGGTCGTAGTCTAGTATACTATCTATAATACTTAGTATTCTTTAGGATAGGGTAGCTAGTATTATTACTATTTATCTTATATTTCTCCTATTATCTAGTATCGGAACTCGATCCTAGTTACCTATATAGGGTCCGTCTATTTATTTAGGGTAAATCTAAACCCTACTACCTTTATTTATTAGTTATTAGTATTAGGGAGAAATACTTTCTATTTAATCTCTTTCTAGTCCTTCTCTTTCTAGAAACTATAGACCGATAGTAACTACGGCTATAGGCTTTATCCTCTTACGTATTATTTAAGTCGCTCTATAGTCTCTTCTATACTATCGAGGGTACTATCTAGACGGTCGAGGTTTCTATAAAGGGTATCTAGCGTAGTCTCTAGGTTCGTCGCTATTAGTTTTACTAGTTACCCTTAGATTAGCTCTTTAACTATAGATATTACTAATTATAGGTCCCTCTTACTAGTCTTAAGTCTCTCTCGATAGCCTAGATTATATAGATATCTGGTTAGCTCGACTAGCTTTATTATAGCTTTATCCTTAGTAATCTCTTTATAAAGTTATTATCGTTCTAATTCTAGAAAACGGTCTCGTACTTAAGCTAGTTAAAGATCCTAGGTATCTTTATTATTACTATCTAGGATACGTAGATTAATCTATATTATAGATACTTATTTCTTAAATAAGTATTCGATTATTTTATTATTAAAAAATTCTTTAGATCTCGAAGAATCGAGTAATAGAGATTACTATTTTCTATTACCTTTATAGAAGTAGATAGTATATAAGTTTCCCTACTATAGAATATCTTCTATCTCCTCTAGTTAATCTAGTATTACTTAATTAGACTCTATCTCTTTCTTCTATATCTTATAAGATTAACTATCTCTAGTCTTTCTTAAGATACTAAAGTAGGTATTACTATCCCCCCTAGATAGTAAATAATATTTCTTATTAATTAATAATTTAGTTATAATCGACTAAGATATAAGTTTTATCTAGCTAAAACTTATATAATAGATAAGATACCTAGCTAGTTTTATATAGGCTTTTCTTATCTAAATCCTTATTACTTAAATCCTTTAATTCCTTATTACTAGTTACCTTTTTTAGATTTTTTAATAGATTCTATAACTACGAGTTCTCTAGAGGTTTCTTTTAAGAACTATCTAGCTCCTAGCTTATCCTTATAATAAAATATATAGTTATAGTCGATATAGACTATCTAGCTAAGGATTCTATAGTCTACGTCTTATATTATATTAAGTTTTTTAGGTAGTATCTTATTATCTATCTTTATAGTATATAGATTACGCTTCTTAAAATCCTTATATCCGGGTAATTTCTTTACTTTAAAATAATTATTAGTACGGTATCTAGACTTTCTATAGAAAAGATAGAGATTATTCTTTATTTAATACTCTTTCTATTCCTTAGCAAGCTTTATATAGCCCTTCTTTATATTTTTCTTATTTTTTTTTAATAGTTATAATACTTATTAGGTATATTAAGATTTATTAGTTTAGACTCTCTATAAAAGTCTTTCCTATAGTTAAATTATCGATATTTCTAGTTCCTCTTAATATCTCTTAGCTAGTATCCCCCTTTACTATTAGTTTTAAGATTAACTTCTATATATAAGTTATTAATTTTCTATACCCTATTTATTATCCTTTAAAGAGTAGTAGGTTTTCCTCTATTAAGTAGTATTTATTTCTTAATCTTACTCTTTAGTCCTAGAAAGTATTATAATATAAATATAGTATTATTCTATTCTTCTATATATAGATAATACTACTAAAATAATATAGTATAGATAGCTATACTAGTAAGTTATCTAAGTTTTCTTAGCTTTTACTCTATTTTAACTATCTAATTAGTTTTACTATAGAGTTCCTTGAGTTTCCTAACTAATACTAGATAGCTCTTAAATAGCTTAATTATAGTAGCTATCTAGTTATTCTTTAAGTAAGTGATTCGATTCTTTAAAAAATAGGCTAAACTAGTTAAATACCTATTCTTAGAAAAAGGACGCGGTAAATACTATATATATCTTAATAGTCGGAAACTAGTTAGATTTAACTATTATATATAGGCCTACTTATTCTAGAAATATCTTAAGCTTACTATAGTCTCTATAGAATAAGTTAGATTTCTATATATTAGTCCCCTTCTCTATATATACTTAGAATTCTATTCTAGTCTAAGTTTTCTTCTTAGAGGATCCTTCTCTACTATAAGATATAGTATATTTCGAAGCCTCTAGTCCTAGTAGTTATACTAGGATTAGTAGTATCTCTAGTATTTTAACTTAGGATATCTTTTTAATAATTAGTTAGACTACTATTAACTTACTTTTTTAAATATCTAGTAATTATTAAAAGAGTATTAGATCTTTCTTAGTCTTTTTCTTATAATCTTACTTAGGTATCTTTACTCTTAATAGAGATATAGAGATTCTAAGTAGTAGAACTTCTTTTAATAAAGATATTAATTTTAGTCTAACTAGTAGATTTTTTATATACTCTTCTTCTTTAAAGTATTCGTCTAATTCTTTACTACTTAATAAAGATATATTCTTTAGGTCTTTCTTAGAATTACTCTACTAGTAAAGTCTTTTTAAGATTTTAAAATTTATATATACTAATATATCTTCTATTAGTTACTAGTAAAATAAGTTATTAAAAGTATAATAATAGTATCTAGTATCCTACTAAACTATAGTAGTAGTATTTATAGTTAAGATAGTAAAGAATAAAGTAAATATATAAAATAGGTATAAAGATTACGAGCTAGGTCTAAGATTTAATATTACTAGATAGGTTTATCTTAATCGATTTTTAATTCTTACTCTATAAACTATACTTATTGCGTTCTAGAATAATTAGTCTTAAAATATATAAATTTAATAATTAAAAAACTATCTATAGCTAGGGTCCTGTAACGATGGTACCTAGTATCCCACTAGACCACGGCGGCGGTGTTCGTAGTTAGGGTAGCAAGGGACAGAGCGGATACGTAAAATAGGTACGAAGGTTACGAGCTAGTCCTAAGGCGTAATATTATTAGACGGGTTTATCTTAATCGACTCTTAATTCTTACTCTATAAACTATACTTATTATCGTTCTAGAATAATTAGTCTTAAAATATATAAATTTAATAACTAAAGAACTATCTATAGTCGGAGGTCCTACTTTCTTATATCTTTAGTTATATAGCTTCTATAGTTAGGTTACCTTTAGTAGTCGACTATTCTAAACTATACGACTATATCGACTATAGGGTTACGTAACCTTATTAGTCCCTAGTAGTCCGCTATTCCGTCCGTTTATCTCTTTCTAGTAGCGGCGCTAGGTCCTAATCCTAGCCGTAATACTATCCCCCTTTTAACGTCGTCGGTCCCTAGATAACGACCCTCTTCTTCGTTTTCCTCTTTTCTCTATAGTAAGTTATAGCTTACTAACTATACCTCCTAAACGTTATATTCCTTCTAACGTCGAAGTTCCTTCCTTATAGAAGAAATCCTATATCGAATTTTTTACCTTACTAACCCCTACTACTTATATTATTATACCTAGTTATTTAACTTATATTACTATTAGTAAGCTCTATTAGATTTCTTTATTAAATAAGTATTATCTTCGCTATTTAAAAAATAATAATAAGTATAATATATATTTAAATTATACTAAGTATACGTCTTTTATTTCCTCTAGTTCTACTCGTTCTTCTAATACTCTATAGTTCGTTATTTAGTCTCGTCTTTAGGTAACCTCTATTCCCGTTATAAAGCGAAGATGGCGCGTATTATATCTCTTTATTAGGAGTTATAGTCGGAGCTTCGTAAGTTATAGGGTCTAGAGGATAAGGAGTCGTCGCTAGAATATTATACTTAGAGTTTAGTAGAGTAAGAGTCTACCGTCCTAGATACTTTAGATACTATAACGTTAGAGAATATAGATATTCGCGTTAGTAATTCGTTAGAGGTAGTAGACGAGTCTATTTAGTCTCTATATAGTTTTAATCGGTTCTTAAGTCTCGAGGATATTCTAGTCCCGAGTAATACTAGCGAGGCTTAGGTAGCTAATTCGTCCTTATCGGGTAATACCCCCCGGACCTGATACGGGTCCTAGTATATTTAGCGTAGGAGTTCTAGTAGTAATACGTTATTATTAATCTAGGTATTATCCGCCGGTATTTATCCGCTCTATACTACGAGGCTTTCTTATCAGTTTCCTCGTCTTCGTATAGCTAGTACTCTTACTAGTTTACTCTAGATACTATATTATTCCGGGTCTAGGCCTAGTTACCCGGATATTAATACTTAAACCCTAGGTAGTACTAGTTCTAATAGGTTAACGTAGAACGTAGGGTATATCTTCTAGTAGCCTAGGAGTTATAATCTATAGTTAACTTCGCTTATTTTCTTTAGTATCTTAAATAGTCTATACTTAGTATAGTCTAGTTTTACGCTAGGTCTTATAGTTCTAATATTTTTACTTTAGATATAAACGGTATCCCCCTCTTTTAGATCGGGTCCTTATAATCGGTACTTATTAGCTTACTATACTATCCGTAAGTTTATAACCTAGAGGTTATCTTTTAGAGCTTAATATAGCTCTTTAAGGTATTCTACCTTAATTATCGCTTTTTCGGTATATCGTTATAACTATCTTAGCTTATATATTATATTAGGTAGTATTCTAAAGTTAGTATAGAATAGGTAGACTTAAATTAACTTAGAGGAATACGTATTATACGTAAGTTATACTATAGGTAGTAGTACTACCTAGTTATCTTACTAGTAGTTAACGTATCCTCTTAGGTATTATAGGAGGGTCTAATTTAACCTCTCGGTCTATCCGTCCGTCTATAGGTAATAAGCTATAGAGAGCTTCTATTTAGTACTATATAATACTATAAGTATTCGCTAGAAATTACTAAGAAAGAGTATATCTCTATTAAAGACTATACTTATTAGTAGTTTATATATCCTAAATACGTATCGCTATAATATTATTATAAGTTATTATACTATTTCTATTATAAAAAAGGGTAGGAAGTATCTAAACTTAGTAAGTCTATTAATAACTATAAGTATACTATCGTACGTAGTTCTAGTAGATAGGTCCTTAGATAGAGGTAAGAGGCCTAGAAAGTCTATTACTATTAATTTCTATAGCCGCGAAGGTACTTCTAGTATCTTAAGTAGTCTATATAGTTTATATCGTTCGTACTTTATACGTCTATATAGATTATACTTACTAATAGTATCGTCGAGGATTTTTCGTAGTCTAGGAATATAGTATTAATACTAGATAAGTTCTAACGTTCGTCCTATCCCTTAGTATCCCTATTAATAGTAGTCTTTAATTATCTATTTTCCTATTAGTACGGGTACTAGAATTCGTCTATCTATAATAGTTAAACCGTTTTTATCTATAGTTAGTTCTTTATATTCCTCGACTAGTTCTATAGTCTTATCCTTCTTATAGGCTTACTTAATTTCTCTTTCTCGTAGTACGTCGTAAATTATTATAGTTACGACTAGTTATATTATTTTATTCTTATTAAGTCTTAGATCTCCTCTCTTATCCCGTCTTAGGATCGTATTAGTTATATATAAATCCTTTAGAATATAATCCGATCGTTAGCTTAGTATATTAGTATAAGTATTTTCGAATCCTTTATAGTATTCTATATAGAAGTTATAGTCTATAAAGATTTCCTACTATCTTACTTATTATTAGTTTAGTTTCTTAGTTATTATAAAACTAGTAAGATTCTTATAGTTAGTAATAACCTATATTTCCGTCTTGGTTCTAGATAGGTATAATCTCTATTATTTAAAGACTACTACTACTATTAGTAGCTCCTTATCGTATATTTCGTAGTTTAGCTCGGCTAGGATTATCGTTTAAGAGTAGTAAGCTACTAAGTATAGTTTTCTATTCTTATTTTTCTAATTTATATAGGCTTTAATAGTAAAGTCCGAGGTATCTATTTCTACGATAATAGGTTAGTCTAGATTAAATACCTTAAGGATAGATTTACTAAAGAATTATTTCTTAAGTTTCTTAAAAGTCTATTAATACTTAGTTATCTAGTCCTATTAGTAGTCCTTTCTTATTAAGTACGTAAGTAGTCGAGTAAGTTTAAAGAATCCCTTAATAAATTATTAGTAGAAGTTTCTAAATCCTAGGAATAACTATACGTCCTTAATATTCTTAGATATAGACTAGTTCTAAATAGTTTCGACCTTCTTAGGATCTATCTTATTATCCTTATCGATAGATATAATATAACCTAAGAATTCGACCTCTTTCTAAAAAAAACCTATACTTCTTAAGTTTAATCCGTAAGTTAGCTTATTTAAGCTTCTAGAATACCTTCTATATATATTCTATATACGCTTCTTCGTTTTCTAAATAAATTAGTATATCGTCTAGGTAGATAATAATAAAGAGGTCTAGATATTCGCTTAGAAGACTATTTATAAGTACCTAGAAGGTAGCTAGTATATTAGTTAGCCCGAATAGTATAACCTTATATTAGAATAGTCCTTAGAAGGTTCGGAAGGCTATTTTCTATTCTTCGCCTAGAGCTATATATACTAGGTTATATACTCCTTTAAGATCTATTATAGTAAAGATCTTAGCTCGACTAAGTCGGTCCTATATTTTATTAATACGTAGTAGTAGACCGGCGTCTTTAATAGTAATATTATTTAGCTATCGATAATTAACGACTAGTTATAGGTTACTATTCTTTTTCTTTATAAAGAAGAGTAAGTACCCGGCGGGTAATATAGGGGGCTTGATTAGTCTAGCTATAAGTATCTTGTCTATTATCTTACTATACGCTACTCGTTCCTATTAGTTTATAGGATTTATAGGTCTCCTAAGTAGCTCCTTCTCTAGTTTTAAGAGAATCTTATAGTCGTACGGTTTATAAGCTAGGAGTCTTAGTTTTAGTTTATTAATACTAAATACCCTTTTATATTTTATATATAGTACTCTAATTTCTACGATCTCTTTATCGAGTCTTATAATAGGTCTTATTCTTTCTATCTTAGTAATCTCTATTAGTTAGAAGAGGTTAGTAAGTCCTTTATCGTTCTTAGATAGTTCTTATAGTAGAGACTACTAAGTTACTACTAGCTTATTATAGTCCTTCTACTTATATTAGAGGTTTCTTATTATTTTCGCTTCTTAATCCTTTACGTAGTTATAGCTAAGTCTAAATTAGCTAATCTTAGGATTAAAGTATATCTAATAGGATATAATCTACGATAAGCCTAAGATAATATCGTATTTTCTAATATTCGTAAGATCGAATACTACTATTTCTATATAGTTACTATTTTATATAATAATTAGTTCTATTTCTTTATTAACTTCGCTATAGGAGTTAAGTCCCCTATCTATATTAGTAAGTTAGTATAGTTTCTTTTTCTTTCTAGTTTTAATAAAATATTTCTAGATAAATATAGGATAAATAAAGTTTCTATATACGTCTAAGTTAATTATAGCTATACTATAAACGCCGTTAAGTCTACTATTAATATCGTTACTAAGTAGTACTAGCTAGTAATACTAAGATCTATATTTAGCCTAGGTCGCCGCTAGTTATCGATCTTATAGATATCGCCGTCCTCGTCCCGGAGGTAAGCGTATAGGTCTAGTAAGATATCTAGGGAGAAGTAGGTTATTTCTTAGCCTATTACTAGTCGTAGGTATAGACTCCGTCCCCTTACGTATCGCTCTAGTCTCTCTATAGTTTCTTCTATCTTATCGAGGGTACTATCTAGGTAGTCGAGGTTTCCGTAGAGTTTATTTAATATAGCGTCTAGGTTTATTAGCTTCGCGAGTTATCTCTTAATTAACTCCTTAATTATAGGTACTACTAGTCGTAGGTCTCTTTCGCTAGTCTTAAGTTTCTCTCGATAGCCTAGTTTATATAGGTATTCGGTAAGCTCGGCGAGCTTTTATATAGCTTCGTCCTTAGCGATTTCCTCGTAGAGTCGCTATCGTTCTAGTTCTAGAAAACGGTCTCGTACCTAAGCTAGTTAAAAGTCTTAGGTCTCCTTATCGTTACTACTATCTAGGGTTTATAGGTTAATCTATACTATAGATACTTACTCCTTAAATATATATTCGATTATCTTATTATTAAAGAAATCCTTAGATCTTAAAGGGCCTAGTAATAGGGATTACCGTTTCCCGTCGCCTTTATAGAAGTAGGTAGCGCGTAAGTTTCCCTACTTTAGTACTTCTCCTATCCCTTCTAGTTATTCTAGTATTACCTAGTTAACTCTAATCTCTTTTCTCTAATCTTCGCGAGGCTGCCTACTCTAGGTCTTTATTAAGATACTAAAGTAGGCGTCGCCGTCTCCTTAAATAGTAAAGAGTATTCCCCGTAGGTCGATAATTTAGATACGATCGATAAAGATATAGGTCTAGTCCGATTAAAAAACTATATAATAAGTAAGGTACCTAGTTCTTCTTATATAGGCTCTTCTTATCTAAATCCTCTATATCCGAATCCTTGGTTTCCTCGTCGCTAGTTACCTCTTCGGGTTATTAGACGGGTTCGATAGTCGCGAGCTCCCTAGAGGTCCTCTTTAGGAACCACCCTGCCCCTAGCTTATCCTCGTAGTAGAATATATAGTCGTAATCGGTATAGGCTATCTAACTAAGGGTCCTATAGTCCGCGGCTTATATTATATTAAGTTCCTCAGGTAGTACCTTATTATCTACCTCTATAGCGTATAGACTACGCTTTTTAAAATCCTTATATCCGGGTAACTTCTTTACTTTAAAATAATCGTTAGCGCGATATCCGGGTTTTCTATAGAAAAGGTAGAGGTTATTCTTTATTCGGTACTCCCTCTACTCCTTAGTAAGTTTCTTATACCCTTTCTTCGCGTCTTTCTTTTCCTTCTTCTAGTAATTATAGTATTTATTAGCTATATTAAGATCTATTAGTTTAGACCCTCTATAGAAGTCTTTTTCTTAATTAAATTATTAGTACTTCTAGTTTCTCTTAAGGTTTTAGGGCTAATATTCTCCTTTACTATTAGTTTCGAAATTAACTTCTATATATAGGTTATCGATTTCTTATACTCTATATATTATTCTTTAAAGGGTAGTAGGTTTTCCCCTATTAAGAAGTATTTATTCCTTAATTTTATTCTTTAGTCCTAGAAAGTACTATAATACGAATATAGTATCGTTCTATCCTTCTATATATAGGTAGTATTATTAGAAAAGCGTTATATAGATAGCTATATTAGTATATTATTTTAGTTTTCTAAGCTTCTACTCAGCCTCGACCGCTTAATTAGTTTCCCTATAGAGTTCTTTAAGCTTCTTAGTTAATACTAAGTAGCTATTAAATAGTTTAGTAGTAGTAGTTATCTATTCTTTCCTTAGGTTAGTTATCTAGTCCTCTAGGAACGGGCTAAACTACTTAAATACCTACCCTCGAAAGAAGGACGTAGTAAATACTACACGCGACTCGATAGTTATAAATTAGTCGGGTTTAGCTATTATATATAAGCCTACCTACCTAAGAAAGGCCTTAAGCTTATTCTAGTCTCTATAGAATAAGTCGGGCTTCTATATATTAGCCCCCTTTTCCGTATATACTTAGGACTCTATTCTTATCTAGGTTTCCCCTCTAGTAGGTCCTTCTCCGCTTCTAGATATAGTATACTTAGATACTTCGAGTCCTAGTAACTATACTAGGATTAGTAGTATATCTAGTACTCTAATCTATAATATCTTCTTAATAGTCGACCTAACTACTACGGACTTACTTTTATAAATACCTAGTAACTATCGGGCGAGTATTAGATTTTCCTTAACTTTACCTTTATAATCTTATTTAGGCGTCTTTACTCTTAGTAGTAGCGTAGGGATACTAGTTCTAGTCTAGCTAGTAGATTTCTTTTATATTCTCTTTTTTTAGAGTATTCGTCTAATTCTTTACTATTTAATAAAGATATATTCTATAGATCTTTCTTAGAATTACTCTACTAGTAAGATCTTATTTAGATTTTAGAATTTATATATACTAATATATCTTCTATTAGTTACTAGTAAAATAAATTATTAAAAGTATAATAATAGTACTTAGTATCTTACTAGACTACGATAGTAGTATTCGTAGTTAGAGTAGTAAGGAATAGAGTAGATATATAAAATAGATATAAAGGTTATAAGCTAGTCCTAAGACGTAATATCGTTAGACGGGTTTATCTTAATCGACTCTTAATTCTTACTCTATAAACTATACTTATTATTATTCTAGGATAATTAGTCTTAAAATATATAAATTTAATAACTAAAGAACTATCTATAGCCGGGGGTCCTACTTCCTTATATCTTTAGTTATATAGCTCCTATAGTTAGGTTACCCTTAGTAGTCGACTATTCTAAACTATACGACTATATCGACTATAGGGTTACGTGACCTTATCGGTCCCCGGCGGTCCGCTATTCCGTCCGTTTATCTCTTTCTAGTGGCGGCGCTAGGTCCTGATCCTGGCCGTAACAGGTCCTTACCTTGTTATATCTTCCGTTATTAATATACTTCTTATTATATTATTCCTATCGTTAACGTAGGTTACGCTATATTACGAATATTAACTCTATCCCGGGTTACGTAACTCTCGGTCTTATATTATTATAGGTTCCGGGCCTAAGCCCCTCTCTAGGTAGCCTCCTAGTCTTAACCATAATAAAAAGGTAGACGAGTTAATAGAAAAGGACGTCGAATCTAATAAAGAGTAGGTTAAGATATTAAAGGTAGGTATTAGCGATACTATTATTACTCTTAAGTAATTAGTACTATTTAAATCTTAATAGGAGAATAGTAATATATAAAGGATTATATAGCTCTAGAAGTAGAAGCGTATACTTAAGTATAAGTATATAGATATTAGATAATAGGTAAGTATACTTAGGTCCTTTAGTAGTATATAAGAATAGGGGGAGAATACTTTCAAGGTATAATTATAATAATTTAATTTAAAGTATATATTACTCTTACTACGTACTATTCTTAAGCTAGGTATATACCTAGCTTAAGAATAGTACGTAGTAAGATAGCGAATAATAGGAATAGCGAATAATAAAAGTAGCGAATATAAATATAGTACTTAAATTCGAATATAAGTCTATAATCTTTAGTTTTTATATAGCCTTATTTCGCTAAGCTAGGGTAGTTTTATAGATTAATTAGCTAATTAGAATACGCTATCGATTAGCTAATTAGAGTGCGTTCCTATATAGCGAATGAACCTATATATACCACCTAAATATGCCCCCAAGGTCTATTTAGTTAGCGGGGTTTGACTGTATACGCCTAATCCGTATATAGTAGGCGATTAGTGAAATTCGCTCCTTTTTATTTTTTATTTATTAAATACTCTAGGCTTAGCGGTATATATCCTAATAATAAACCTATATATATATCTTTATATAGAAGTAAGACTTAAGGAGTTTATTTAAATATATAAGTATTCTACCTTCCTTATTTTTAAGTATTAAGTTAATATTCTAGCTCCCTATTATACCTCGCCTATAAGACTGATTCTATATCCTTAATTACTATACGCCCTACCTACTATACTTAGAATAGTAGCTATTAGGTAAAGGTTTAGGAGTACTTATAGGCCCTACCCTATATATTCTCTTATACCCTACTATATCTCTTTAGTACTTAGGTTAACTATTTTACGGGAATAATTCTATACTTTTACGACTTAAAAAGGCGTAGTAGCGATTATCTATAAGGTATAGTTATCATTATTTATAAGGCGTAGTAGTTATTACTAAATTATAATTTTATACTTACGTAATTATTACGCGATTATAGACCGAGAGTACGTAGCTAAGGTACAGCGGCGATCGCCTATAAGGTATAGTTGTTATTCCTTCATTATAACTACTCTATAATTGTATAAAAACTACGTAATTATAGACTAAGAGTACGTAGCTAAGGTATAGTAGTGATTACCTTTAAGATATAGTTATTATAGAATTAAGCGGAGATAATTAATGAGCGTATAGTTATAGATCGGGGGTACGGAGTCTAGGCGTAGGATCTTTAAAGATATAGGGCGTAGCTCTATAGATATAATAGGGATATAGATAGGCGAGTAAGGATCTAACCTAAACGCGATTTATAAACGCGAATTACTACTTCTCGGGTTTATCCGCTACCACTATTATCTGTCCTAATTATTTGAAACTTAATCTATTATATGTTTAAATAATAGTATAATATTATATATATTACTATAGCCTAACCTAGCGGCTTTCTTAGTATAATTATATATATAGTATCCTTATCTTAAAAGTTCTAGTATAATTTTTATAGGAAGTTTTAGTTAATTTGGTAGTGTAGTTTTAATTAGATTATAGATACTTTTATATTTCAGTTTAAGATTACTATTTACTTATCTTATATAGAAAAAGGAGATAATAGAATATAATCAGTAAAGAATACTTTTTAGTAGGTTTTGTATAGTAAGAAGTTATAGTAATATAGTATAGAATATTATAGTCTAAGATTAAAATCTAAATACTAATAAATAGTTTCTTTATTCTTTTCTAATTTAGATAGTATCTTATCTACTATAACTAATCCTGTAGATATATTATACTCTTATCTACAGAATTAGAAGTTATTACTAAAATATCTAATATCCTATTAGTAAAAAAGATTATTTACTTTATTAATAGTAACCACTACTTTTTAATTCTAATTTTAGATATAGGTATCTACTCTATTTATATTACTTAAAAGGGGAAGTTAGCGATCCCGATTAATCTATGTAGAATCTTGATAAGACATCCTATAACAGTATCTATAATATATTTAAACTCTATAACTTTTATAATTATAAGGAATTAGTACTAAATTTTCTTAGAATTATCCAGTAATATAGAGGATATTTTAATAGAAGTTTTAAATACTTTTTATATCTAGATAATTTCCTTTTAAGTACTCTTCTTTATTACCTCTAGATTATAATAGTTAGGCTAGATTATCTAGAACTAAGATAGGATCATTTAATAAACCCTTATAGTAGGGTTAATTAATCTAGATAGTAAAATAGATTAAATAATATAAATATTACTTTTATTATATAGTACCTTAGTTTAGTAGTACCCTATTAACTCTTTATTTTTTTTAGTAAAGATAGACTTATTAGACCTATATATAAATCTTTTAAGACATACTCCTTAATTATAAATTTAAAGAAGCTAGTTATAGATCTCTTTATAGAACCTTAATAATATTTTTATATGATTATCTATATTTTTATCTACTATTAAAAGTCATCTTTAAATAATATAAACACTATATCTTTTATTTATTAACTCTTTAGAGTTAATAACTAGATACCTGAAAGATAATCTTATCTCTAGATTTAATAATCTTAGTATAATATAGGAATATAATTGACTATTATATAATATTATCTCGAAGTACTATATATAGAGTATAATAGATAAGGTATATTTATATAACTTCTATTTATTATTTAAAGATAATAGTTATAGATCTGAAATTTAATATCAGAAATCTCTATAATTAAATAAAGATATAAGGTCTTATCCTTAGCCCTTTTAATTTATAGCTAACTAAATAGATTTATTAAAATAGATCTTTTACTATCTTATTTCTTTTTAAGTTACTCTATAGTAAGCCTAAAAGATTATAGAATAATAGTATAAAATAGACTATAAATATATTATAGTAATATATAATAAACCTTACATAGGTCTAGAGAATCCTTAGATATTAGAAATTATTAATTATAGTAGAACTGGATTAAAGATTTCTTATATCTATTAATTCTTTTTGTCTTAAAAAGACCAAACTTATTAATATAATAGTAGGAGATCAAATCTTAGATCCTATCTTAGATCTTAAATAAGTATTATAGATTACTAATTACTATACTATATTCTCTATTAGTTTATTATTAAATAAAGTATCTAAAATAATACTACTAAGACTCTATAGAAATAAGGTCATATTACTACTAAAGATATAGAACGAAGTTATAAGATATATTTACTTAAAGTAGTTCTAAAAGGCTGCCTAAAAGGAAATCGATAAATTATAGAAATACCTAAGCTAGTAAATAGTTAAGGACTATAATAGCTATAAGATTCTACTTAGATAGGTATTTATATATAAGTTCGACGAATAAAGGTTCCTTACTTATTATAAGGCTAGGCTAGTTATCTATAATAATCGCGAATTACCTACTATTTAAGATCTATACGCGATAATATTAGTCTATAAAGTATTCTAAACTATATATACTCTAATCGCCGTATTGAACCTCGAGATAATATATTTAAATATAGTAAATACGTTCCTATATATAAAAATAAATAAAAAGGTCTATTATAAAGACCTACTTAGCTTTAGTCAGTAAAATAAGTTACTTATACTAATTCGAATACTCTATAGCCTAGTAGAATTACTAAAAGCTATAGTATAGCTACCTTATCTAGAAACTAGAGTAATAGGGATTCAGCTATATACTAGGTATTAACTATATCCTATACGACTAGGGTATAATCCTCTTATTCTATATGGATAATATTATTCTAATTTATTAGTCCGATTAAGTAATAAAGGTATAAGAGTATAAGAAGTTCTTTAATAGATACTTTTAACTATTATACCTAGAAGAGGTATACTAGTTTTTAGACCTAGATATTTTCTAAGATTATATATATTATTATCTATAGCTTAGCTAAAAGGTATATATTAAAAAAGTAGTATATAAGTTTTATATAATTAGTATAAAGATACTACCTATTCTATTAAGCCTACTTACTACTAACTTAATAATCTATACTAGGAAGGTGTTACGGCCAGGATCAAGACCTAGCGCCGCCACCCAAGAGGGACAAACGGACGGAACAACAAAACCACCGAGGACCGACAAATCACGTAACCCTATAGTCAGCGTAGTCCTATAGTTTAGGATAGTCGACTACTAAAGATAACTTAACTACGAGAGCTATATAACTAAAGATATAAGGGAGTAGGACCTCCGGCTATAGATAGTTCTTTAGTTATTAAATTTATATATTTTAAGACTAATTATCCTAGAACGATAATAAGTATAGTTTATAGAGTAAGAATCAAGAGTCGATTAAGATAAACCCGTCTAGCGATATTATAGTCTTAGGACTAGCTCGTAACCTTTATACCTATTTTACGTATCCGCTCTATCCCTTACTACCCTAACTACGAATACCGCCACCGTAGTCTAGTAGGATACTAGGTACTATCGTTATACTTTTAATAACTTATTTTACTAGTAATTAATAGAAGATATATTAGTATATATAAATCCTAAAATCCTAAAAAGATCTTACTAGTAGAGTGATTCTAAGGAAGATCTAAGGAATATACTATTATTAAGCGGCGAAGAATTAGACGAATACTTTAAAGAGGAGAGAGTATAAAAGAAACCTACTAGCTAGACTAGAATTAGTATTTCTACTAAAGAAAGTTCTACTACGTAGGATCCCTATACTACTACTAAAAGTAAAGACGCCTAAGCGAGATTATAAAGATAAAGCTAAGGAAAACTCGATACTTACTCGATAGTTACTAGATATCTAGAAAAGCAAGTTTATAGTAGTTAGATCGACTATCGAGAAGATATTATAAGTTAAAGTACTAGATACGCTACTAATCCTAGTATAACTACTAGGACTCGAAGTATCTAAGTACGCTATATCTCGAAGTAGAGAAGGATCGTAGACCCGTACTAAGAATAAGAGGGCCGACGTATAGAAGCCCGATCTATTCTATAGGGACTATAATAAGCTTAAAGTATTCCTAGGATAGGTAGGCTTATATATAATAGTTAAGCCTAACTAGTTTATAACTACTAAGGTATACGTAGCTTTTATCGTATCTTTCTTCCAGGGATAAGTATTTAAGTAGTTTAGTCTATTCCTAAAGGATCGAATATCTTATTCTAAGAATAACTAGATAGCTACTACTACTAAACTATTCGGAAGCTATATAGTATTAGTAAGAAAGCTTAAGGAACTCTATAGCGAAACTAATCGTATAGTTAAAGCGGAATAGAAGCTAAAGAAGCTTAGATAGCTTACTAGTATAGCTACTTATACTATATTATTCTAATAGTACTACCCGTACGTAGAAGGATAGAACGATACTATATTCGTATTATAGTACTTTCTAGGACTTAAGAATAAGATTAAGGAGCGGATACTCCTTAACGGGGGAAAACCCGTTACTCTTTAAGGAATAATAAATAGGGCCTAGGAAATTAATAACCTATATATAGAAGTTAACTTTAAAACTAATAGTAAAGGAGAGTATTAGCCTAAGGATATTAAGGGAAAATAGAAGTACCGATAGTTTAGCTATAGAAAAGACTTTTATAGAGGATCTAAACTAATAGACCTTAGTATAGCTAATAAATATCGTAATTACTAGAAGAAGGAAAATAAGAAAGACGCGAAGAAGGGTTATAAGAAACTTACTAAGAAGTAAAGAGAGTACTAAATAAAGAATAATCTCTACCTTTTCTATAGAAAACCCGGATACCGCGCTAATAACTACTTTAAAGTAAAGAAGTTACCCGGATATAAGGATTTTAAGAAGCGTAATCTATACGCTACTAAGGTAGATAATTAGATACTACTAGAGGAACTTAATATAATATAGGTCGTAGACTATAGAACCCTTAGCTAGATAGCCTATACTAACTACGACTATATATTCTATTACGAGGACAAGCTAGGGGCTAGATAGTTCCTAAAGGAGACCCCTAGGGAACTCGTAGCTATTAAACCCGTCGGGGAACCTAAAGAGGTAACTAGCGACGAGGGATTAGAGGATTTAGATACTAAGGATTTAGATAAGGAAAGCCTATATAGGACTAGCTAGGTACCTTATCTATTATATAAGTTTTAATCTAAGGAAACTTATATCTCGGTCGATCGTAACTAAATTATTAATTAACGAGAAACGTTATTTACTATCTAGAGGGATAGTAATACCTACTTTAGTATCTTAAGGAGGACTAGGGGCGGTTAATCTCGAGAGGTATAGAAGGAAGAGATAGGGTCTAACTAAGTAATACTAGATTAATTAGAAGAGGTAGAAGATATTTTATAGTAGGGAAACTTACGCGCTACCTACTTCTACGAAGGCGACGGGAAACGGCGATCCCTATTACTAGGCCCTTTAAGATCTAAAGACTTCTTTAGCGACGAAATAATTAAGTATTTATTTAAGGAATAAGTATCCGTAGTATAGATTAATCTACGAACCCTAGATAGTAGCGACGACGAGGATATATAGGATTTTTAACTAGTTTAGGTACGAGACCGTTTTCTAGAACTAGAATAATAACGACTCTACGAGAAGATTACTAAGGACGAAGCTACTATAAAGCTAGCCGAACTTACCGAATATTTATATAACCTAGGCTATCGAGAGAAACTTAAGACTAGCGAAAGGGACCTACGGATAGTAGTACCGATAGTCGAGGAGTTAATTAGGAGGTAATTAATAAAGCCGATAATAGTAAACCTAGATACTATATTAGATAATATCTATAGAAACCTCGATTACTTAGATAATACCCTCGATAGTATAGAAGAAACTATAGAGAGACTAGAGAAATACGTAAGGGGATAGAGCCCGTATCCGCGACCCGTAATAGGGTAGGAAATAGCTTACTTCTCCCTAACTATCTCGCTAGATCCGTATACCTATCTCCAAGACAAGGACGGCGATATCTATAAGGTCGATAACTAGTAGTAATATAGGCTAAATACGGATCTTAGTATTATTAGCCGATACTACTTAGTAACGACGTTAATAGTAGACTTAATAACGTTTATAGTATAGCTATAATTAATTTAGGTATATATAGAAACTTTATTTATCCTATATTCGTCTAGAAATATTTTATTAAAACTAGAAAGAAAAAGAAACTATACTAACTCGCTAATATAGACGGAGGACTTAACTCCTATAGCGAAGTTAATAAAGAAATAGAACTAATTATTATATAAAATAGTGACTATATAGAAATAGTAGTATTCGACCTTATAAATATCGGGAAATACGATATTATCTTAGGCTTATCTTAGATTATATCCTACTAGGTATACTTTAGTCCTAAGATTAGCTAATTTAGACTTAGCTATAACTACGTAAAGGATCGAAAAGCGAAAATAATAAGAAAACCCTAATATAAGTAGGAGGACTATAATAAGCTAGTAGTAACTTAGTAGTCTCTACTATAAGAACTATCTAAGGACAATAAGGGACTTACTAACCTCCTCTAGCTAATAGAGATTACTAAGATAGAAAGGATAAGACCTACTATAAGATCCGATAAGGAGATCGTAGAGATTAGGGCGCTATATATAAAATATAAAAGGGTATTTAGTATTAACGAACTAAAACTAAGACTCCCGGCTTATAAGCTATACGACTATAAGATTCCCTTAAAACTAGGAAAGGAACTACTTAGGAGACCTATATATCCTATAAACTAATAGGAACGAGCGGTATATAGTAAGATAATAGACAAGATACTTATAGCCGGACTAATCGAGCTATCTATATTACCTACTAGGTATTTACTCTTCTTTATAAAAAAAAGAATAGTAACCTACGACTAGTCGTTAACTACCGATAGTTAAATGATATTACTATTAAGGACGCCGGCCCACTACTACGTATCGACGAGATATAGGACCGACTTAGCTAAGCTAAGATCTTTACTATAATAGATCTTAAGGAAGCGTATAACCTAGTACGTATAGCTCTAGGCGAAGAATAGAAAATAGCCTTCTGGACCTTTTAAGGACTATTCTAATATAAGGTTATACTATTCGGGCTTACTAATATACTAGCTACCTTCTAGGTACTTATAAATAGTCTTCTAAGTAAATATCTAGACCTTTTTATTATTATCTACTTAGATAATATACTAATTTATTTAGAGAACGAAGAGGAATACGTAGAATATATATAGAAGGTACTCTAAAAGCTCGAATAAGCCGACCTACGAGTTAAACTTAAGAAATATAAATTTTATTAAAAAGAGGTCGAATTCTTAGGCTATATTATATCCGTTAATAAGGGTATTAAGATAGATCCTAAGAAGGTCGAAGCTATCTAGAGCTAGCCTACGCCTAAGAATATTAAAGATATATAGTCGTTCCTAGGGTTCGGAAACTTCTATCGATGGTTTATTAAAGGGTTCTCCGAACTTACGCGACTACTTACGTATTTAACCCGAAAGGACTACTAATAGGACTAGACGACTAAGTATTAATAAACCTTTAAGGAACTTAAGAAGCGATTCTCTAGAGAACCTATCTTTAAAGCGTTTAACCTAGACTAACCTATTATTGTAGAAATAGACGCCTTAGACTTTACTATCGGCGCCTATTTAAACTAGAAGGATAAGGATAGGAAGCTATACCTAGTAGCCTACTATTCCTAAACGATAACCCTAGCCGAGCTAAACTACGAAATATACGATAAGGAGCTACTAGCGGTAGTAGTAGCCTTTAAATAATAGAGACTATACCTATCTAGAACTAAGATAGAAATATAGATTATTACTAACTATAAGAATCTTACTAGTTTTACGATAACTAAGAAACTAAACCGATGATAAGTAAGATAGTAGGAAACCTTTATAGACTATAACTTTTATATCGAGTACTATAAAGGATCCGAAAAATACTTACGCTAATATACTAAGCCGACGATCGGATTATATCCTAAAGGATTTATATATAACTAACGCGATCCTAAAGCGAGATAAAAGGGGAAATCTAAGACTTAATAAGAATAAGATTACGTAACTAGCCGTAACTATAATAATTTACGACGTACTACGAGAAAGAGAAATTAGATAAGCCTACGAAAAGGATAAGACTATAGAACTAGTCGAGGAATACGAGGAACTAACTATAGACGAAAACGGTTTAATTATTATAGATAGACGAATTCTAGTACCCGTACTAATAGGAAAATAAATAGCTAAGGACTACTATTAATAGGGATACTAAGGGATAGGACGAACGTTAGAACTTATCTAGCGCTAGTACTATATCCCCGGACTACGAAAGATCCTCGACGATACTATTAGTAAATATAACTAATATAGACGTACGAAATACGAACGATATAAACTATATAGACTACTTAAGATACTAGAGGTACCTTCGTAGCTATAGGAATTAATAGTAATAGACTTTATAGGCCCCTTACCTCTATCTAAGGACCTATCTACTAGAACTACGTACGATAGTATACTTATAGTTACTAATAGACTTACTAAGTTCGGATATTTCCTACCCTTTTATACGACGGGAATAGTATAATAACTTATAATAACGTTATAGCGATACGTATTTAGGATATATAGACTACTAGCGAGTATAGTCTCCGATAGGGATATGCTCTTTCTTAGTAATTTCTAGCGAATACTTATAGTATTATACGGTACTAAGTAGAAACTCTCTATAGCTTATTATCTATAGACGGACGGATAGACCGAGAGGTTAAATCAGACCCTCCTATAATACCTATAAGGATACGTTAACTACTAGTAAGATAACTAGGTAGTACTACTACCTATAGCTTAACTAACGTATAACGCGTATTCCTCTAGGTCGATTTAACTCTACCCGTTCTATACTAACTTTAGAACGCTACCTAATATAATATATAAGCTAAGATAGTTATAACGATATACCGAAAAAGCGATAATCGAGGTAGAATACCTTAAAGAGCTATATTAAGCCCTAAAGGATAACCTCTAGGTTATAAACTTACGGATAGTACGATAGGCTAATAAGTACTAATCGTAAGGACCCGATCTAAAAGAGGGGGATACCGTTTATATCTAAAGTAAAAATATTAGAATAATAAGACCTAGCGTAAAACTAGACTATACTAAGTACGGACTATTTAAGATACTAAAGAGGATAAGCGAAGTTAACTATAGATTATAACTCCTAGGCTATTAGAAGATATACTCTATATTCTATATTAACTTATTAGAATAAGTACTACTAGGGGTATAGGTATTAATATCCGGGTAACTAAACCTAGACCCGGAATAATACGGTATATAAAGTAAACTAGTAAGAGTACTAGCTATATAAAAATAAGGAAACTAGTAAGAGAGCCTTATAGTATAGAGCGGATAAATACTAGCGGATAATATATAGGTCGATAATACTTTATTACTACTAGAACTCTAACATCTAATATACTAGGACCCGTATTACGTCTAAGAAACCTTACTAGACGAGGACGAGTTAGCTACTTAAGGTATCTTAGTACTCTCTAGGACTAGAGTATCCTTAAGACTCGAAAACCGATTAAACCTATATAAAGACTATATAGACTTATCTACTACCTCTAATAAATTATCGATATAAATATCTATGTTCTCCGATACCGCGGTATCTAGAGTATCTAAGATAGTAGACTCTTACTCGGCTAAACTCTAAGCGTAATACTCTAATAAGGACTCCTCGCCCTCTAAATTCCGTAGCTTATAAATCTCCGACTATAACTCCTAATAAAGAGACGCGATACGCGCTATCTTCGCCTTACGATAGGAACGAAGGTCGCCTAGGGACGAAACTAAACGACGAACTACGGAGTATTAGAAGAATAAAAGAAATTAAGAAAATAGAAAAAACTTATACTTAGTATAGTTTAAGTATATATTATATTTATTATTATTCTCTAAGTAATGGAGATAGCGCTTATTTAGTAAAGAAACCTAATAGAGCTCGCTAGTAGTAATATAAGCCGAATAACTAGGTATAATAACGCGAGCGGTAGAGGTAAGCGAGGTAGAGAACTCGATATAGGATTTCTTCTATAAAGAAGGAACTTCGGTATTAGAAGGGATATAATATTTAGGAAGTATAGTTAGCGGGCTATAACTTACTATAAGAGAAAAGAAGATAAGAGAAAGAGTTATTATCTAAGGACTAACGACGTTAAGAGGGGGATAGTATTACGGCTAGGATTAAGACCTAGTACCGCTACCTAAGAGAGATAAACGGACGGAATAATAAAACTACTAAGGACCGATAAATCACGTAACCCTATAGTTAGTATAGTCCTATAGTTTAGAATAGTCGACTACTAAAGATAACTTAACTACGAGAGCTATATAACTAAAGATATAAGGAGTAGGACCTCCGGCTATAGATAGCTCTTTAGTTATTAAATTTATATATTTTAAGACTGATTATCCTAGAACGATAATAAGTATAGTTTATAGAGTAAGAATCAAGAGTCGATTAAGATAAACCCGTCTAGCGATATTATAGCCTTAGGACTAGCTCGTAACCTTCGTACCTATTTTACGTGTCCGCTCTGTCCCTTGCTACCCTGACTGCGAACACCGCCGCCGTGGTCTAGTAGGATACTAGGTACCATCGTTACAGAAGGTATCGAAATCGACTATTAAGGGCTACTAGTAGAAAATAGGTTCTATTAGATATACTATTATAGTAACTCGCCTAGATATAGCTAAAGCCTATATCTCCCTTACCTAATTTCTATAGAACCTCTTAGACTATTATAACGTATTTATAGATATAGTAATTCGCTACCTAGTAGGTTTATAGGATAAAGGACTCTACTTTAATAGTAATAAGCCTCTATTTAAGGTATTTATAGATACTTTATTCGCTAATTATCTAGTTTATAAATTATTTTAGGGTCTACTATTCTATCTATATAGAGTAGTAGTAGAGTAGAGAGCTACTAGATAAAAGACTATAGTAATATTAGTAATAAAGGCTAAGTTACTTATACTATTAAGTATCGCTAGTTCTATATACTAGTAGTAATTATTATTTAGGTCTATAGACTTTATAGTAAAATACTATCCTATACTCTACTATAATAACCTACGTATAGTCTATATTATTATTTTAAAGGATCTATACCTTATAACTAAATTAAGGTATATAGACGTTTACTAAATATAGATTCGATAAGAGGTTATAGTAAATAGAATAACTATAGTACATATTAAGACTATAGATTAAAGAGGAGACGGATTAATAAAGAATCTACCTAGATAGTATTTAAACCGCTTTTATTAGTCTATTAGACTAGTAGCTATTAATAAGGTATAATTATAGATTATATATATTACTAAAAGGATAGTAGATATTATATCTAGGTAGTTATATTCCTTATCTAAGAATAGGTAATAAGGAAGGTATATTTAGATAAGTAGAGTAATTAGAGACTATAAATAGGTAAATAGGCTGATTAGTTAGAAAGCCTATATTTATCCCCCCCTAGTTGTCGAGCAGGCTTTCCCTTAGATAGACTATTCAGTACTGAATCAAGAGCGCGTCCACCATCATTTTTTTAACAATACCCTATAATCTCATACTCCTTAGTCAGTAATAAAATAAATGGTTTTTATAGTTCTATAATTACAGCTATAATTACTCAATCTAGTCTTAAGTATGTATTTCTATTAGTATACCTATCCTTAATCAGTAAGAACTTTCGCCTGGGAATCTCTATAATAGTACATAATAGTAAAGACCTATTATTCTCAATTATAAATAACTTTATTAGCTTAGTAGTATCCTAACAGACGCCTATTTGATTAAGGTAAGGTAAAGATTAAGGCATAGTAATCCTTTCTTAGATAGATTAATCTAGTAAGATCATACTAATTATCAAAGCTTAGTCGTACAAAGACTAGCCGGGCTTATAACTATTAAAAAAGGTGATAGTAGACGCGCACTTGATTTAGTACTAAATAGTCTATCTAAGGGAAAGTCTGCTCGATAACTAGGAGGGTATATATATAGGCTATTTAACTAGTCAGCCTATTACTTTATCGCCTCTGCTGGTTCTGCTTGCTCTGCTTGTCTTAACACTATGTGCATTAAATGAGGCAGCAATTTCTCTTTCATGGCTTCGATTTGGTCAAGCTATGATAAGACATGCTATGATCTCGTTCCCCTCCTCGACTACCTCACCTGAGACCGAACACAGAACATGCATCTGGATTAAATGGATTTTGCCTTCGGTGTATTGCAGGAAACTAGGCTACAAGAGTCAATTTACAAGTATTCCTAGCGTCGCAAGACTGTCATCTCGTTGACTTTTCGAATCCACTGCAGTCGTAACTACTGGTCCAATTTCCTAATATCAATGCAATTACTCTTCGATAGACGTCGCAAAGGCTTCGTTCTTCATGTGAGGCTCCACCAGACACACATATGACATACCTCTGACAGAACGTTGATAGACCACGATTTGGCTACAACGTAGGGAGATTTCATCTTTGTGATCTTCCAATACTGCGCGGGGAAATGTGCAATCTTGTGATGTATTCCGCCTTTTTTTGTGATCCATTAAATTAAAGTCTATTCTAGGCCAGGTATGAAGTCTCGAGTCAAATTGTATGAACTCAATATTAAAGCATTGCCTAATCAATATTAAAACTTCAATCCGTCTCACGTTTTGATTACTTTGAATTTTTTCACGACTAATTAGAGAAATGCATACCCTAAAGATTGTCACATAGATGCTATTTACCGGAACGGATTGTCACTTGAATATATACCCGATGTCCTTTCCGTACTATCTGAAGCTTTATCTATAGTAAAGAATTGTAAAGATGTGGATACGGACATGTGACTGCACTTCGCTTTAATTCGGATGAGGACCCCTGTCGTTCCTCATCCTCAGATTCATGGGCGCCCCTGCCCCCAGCTCCGCAATTATACTTCCCGATTGAACCTTTCTTCGTGATGTGAGATAGCTACATGAATATATAAACATAACAATGCGGGCGTCTCGACAACGCTTTGCAAGCTTTGACCCAAACGCCGGAATGCTGTTTACCATGGTCTTCGCGACATGTCTTCTTTTGTTTGAAGTGCTCACAGCTCAACCCGACAAAGCGGAACCACTGCGACCCCATTTCGACGACATATGTCGGTCCCTAAGTCAGGACTACATCGGAGCTGATCTTTCCTATCCAGTCCAATGCAACGGACTGGCAAGGTATCAACTGTGGTGTCGACCCAAGAAACCCACGCGGAATAACCCAGTGAGGCTGGAGTTGGGGAACCAGTGTATTGGATTCGAGTTCTGTGTGACTGTACTCGGATATGACGTCGAGACACCGAACGTCGTCGATCCTGAGAGCCTGACGTTCTTGAAAGCCAAGGACACTGAGATTCGCTGCGTGAGAGAATTTGCATACCACAGCATCAACCAAGATGCGGGCACTGGCTGGGGACTCTCTTTCAATCACACCATTACTGCACCAGCAGATGCTAAAATGATGTATGCCAAATTGATCGTCAAAGGGGAGACACACGATGTCGCGTACGATTTTTGGTTCAGATATGGTAATTCATACTCTGTCTCACAAATTGGATACAAGCCTATCGACTTGTACAACTATGGCGACGAACATAGCTACGAGATTAGCTATGGTCTAGAGGGACGTAAGAACCACGTGTTTATGGCCGAGGTTGATTTTAAGTCAGATCACAAGAACAAGATAACAATTGAAGTTTATTGGAGCTTCGCATAGCTGCGGAAAGGGCTTGAAGGTTTGCCCGTAAAGCGAGGGAACGACTTATTCTCTTCTCCGCGGCGAATGCTTCATACAGATGCTGTCAGACTAAGGCAAGGCAGGCGCTGGGTGGTGTACAGAGCTCGGTGTTCTATTTCGAAACATCACGAAAGCCGGAATTACCCAATTAGGTACCACTGATAGAATGAATCGAATAGTACAGTCCCGCCTCCGAATCTCGATCTGTCATGGTCATCAGCCACTCACGTCATGATGTTTCATAATTCCACGACAATGTCAAAACATTTCCTAACATCCTCCTAGGCTGAGGATGCGCGATCCGCTCCATCGACACACCTTTCCATCATCGCTCAAGTGTTGAAAGCAAATGCCTGCAAAAGTATAGAAGGCGCAGCAATGCGTTCGCTCACTTATGCTTTTCCTGACCTAGTGTTCTCAATGAGAGAAGAATGGCGAAGAGACACAGTACGCATAGTCGAGTCTACCCTAGATCCGACAAATTCACACTATATTCGAGGACCAGGGGGTTAGAGGGATCGTTGTTTCATTCAAGAAGAATTTCGGACTTTGATATGTTAGTAGGTGCTTTCACAGACGTAATGTGGTATAATTCATGAGTACTTCTCAAGACTACTCTATCATGAAGTAGCACGAGACTACAATTAAATTTCACGTGTAGTTTGAAACAATGGTACCTGGTATCCTACTAGACCTTAGCGGCGGTATTCGTAGTTAGATAGTAAGGGATACAGCGGATACGTGAATCGAGTACGTGAATATTAGCTAGACCTAAGGCTTAATATCGCTAGGTGGGTTTATTTTAATCGACTATTAATTCTAACTTTATGAATAGTACTTATTAATATTTTAGTGTAATGTTACGGTGAAGACTAAGAGACCACCTAGAGAAGGGCTTAGACCTAGAACCCGTATGAATATAGGACCGAGAATTACGTGACCTAAGATAAGGTTAGTATTTATAACGTAGTATAACCTATACTAATAATAGGAATAATACTACGGGAACTATATTAATAACTAAAGATATAAGGAGATAATGTCTCCGGCTATAGATAGTTATTAAATTTACATATTTTAAGACTAATTATCCTAGAACATTAATAAGTATAGTTTATAGGGTAAGAATTAAGAGTCGATTAAGATAAACCTATCTAGTAATACTAAGTCTTAAGACTAACTTATAATCTTAATACCTATTTTATATATCTACTCTATCCCTTACTACTCTAAGTATAAGTACTACTACTATAGTCTAGTAGGATACTAGGTACTATTATTATACTTTTAATAATTTATTTTTACTAGTAACTAATAAAAGATATATTAGTATATATAAATCTTAAAATCTTTAAAAGACTTTAGTAGTAAAGTAATTCTAAGAAAGATCTAAGAAATATACCTTTATTAAATAGTAAAGAATTAGACGAGTATTCTAAAGAAGAAAAGTATAAAAAGAATCTACTAGTTAGATTAGAATTAGTATCTTTATTATAAGAAGTTCTATAATTTAGAATCTCTATATTACTACTAAGAGCGAAGATACCTAAGTAAGATTATAAAGAAAAAACTAAAGAAGACCTAATATTTACCTAATAGTTACTAGGTATTTAAAAAAGTAAGTTAATAGTAGTTAAACTAACTATTAAAAAGATATTTTAAATTAAAATACTAGATATACTTTTAATTTTATTTTAATTACTAGGACTTGAAATATCTACGTATATAATATTTCAGAATAGGAAAGGATCCTAGACCTATACTAAAAGTAAGAGAGCTAATACGTAAAAACTTAATCTATTCTATAGAGACTACTATAAGTTTAAAGTATTCTTAGTATAGGTAGGCTTATATATAATAGTTAAACCTAGCTAATTTATAACTACTAAGATATATATAGTATTTACTATATCCTTCTTTTAAAACTAGGTAGTTAAATAGTTTAACCTATTTCTAAAAGATTAAATATCTTACTCTAAAAATAACTAGATAACTACTACTACTCCCAAGCTATTTAGAAGCTACATATTATTGATTAAAAACTTTAAGGACCTTTATAGTAAAATTAATTAAGTAGTTAAAGTAGAATAAAGACTAAGAAAACTTAGATAACTTACTAATATAGCTACTTATACTATATTATTTTAATAGTATTACCTATATATAGAGAGATAGAATAATACTATATTTATAATATAATACTTTCTAGGACTTAAGAATAAAATTAAAAAGTAAATACTTCTTAATAGAAAGAAACCTATTTTTTTTTAAAGAATAATAAATAGGGCTTAGGAAATTAATAACCTATATATAGAAGTAAATTTTAGAATTCATAGTAAGAAAGAATACTAATCTAAAATTATTAAAGGGAATTAGAGATACTAATATTTTGACTAGAGAAAAGACTTCTATAAAGGATTCAAACTAATAGATCTTAGTATAGTTAATAAATATTATAATTATTAGAAGAAAGAGAATAAGAAGGATATAAAAAAGGATTATAAAAAACTTACTAAAGAGTAGAGAAAGTACTAAATAAAGTATAACTTCTATCTTTTCTATAGGAAGCCCGGATACTATACTAATAATTATTTTAAAGTGAAAAAGTTATCTAGATATAAGGATTTTAAGAAGCGTATTCTATATACTATAGGAGGAGATAATAAGGTACTATCTAAGAAACTTAATATAATATAGGTTATAGACTATAGAATCTTTAACTAGATAGCCTATACTAACTATAACTATATTTTCTATTATAAGAATAAGCTAGGAGCTAGATACCTTCTAAAAGTAACTTCTAGAGAACTTATAGTTATAGAATTTATTAAATAATCTAAGAAAATAACTAATAATAAGGAATTAAAAGATTAAGGTACTTAGGATTTAGATAAGGAGAACCTATATAAAACTAATTAGGTATCTTACCTATTATACGATTTCTAACTAAATAAGACTTATATCTTAGTCGATTATACTTAAATTATCGATTAGTAAGGAATATTATTTACCATCTAGAGGGACGGTAATACTTACTTTAGTATTATAAGGAAAACTAGAAATATTTACCCTTATAAGGTATAGAAGAAAAAAATAGAGACTAATTAGATAATACTAGACTAATTAAAAGAAATAAAAAGTACTAAAATAGGAAAACTTATATACTATCTAGTTCTATAAAGGTAATAAGGAATAGTATTCCTTATTACTAGGTTCTTTAAGACTTAAATATTTCTTTAGTAATAAAATAATTAAATACTTCTTTAAGGAATAAGTATCTATAATATAGATTAATCTCTAGACTCGGATACTAGTAATAATAAAGATATATATGATTTCTAACTAGCTTAATTATTAGACTATTTTCTAGAACTAGAATAATAGCGACTCTATAAGAAGATCGCTAAGGATAGAATTATAATAAAGCTAGCCGGACTTACCGAATACCTTTATAATCTAGGCTATTAAGAGAAACTTAATACTAATAAAATAGACCTACGGTTAGTAGTACCTATAGTTAAAGAATTAATTAAGAAGGAACTAGTAAAACTAATACTAATAAACCTAGAAACTACGCTAAATAATCTTTATAGAAACCTTAACTACCTAGATAGTACTTTTAATAATATAGAAGAAACTATAAAATAACTTAAATAGTATATAAGAGGACGAAGCCTATATCTATAACTACTATTAATCTATAGATCCTAGAAAGGGGTAGACTAGAAAGAAATTATATAGAAAGTATTTCCTCTTAATACTAACGACTAAGAAATAAAAGTAGTAGGATATAGGTTCATCCTTAATAAATAGACGAACCCTATATAGGCGGCTAGGATTAGGTTCCGGTACTTGGTAATAGGAGAAATATAGGAAGAATAGTAATAGTACTAGCTACCCTATCTTAGGGAGTACTAGGTATCGTAGATAGTATATTAGACGACGGCTTAGGACGAGATTAAATAAGCTATTAAGAATAGATAGAATTTAACCTCTTCCTAAATACTAGTAAAAGTAGTACTAAAAGAATACTATAATCCTCTAACTAGAAGGATTACTATAACCTAGGAGGAAATCGATAATTAGTAGTAATCTAGACTAAATATAGATTAAAGTATTACTAGCTAATACTACTTAGTAATAATATTAACGGTAAGCTTAATAGTATTTACGATATAGCTATAATTAACCTGGATATATATAGAAACTTTATTTATTCTTTATTTATCTAGAAGTATTTTATTAAAACTAGAAAGAAAAAGAAACTATACCAACTTACTAATATAGACGGAGAACTTAAATCTATAAGGTTATAAATAAAATAGAACTAATTATTATATAAAATAATTACTATATAGAAATAGTAGTATTCGACCTTATAAATATCGGGAGATATACTATTATCTTAGACTTATCTTAGATTATAACCTACTAGATATATTTTAGTCCTAAGATTAATTAATTTAGACTTAGCTATAATTACCTAAAGGATTAAGAAGCGAAAATAATAAAGAAACTCTAATATAAGTAGAAGGACTATAATAAGCTAGTAGTAACTTAGTAGTTCCTACTATAAGAACTATTTAAGGATAATAAAGAATTTACTAACCTCTTTTAGCTAATAGAAATTACTAAGATAGAAAAATTAGGACCTACTATAGAACCCGATAAGGAGATCGTAGAAATCAGAGTACCTTATATAAAATATAAAGGGAATTTAGTATTAATAAAGTAAAACTGAGACTTCTAGCTTATAAGCTATATAACTATAAGATTCTACTAAAACTAGAAAAAAAGCTACTTAGAAGACCTATATATTATATATATTTATAAGAATAAGCGGCGTATAAAATAATAATAGATAAGATACTTATAGTTAGATTAATTAAGCTATTTATATTATCTATTAGATATTTACTCTTCTATATAAAGAAAAAGAATAGTAACCTATAACTAGTCGTTAAATACTAATAGTTAAATAATATTATTATTAAGGACGCCGGCCTACTACTATATCTTAAGAGAGTATATAACCTAGTATATATTACTCTAGGTAATAAATAGGAAATAGTCTTCTAAACCTTTTAAGGACTATTCTGATATAAAGTTATACTATTTAGGCTAACTAATATATTAGCTACCTTCTAGATACTTATAAATAGCCTTCTAAGTAAATATCTAGACCTCTTTATTATTATCTATCTAGACGATATACTAATTTGTTCTAAGAATAAAGAGATATTGTAAGAGGGAGAGGTGCGGTGCACCTGCGTACCTCCGACGCACTACCGGTACTACGTTCATCCGCCCGTTCTAGGTATATATAAGAAGGAGGGGATAGAGTATTCCTCTCTCCTTTTCAAGTAATAGTTCTATTACTACCCTACTATCTCTATACTACGCTGTTACGGCCACGGTCAGGACCCATCGTGGGGCCCACACGGGGCTCGGAGAAACACATCAGGCGAATAAGAATCACGTAATACGCTAATTACTATCGTAGTCGTCGTAGGCTAGTAGGCGACGTAGGTAATAATCGTTATATACTAGTAGAATAAGGGAGCGATACTAACGACGATAACTAAAGATATAAGAAGATAGGGCCTTTAGTTATAGATAGCTCTTTAATTATTAAATTTATATATTTTAAGACTAATTATCCTAGAATAATAATAAGTACCGTTTATAGAGTAAGAATTAAGAGTCGATTAAGATATACCTATCTAGCGATATTACGCCTTAGGACTAGCTTATAACCTTTATACCTATTTTACGTATCTACTCTATCCTTTACTATCCTAACTACGAATACTACTACTATAGTCTAGTAGGATACTAGATACTATTATTATACTTTTAATAACTTATTTTACTAGTAATTAATAGAAGATATATTAGTATATATAAATTCTAAAATCTAAACTAGACCTTACTAGTAGAGTAATTCTAAGGAAGACCTATAGAATATACTTTTATTAAGCGGTAAAGAATTAGATAAATACTTTAAAGAAAGAGAGTATAAAAGAAATCTACTAGCTAGACTAGAATTAGTATCTCTATTAAAGAAAGTTTTACTATTTAGGATCTCTATACTACTACTAAGAGTAAAGACGCCTAAGCGAGATTATAAAGATAAAGTTAAGAAAAACTCGATACTCGCCCGATAATTACTAGATATCTAGAAAAGTAAGTCTATAGTAGTTAGATCGACTATTAAAAGAATATTATAAGTTAAAGTACTAGATATACTACTAATTCTAGTATAACTACTAGGACTTAAAGTATCTAAGTACGCTATATCTCGAAGTAGAGAAGGATCGTAGACCTATACTAAGAATAAGGAGGCTAATATATAGAAGCCCGATCTATTCTATAGAGACTATAATAAGCTTAAAGCGTTTCTAGGATAGGTAGGCTTATATATAATAGTTAAATCTAACTAGTTTATAACTACTAAGATATATATAGCTTTTACTATATCTTTTTTCTAAAAATAGGTATTCGAATAGTTTAGCCTATTCCTAAAGAATCGAATATCTTATTCTAAGAATAACTAGATAGCTACTACTACCGAACTATTTAGAAGCTATATAGTATTAATAAGAAAGTTTAAGAAACTCTATAGTAAAACTAATCGTACGGTTAAAGTAAAATAGAAGCTAAGAAAGCTTAGGTAGCTTATTAGTATAGTTACTTATACTATATTATTTTAATAGTACTACCCGTATATAGAAGGATAGAATAATACCGTATTTATATTATAGTACTTCCTAGGACTTAAGAATAAGATTAAGGAGTAGATACTCCTTAATGGGGAAAACCTATTACTCTTTAAGGAATAATAAATAGGGCCTAGGAAATTAATAATCTATATATAGAAGTTAACTTTAAAACTAATAGTAGAGAGAGTATTAGTCTAAGGATATTAAGGGAAATAGAAGTACCGATAGTTTAGTTATAGAAAAGACTTCTATAGAGGATCCGAACTAATAGACCTTAGTATAGCTAATAAATATTATAATTACTAGAAGAAGGAAAATAAGAAGGACGCGAAGAAGGGTTATAAGAAACTTACTAAGGAGTAAAAGAGAGTACTAAATAAAGAATAATCTCTATCTTTTCTATAGAAAACCCGGATACCACGCTAACGATTACTTTAAAGTAAAAGAAGTTACCCGGATATAAGGATTTTAAGAAGCGTAATCTATACGCTACTAAGATAGATAATAAGATACTACTAGAGGAACTTAATATAATATAGATCGTAGACTATAGAACCCTTAGCTAGATAACCTATATTAACTACGACTATATATTCTATTATAAGGATAAGCTAGGGGCTAGATAGTTCCTAAAGGAGACCTCTAGGGAACTCGTAGCTATTAAACCTACTAAAGAACCTAAAAGAGGTAACTAGCGATAAGGGATTAGAGGATTTAGATACTAAGGATTTAGATAAGAAAAGCCTATATAGGACTAGCTAGGTATCTTATCTATTATATAAGTTTTAATCTAAGGGAAACTTATATCTTGGTCGATTATAACTAAATTATCGATTAACGAGGAACGTTATTTACTATCTAGGGGGATAGTAATACCTACTTTAGTATCTTAAGGAGGACTAGGGGCGGTTAACCTTAAGAGGTATAGAAGGAAGAGATAGGGTCTAACTAGGTAATACTAGATTAATTAGAAGAGGTAGAGGATATTCTATAGTAGGGAAACTTACGCGCTACCTACTTCTATAAAGACGACGAGAAATAGTAATCTCTATTACTAGGCCCTTCGAGATCTAAAGACTTCTTTAGTAACGAAATAATTAAGTATTTATTTAAGAAATAAGTATCTATAGTATAGATTAATCTACGAACCCTAGATAGTAGCGACGACGAAGATATATAGGATTTTTAACTAGCTTAGGTACGAGACCGTTTTCTAGAACTAGAACGATAACGACTCTATAAGGAAATCGCTAAGGACGAAGCTATATAAAAGCTTACTAAACTTACCGAATACCTATATAGACTAGGCTATCGAGGGAAACTCAAGACTAGCGAAAGAGACCTACGATTAGTAGTACCTATAATTAAAGAGTTAATCAAGAGATAACTCGCGAAGCCGATAAATATAGACACTATATTAAATAAACTCTACGGAAACCTCGACTACCTAGATAGTACCCTTAATAAGATAGAAGAGACTATAGAGAGGCTAGAGCGACGTATAAGGGGACGGAGTCTATACCTACGACTAGTAATAGGATAAGAAATAACCTACTTCTCCCTAGATATCTTACTAGACCTATATACTTACCTCCGGGATAAGGACGGCGATATCTATAAGGTCGATAACTAGTAGTAATATAGGCTAGATACGGATCTTAGTATTACTAGCCTATACTACTTAGTAATAATATTAACGGTAGACTTAACGGTGTTTACGGTATAGCTATAATTAACTTAGGCGTATATAGAAATTTTATTTATCCTTTATTCGTATAGAAATATTTTTATTAAAACTAGAAAGAAAAAGAAACTATACTAACTTACTAATATAGACGGAGGACTTAACTCCTACGGCGAAGTTAATAAAGAAATAGAACTAACTATTATATAAAATAGCGACTATATAGAAATAGTAGTATTCGACCTTACGAATATTAAGAAATATAATATTATCTTAGGCTTATCTTAGATTATATCCTACTAGATATACTTTAGTCCTAAGATTAGCTAATTTAGACTTAGCTATAACTATATAAAGGATCGAAAAGCGAAAATAACTAGAATACCCCGATATAAGTAGGAGGACTACGATAAGCTAGTAGTAACTTAGTAGTCTCTACTATAAGAACTATCTAAGGATAATAAGGGACTTACCGACCTCCTTTAGCTAATAGAGATTACTAAGATAGAAAGGATAAGACCTACTACGAGATCCGATAAGGAGATCGTAGAAATTAGGGCGCTATATATAAAATATAAAAGGGTATTTAGTATTAATAAACTAAAACTAAGACTCCCGGCTTATAAGCCGTACGACTATAAGATTCCCTTAAAACTAGGGAAGGAGCTACTTAGGAGACCTATATACCCTATAAACTAATAGGAACGAGTAGCGTATAGTAAGATAATAGACGAGATACTCGTAGCCGGACTAATCGAGCCGTCTATATTACCCGCCGGGTACTTACTCTTCTTTATAAAGAAGAAGAATAGTAACCTATAACTAGTCGTTAACTACTAATAGTTAAACGATATTACTATTAAGGACGCCGGCCTACTACTATATATCGATAAGATATAGGACTAACTTAGCCGAGCTAAGATCTTTACTATAATAGATCTTAAGGGAGTATATAACCTAGTACGTATAGCTCTAGGTAAAGAATAGAAAATAGCCTTCCGAACCTTCTAAGGACTATTCTAATATAAGGTTATACTATTCGGGCTAACTAATATACTAGCTACCTTCTAGGTACTTATAAATAGTCTTCTAAGTAAATACCTAGACCTCTTTATTATTATCTACCTAGATAATATACTAATTTATTTAGAAAGCGAAGAGGAGTACGTAGAGTATATATAGAAGGTACTCTAAAAGCTCGAGTAAGCCGACTTACGAGTCGAGCTTAAGAAGTATAAATTTTATTAGAAAGAGGTCGAATTCTTAGGCTATATTATATCCGTTAATAAGGGTATTAAGATAGATCCTAAGAAGGTTAAAGCTATTTAGGACTAGTCTATATCTAAGAATATCAAGGACGTATAATCGTTCCTAGGGTTCGGGAACTTCTATCGACAATTTATTAAGGGGTTCTCCGAACTTACTCGACTACTTATATACTTAATAAGAAAGAATTACTAATAGGACTAGATAACTAAGTATTAATAAATCTTTAAGGAACTTAAAAAGCGATTCTCTAGAGAATCTATCCTTAAAGCGTTCGACCCGGACTAACCTATTATTATAGAAATAGACGCCTTAGACTTTACTATTAGCGCCTACTTAAATTAGAAGGACGAGGATAGGAAGCTATATCTAGTAGTCTACTATTCCTAAACGATAACCCTAGCCGAGCTAAATTACGAAATACACGATAAGGAGCTACTAGCGGTAGTAGTAGCCTTTAAATAATAGAGACTATACCTATCTAGAACTAAGACGGAAATATAGATTATTACTAACTATAAGAATCTTACTAGCTTTACGATAACTAAGAAACTAAACTAATAATAAGTAAGATAGTAGGAAACCTTTACGGACTATAACTTCCGTATCGAATACTATAAAGGATCTAAGAATACTCGCGCCGACGTACTAAGCTAATAATCGGATTATATCCTAAAGGATCTATATATAATTAACGTAATCCTAAAGTAGGATAAGAGAGGAGATTTAAGACTTAATAAGAATAAGATTACGTAACTAGCCGTAACTATAATAATTTATAATATACTATAGGAAAGAGAAATTAGATAAGTCTATAAAAAGGATAAGACTATAGAACTAGTCGAGGAACACGAAGAACTAACTATAGACGAAAACGGCTTAATCATTATAGATAGACGAATCCTAGTACCTATACTAATAGGAAAATAGATAGCTAAGGACTACTATTAATAGGGATACTAAGGGATAGGACGAACGTTAGAACTTATCTAGTACTAGTACTATATTCCCGGACTACGAAGGATCCTCGATAATACTATTAGTAAATATAACTAATATAGACGTACGAAATACGAACGATATAAACTATATAGACTACTTAAGATACTAGAAGTACCTTCGTAGCTATAGGAATCAATAGTAATAGACTTTATAGGCCCCTTACCTCTATCTAAGGACCTATCTACCGGAACCACGTACGATAGTATACTTATAGTTACCGATAGACTTACTAAGTTCGGATATTTCCTACCCTTTTATACGACGGGAATAGTATAATAACTCGCGATAACGCTATAGCGATACGTATTTAGAATATATAGGCTACTAGTAAGTATAGTCTTTAATAGAGATACGCTCTTTCTTAGTAATTTCTAGTAAATACTTATAGTATTATACGGCACTAAGTAGAAACTCTCTATAGCTTATTACCTATAGACGGACGGATAGATCGAGAGGTTAAATCAGACCCTCCTATAATATCTAAGAGGATATATTAACTACTAGTAAGATAACTAGGTAGTACTACTACCTATAGCTTAACTTTACGTATAATATATATTCCTCTGAGTTAATTTAGCTCTACTCGTTCTATACTAACTTTAGAACGCTACCTAATATAATATATAAGCTAAGATAGTTATAATAATATACCGAAAAAGCGATAATCGAGATAGAATACCTTAATAAGCTATATTAAGTCCTAAAAGATAACCTATAGGTTATAAACTTACGGATAGTACGGTAGGCTAATAAGTACCGATTATAAGGACCCGATCTTAAAGAGGGGGATACCGTTTATATCTAAAGTAAAAATATTAGAATAATAAGACCTAGTATAAAACTAGACTATACTAAGTACGGACTATTTAAGATACTAAAAAAAATAAGTAAAGTTAATTACCGGTTATAACTCCTAGGCTACTAGAAGATATACCCTACGTTCTATATTAACCTATTAGAACCGGTACCGCTAGGGGTATAGGTATCAATATCCGGGTAACTAGACCTAGACCTAGAATAATACGGTATATAAAGTAAACTAATAAAAGTACTAGCTATACGAAAACAAGGAAACTAATAAGAAAGCCTTATAGTATAGAACGGTTAAATACTAGCCGATAATATATAGGTTAATAATAATTTACTACTACGGGAACTCCGACGCTAAATATATAAGGATCTCTACTAAACTAGAGAATAGTCTCCGGGGTAGGACGAACTAGCTAAATAGAGATTAGCTAGAGGAGCTAATATCTATAAAAGATCCTCTTCGGACTCTAACTAAGAGAAATCAAACGATATCCTATTTAAGAGAAGCTAGTAAGAAGCTATAGGCTCTATAGCTACCTAATAAGTAATAGATAAACTAGCCTCTACCTACTTATCTAAAAACTACTCGTCTCGGTCGAATATAGCCCGCTAACGGGCCTCGGCGGAGCGGATCTTCTCGGTTAACTTAGTAACTTAATAAGATAATACCTAGTAGGCTTCCTACTATATAAGGATATCTCGGGATAGTTAGGCGACTAAAAGGAGTTAATAAAAAGGATAAAGATATAGAAGGACGTAGAGACTTATACTCTTTACTATCGATATAAATATTATACGTATTCCTATAACCTTATATATAGTAATACGTATAAGAGTCGCGTAAATAAGAAGCTATCTAGTAGGATATATCTACCTTTATATAACTAGAATAGTAAGGTATTATATCGTAACTAATAGTAGCTATTTCATCGCCCTTATAATAATATTCTTAAACTAGAGAAGAAAGCTACGTACGACCCTTTCTTTTTAAGACTCGGTCTAAAATAATAGTATTAGTTATATTATAATATAACTAGTAAGAAGGAGGAACTTATAGATAAGGAAGAAGTAAAGGCTTAGGGACTAAGCGCCTTAAGAGGAGGATAGTATTACGGTTATAACTAGGACCTATTATAGGGCCTATACGGGGCTCGGAGAAATATATTAAGCGAATAAGAATCACGTAATATACTAACTACCGTTATAGTCGTCGTAGGCTAGTAGGTAATATAGGCGATAATCGTCGTATACTAGTAGAATAAGGGAGCGATACTAGTAATAATAACTAAAGATATAAGAAGGTAGGGCCTTCGGTTATAGATAGCTCTTTAGTTATTAAATTTATATATTTTAAGACTAATCATCCTAGAACGATAATAAGTACCGTTTATAGAGTAAGAATTAAGAGTCGATTAAGATATACCTATCTAGCGATATCACGCCTTAGGACTAGCTTATAACCTTTATACCTATTTTACGTGTCCGCTCTATCCCTTGCTACCCTGACTGCGAACACCGCCGCCGTGGTCTAGTAGGATACTAGGTACCATCGTTACAGTTACACGATCTACTTTCTAGGAACCGTGGAGTTAAGCTCCGCATGCAAGCGCTCTGTTCTACTCTACCAGAATAAGGAGTATTAGAGCATATCCGAGAAATTGAGAGAGCACTCTGTAATATAGGTAGAGTGTTAAGGTCTTGATATCAAGCAAGCAGATTGTTACGGTCAAGACTAAGAGACCGCCTAGAGAGGGGCTTAGACCTAGAACCCGTAATAACGTAGGACTAAGAGTTATATAACCTAGAAAAGGTTAATACTTATAATATAGTATAATCTTTATTAATAGTAGGAATAATATAATAAGAAGTATATTAATAGTTAAAAGATATAAGAAAATAAGGTTTCTAACTATAGATAGTTCTTTAATTATCAAATTTATATATTTCAGTACTAATTATCTTAAAATATTAATAAGTATAGATTATAGAGTAAGAATTAAAAAGTTAATTAAAATAAACCTATCTAGCGATATTAAGCCTTAAAACTAGCTTATAACCTTTATACCTATTTTTTATATCCGCTCTATCCCTTACTACCCTAACTACGAATACCGCCGCCGTGGTCTAGTAGATACTAGGTACCATCGTTATATAGATGTAGGTGCGGGTTACATCGACCTATACCTATGCTTTTACGGACTATGATAAACTCATTGGTGCCATTCTGTCTATTATAATCATAGTGGGTGCCAGCGTCCGGTCTATGCTCTGGATTACTTCGAGTAAGGATGCTGGCCTACTCGCTACGTATTACGTACCTACACCGCTTGACGCCAAGATGAAGAGAGCTCCTCTTGGGCTTTGTGCCGCATCGCTCTACTACAAGCGCTGTATTGGCTTTCAAATTCGTTGATCCTAATGCCAAAGCCAGTAGACACGACTTAGGCCAATCTTCAGCGAAAAGCAGTCAGTCTGAAGCTCTGAGTAGGGAAGACCGGTCAGATCAATGAGCCTGTCTCTGCCATCTTAAATAATGAAAGGGCTCAGTTAGTACTATAGAAGTGTTGGAGGATCTTCATCCTGTTGCATGCACTCGGAATTGACTAGGGTAGGGGGATGTAACGATAGTACCTAGTATCCTACTAGACCACGGCGGTGGTGTCCGTAGTTAAGGTAGTAAGGGATAGAGCGGATATATAAAATAGGTATAAAGGTTATAAGCTAGTCCTAAGACTTAATATTACTAGACGGGTTTATTTTAATTAACTCTTAATTCTTACTCTATAAACTATACTTATTATTATCCTAGGATAATTAGTCTTAAAATATATAAATTTAATAACTAAAGAACTATTTATAATTAGAGGCCCTACCTCTTTATATCTTTAGTTACTATTATTAGTATCGCTCCCTTATTCTACTAGTACGCGATAGTTATCGCTTATATTATTTACTAACCCGCGATAATTATAATAGTAGATAGCGTATTACGTAATTCTTATTTACTTAATATATTTCTTTAAGCCCCGTACGGGCCCTATAATAGGTCCTAATTATAGCCGTAATACTATTCTTTCTTTAAGATACTTAGTCTCTAAGCCTTTATTTTTTACTTATCTATAAGTTCCTTCTTCTTATTAGTTATACTATACTATAACTAATCCTATTATTTTAGACTAAGTCTTAAAAAAGAAAGGGTCGTACGTAGCTTTCTTCTTTAGTTTAAGAATATTACTATAAGGGCGACGAAATAGCTACCGTTAGTTATAATATAATACCTCGCTATTCTAGTTATATAAAGATAGGTATATCTTACTAGATAGCTTCTTATTTACATGATTTATATACGCGTTATTATATATAAGGTTATAGAAATACGTATAATATTTATATTAATAGTAAAGAGTATAAGTCTTTAAGCCCTTTTA
Source organism: Taxillus chinensis (assembly GCA_023512835.1). Classification (NCBI taxonomy): domain Eukaryota; kingdom Viridiplantae; phylum Streptophyta; class Magnoliopsida; order Santalales; family Loranthaceae; genus Taxillus; species Taxillus chinensis. The sequence continues at coordinate 206,945 of JAKCVP010000066.1, forward strand.
TATTTTATTCTTTTTTACTAATTTCTTTAGTTACCTAATTATCCTAGGATATCCTAGTATAGTAGGAAGTCTATTAGGTATTATCTTATTAAGTTACTAAGTTAATCGAGAAGATTCGTTCTACTAAGACCTATTAGTAGACTATATTTAATCGAGATAAGTAGTTTTTAGATAAGTAGGTAGAGACTAGTTTATCTATTACTTATTAAATAGCTATAGAATCTATAGCTTCTTACTAGCTTCTTTTAAATAGGATATCGTTTAATTTTTCTTAGTTAGAGTCTAGGAAGGATCCCTTATAGATATTAGCTCCTTTAGTTAATCTCTAGTTAACTAGTTTATCTTATTTTAAAGACTATTCTCTAGTTTAATAGAGATTATTATATATTTAGTATCGGAGTTTCCGTAGTAGTAAATTATTATTAACCTATATATTATCTACTAGTATCTATCCGCTCTATACTACGAGGCTCTCTTACTAGTCTCCTTGTTTTCGTATAGCTAGTACTCTTACTAGTTTACTTTATATACCGTGTTATTCCGGGTCTAGGTCTAGTTATCCGGATATCGATACCTATACCCCTAGTAGTACTGGTTCTAATAGGTTAATATAGAATATAGGGTATATCTTCTAGTAGCCTAGGAGTTATAACTAGTAGTTAACTTTACTTATTTTCTTTAGTATCTTAAATAGTCCGTACTTAGTATAGTCTAGTTTTACGCTAGGTCTTATTATTCTAATATTTTTTACTTCGGATATAAACGGTATCCCCCTCTTTTAGATCGGGTCCTCGCGATTAGTACTTATTAGCCTACCGTACTATCCGTAAGTTTATAACCTATAGGTTATCTTTTAGAGCTTAATATAGCTCTTTAAGGTATTCTACCTCGATTATCGCTTTTTCGGTATATCGTTATAACTATCTTAGCTTATATATTATATTAGGTAGCGTTCTAAAGTTAGTATAGAATGGGTAGAGTTAAATTAACTTAGAGGAATACGTATTATACGTAAGTTAAGCTATAGGTAGTAGTACTACCTAGTTATCTTACTAGTAGTTAATATATCCTCTTAGATATTATAGGAGGGTCTAATTTAACCTCTCGGTCTATCCGTCCGTCTATAGGTAATAAGCTATAGAGAGTTTCTACTTAGTACCGTATAATACTATAAGTATTCGCTAGAAATTACTAAGGAAGAGCGTATCCCTATCGGAGACTATACTTACTAGTAGCCTATATATTCTAAATACGTATCGCTATAGCGTTATCGCGAGTTATTATACTATTCCCGTCGTGTAAAAGGGTAGGAAATATCCGAACTTAGTAAGTCTATCGGTAACTATAAGTATACTATTATATATAGTTCTAGTAGATAGGTCCTTAGATAGAGGTAAGGGACCTATAAAGTCTATTACTATTAATTCCTATAGCTACGAAGATACTTCTAGTATCTTAAGTAGTCTATATAGTTTATATCGTTTATATTTCGTGCGTCTATATTAGTTATATTTATTAATAGTATCGTCGAGGATCCTTCGTAGTCCGGGAATATAGTACTATCGCTAGATAAGTTTTAACGTCCGTCCTATCCCCTAGTATCCCTATTAATAGTAGTCCTTAGCTATTTATTTTCCTATTAGTATAGGTACTAGGATTCGTCTATCTATAAGGATTAATCCGTTCTCGTCTATAGTTAGTTCTTTATATTCCTCGACTAGTTCTATAGTCTTATCCTTTTCGTAGGCTTATCTAATTTCTCTTTCTCGTAGTACGTCGTAAATTATTATAGTTACGGCTAGTTACGTAATCTTATTCTTATTAAGTCTTAAATCTCCTCTCTTATCCTACTTTAGGATCGCGTTAGTTATATATAAATCCTTTAGGATATAATCCGATCGTCGGCTTAGCGCGTCGGTATAAGTATTTTCGGATCCTTTACGGTATTCGATATAGAAGTTATAGTCTATAAAGGTTTCCTACTATCTTACTTATCTTCGGTTTAGTTTCTTAGTTATCGTAAAACTAGTAAGATTCTTATAGTCGGTAATAACCTATATTTCCGTCTTAGTTCTAGATAGGTATAGTCTCTATTATTTAAAGGCTACTACTACCGCTAGTAGTTCCTTATCGTATATTTCGTAATTTAGCTCGGCTAGGGTTATCGTTTAGGAGTAGTAGGCTACCGGGTATAGCTTTCTATCCTTATCCTTCTAGTTTAAATAGGCGCCGATAGTAAAGTCCAAGGCGTCTATTTCTACGATAATAGGTTAGTCTAGGTCGAACGCCTTAAGGATAGGTTCTATAGAGAATTATTTCTTAAGCTCCTTAAAAGTCTACTAATACTTAGTTATCTAGTCCTATTAGTAGTCCTTTCTTATTAAATACGTAAGTAGTCGAGTAAGTTCGGAAAATCCTTTAATAAATCGTCGGTAGAAGTTTCCGAATCCTAAGAATAACTATACATCTTTAACGTTCTTAGGGGTAGGCTAGCTCTAGATAGCCTTAACCTTCTTAGGATCTATCTTAATACTCTTATTAACGGATATAATATAGCCTAAGAATTCGACCTCTCTTTAATAAAATTTATATTTCTTAAATTCGACTTATAGGTCGGCTTATTCGAGCTTTTAGAGTACCTTCTATATATATTCTACGTATTCCTCTTCGTTCTCTAAATAAATTAGTATATTATCTAAGTAGATAATAACGAAAAGGTCTAGGTATTTACTTAGAAGGCTATTTATAAGTATCTAGAAGGTAGCTAGTACGTTAGTAAGCCCGAATAGTATAACCTTATATTAGAATAGTCCTTAGAAGGTCCGGAAGGCTATTTTCTATTCTTCGCCTAGAGCTATACGTACTAGGTTATACGCTCCCTTAAGATCTATCGTAGTAAAGATCTTAGCTCGGCTAAGTCGGTCCTATATCTCGTCGATATATAGTAGAGGGCCGGCGTCCTTAATAGTAATATTATTTAACTATTAGTAGTTAACGACTAGTCGTAGATTACTATTCTTTTTCTTTATAAAGAAGAGTAAATACCTAGTAGGTAATATAGATAGCTCGATTAGTCCGGCTATAAGTATCTCGTCTATTATCTTACTATATACCGCTCGTTCCTATTAGTTTATAGGATATATAGGTCTCCTAAGTAGTTCCTTCCCTAGTTTTAAGGGAATCTTATAGTCGTATAGCTTATAAGCTAGGAGTCTTAGTTTTAGTTTATTAATACTAAATACCCTTTTATATTTTATATATAGTACCCTAATCTCTACGATCTCCTTATCGGATCTCGTAGTAGGTCTTATCCTTTCTATCTTAGTAATCTCTATTAGCTAGAGGAGGTCGGTAAGTCCCTTATCGTCCTTAGATAGTTCTCGTAGTAGGGACTACTAAGTTACTACTAGCTTATCGTAGTCCTCCTACTTATATCGGGGTTTTCTTATTATTTTCGCTTTTCGATCCTTTATATAGTTATAGCTAAGTCTAAATTAGCTAATCTTAGGACTAAAGTATACCTAGTAGGATATAATCTAAGGTAAGCCTAAGATAATATCGTATTTCCTAATATTCGTAAGGTCGAATACTACCGTTTCTATATAGTCGCTATTTTATATAATAATTAGTTCTATTTCTTCGTTAACTTCGCTATAGGAGTTAAGTCCTCTATCTATATTAGCGAGTTAGTATAGTTTCTTTTTCTTTCTAGTTTTAATAAAATATTTCTAGATAAATATAGGATAAATAAAGTTTCCGTATACGCCTAAGTTAATTATAGCTATACTATAAACGCCGTTAAGTCTACCGTTAATATCGTTACCGAGTAGTACTAGCTAGTAATATTAAGATCCGTATTTAGCCTAGGTAGCTACTAGTTATCGACCTTATAGATATTACTATCCTCGTCTCGGAGATAAGTATATAGATCCGGCGAGATAGTTAGGGAGAAGTAAGCCGTTTCCTACCCTATTACGGATCGCGGATACGGGCTCCGTCCCTTTACGTATTTCTCTAGTCTCTCTATAGTTTCTTCTATACTATCGAGGGTATTATCTAAGTAATCGAGGTTTCTATAGATATTATCTAACGTAGTATCTAGGTTTACTATTACCGGCTTTATTAATTACCTCCTAATTAACTCCTCGACTATCGGTACTACTATCCGTAGGTCCCTTTTATTAGTCTTAAGTTTCCCTCGATAGCCTAGGTTATATAAATATTCGGTAAGTCTAGCTAGCTTTATAGTAGCTTTATTCTTAGCGATCTCTTTATAGAGTTATTATCGTTCTAGTTCTAGAAAATAGTCTCGTACCTAAGCTAGTTAAAAATCCTATATATCCTTATCGTCGCTACTATCTAGGGTTCGTAGATTAATCTATACTACGGATACTTACTCCTTAAATAAATACTCGATTATTTTATTACTAAAGAAGTCTTTAGGTCTCGAAGGGCCTAGTAATAGGGATCGCCGTTTCCCGTCGCCTTCGTAGAAACGGGCGGCGCGTAAGTTTCCCTATTATAGAATATCCTCTACCTCTTCTAATTAATCTAGTATTATCTAGTTAGACCCTATCTCTTCCTTCTATACCTCTCGAGGTTAACCGCTCCTAGTCCTCCTTAAGATACTAAAGTAGGTATTACTATCCCCCTAGATAGTAAATAACGTTCCTTATTAATCGATAATTTAGTTACGATCGACTAAGATATAAGTTTCCTCGGGTTAAAACTTATATAATAGATAAGATATCTAGCTTATCCCGTATAAGCTTTCCTCGTCTAAATTCTTAGTATCTAAATCCTCTAATCCCTTATCGCTAGTTACCTCTTTGGGTTCCTCGATAGGTTCGATAGCTACGAGTTCCCTAGAGGTCTTCCTTAGGAACTATCTAGCCCCTAGCTTGTCCTCGTAATAGAATATATAGTCGTAGTCGGTATAGGCTATCTAGCTAAGGATTCTATAGTCTACGACCTATATTATATTAAGTTCCTCTAGTAGTATCTAGTTATCTACCTTAGTAGCGTATAGATTATACTTCTTAAAATCCTTATATCCGGGTAACTTCTTTACTTTAAAGTAATCGTTAGCGCGATATCTAGGCTTTCTATAGAAGAGATAGAGGTTATTCTTTATTCGGTATTCCCTCTACTTCTTAGTAAGTTTCTTATAGCCCTTCTTTACGTCCTTTTTATTCTTCTTCTTCTAGTGATTATAGTATTTATTAGCTACGCTAAGGTCTATTAGTTTAGACCCTCTATAGAAGTCTTTTCCTCGGTTAAACTATCGGTACTTTTAGTTTCCTTAAGGTTTCAAGGCTAATATTCTCCCTTACCGTTAGTTTCGAAATTGACTTCTATATATAGGTTATTAATTTCCTAGGCCCTATTTATTATTCCTTAAAGAGTAACGGGTTTCCCCCTATTAAGAAGTATCCGCTCCTTAATCTTATTCTTAAGTCCTAGAAAGTACTACGATACGAACACGGCGTCGTTCTATCCTTCTATATATAGGTAGTACTATTAGAATAACGTAATATAGGTAGCTACGCTAGTAAGCTATTTAAGCTTCCTTAGCTTCTATTCTACTTTAACCGTACGATTAATTTCGCTATAGAGTTCCTTAAGCTTTTTTACTAACGCTATATAGCTTCCGAATAGTTTAGTAGTAGTAGTTATCTAGTTATTCTTAGAATAAGATATTCGATCCTCTAGGAATAGGCTAAACTATTCGAATACTTATCCCTAGAAGAAAGATACGGTAAAAGCTATACGTACCTTAGTAGTTATAAACTAGTTAGGCTTAGCTATTATATATAGTCCTACCTACCCTAAGAATACTTTAAGCTTATTACAGTCTCTATAGAATAGGTCGGGTTTCTATATATCGGCTCCCTTATCCCTAGTACGGGTTTAAGATCCTTCTCTATTTTAAGATATAGCGTACTTAGAGGCTTTAAGTCCTAGTACTTATACTAGGATTAGTAGTATATCTAGTACTTTAACTCGTAATATCTTCTTAATAGTCGACTTAACTACTACGGACTTACTTTTCTAGATATTTAGTAACTATCGGGCGAGTATCGAGTTCTCCTTAGCTTTATCTTTATAATCTCGCTTAGGCGTCTTTATTCTCGGTAGTAGCGTAGAGATCCTAAGTAGTAGAACTTTCTTTAATAGAGATACTAATTCTAGTCTAGCTAGTAGATTTCTTTTATACTTTCTCTCTTTAGAGTATTCGTCTAATTCTTTACTACTTAATAAAGGTATATTCCTTAGGTCTTCCTTAGAATTACTCTACTAGTAAGATCTTTTTAGGATTTTAGGATTTATATATACTAATATATCTTCTATTAGTTACTAGTAAAATAAGTTATTAAAAGTATAACGATAGTACCTAGTATCCTACTAAACTATAGCGGCGGTATTCGTAGTTAGGGTAGTAAGAGATAGAGCGGATACGTAAAATAGGTACGAAGGTTATAAGCTAGTCCTAAGGTATAATATCGCTAGATAGGTATATCTTAATCGACTCTTAATTCTTACTCTATAAACTATACTTATTATCGTTCTAGGATGATTAGTCTTAAAATATATAAATTTAATAACTAAAGAGCTATTTATAACTAAAGGCCCTACCTTCTTATATCTTTAGTTACTATCGCTAGTATCGCTCCCTTATTCTACTAGTACGCGACGATTATCGCCTACGTCGCCTACTAGCCTATAACGACTATAACGGTAGTTAGCGTATTACGTGATTCTTGTTCGTCCGATGTGTTTCTCCGAGCCCCGTGTGGGCCCCACGATGGGTCCCGACCGTGGCCGTAACAATCTCATAGATCACGCTAATAGTAGTTGACGCGTTATCGGACATTCTACCCGTCGGCCCGCCTTGCCCAAACTTCTCAGCCGCGCCCTATAGTAGTGGGTACCCAAGTCGCGCCAGGAACCTGACCATGTGGGTCAAGGGGACCTAGCAATAATATATTGTCTTCATTTCTCTCAGATTTCTCAAGAGCAAGGGCAGTCGGTCTACGATCACCTCAAGTGGAGAAAACTCCGATAGCTTAGCAGTGTGGTCCCTTTCCTCGCTCAAGTACTTCTATACGTGCATGCATGATGTACGCCGTCGCGACGCGCTGTTGTGATCTGCGCTGCTAGGTCACAACTTCGATCCTTCCTCGCCGAGCTGCAATCGTCTGTCGTCTTATCGTACTGTCTTTCCTACGTTTGATTTTGTACAAGGCTTCGGCCGTCCGCTCGTTTCTCTTGATCCGTCAATAATCTCGGTGGCACCGTGGTGGCATCTGTCCGAGTCTGCCTACGCCTCTCTGACATCAGCAACAGCCGACGATGCGGATTGCTTCACTTATCTTGTTGACTGTTGGCTTCGTCTCGGCAGTCACGAATCTTTTCCAGGACCAGGTCATATTTGAGCACAAGCACCAGCGAAACTTCATTGCGCCTCCAGGTACCAGCGTCGTCAAGCAAATCATTGAGTCTGTTAAAGGCAAGGGCGCCGCACCTGTGTACTCCTTCCGTTCTGGTACCGCTAGCGGGGATGCCTCTTCACTGCCTTCCATTGGTGGGAATCTCCCCTTGACGCGGGCAGCAGACGAAGTCACGCCAGGTCGCAAGATGCAGCGTACAGGGCTATCTGGCATCATGCAGAGCATGATCTACGCGGCAAAGCCGTCTATCCCCAACATAAGCAGCTCTTCGTACGTTGGTGCTGCAAGTCAAAGTCCCATTCTGTTCTGGCAGCCGCACGATGACCAGCCGCTCGACGTTCTGGACCCGTCCGACTTCCACAACGCCATTAACATCTCGCTGACGACTGCGTATCCCATATACAATGGCACTCAGACTATGGTGGTTAGTTACCTCTGTGTATTTTAATTGTATATGATTCACTCACTGTCGCAACAGATACCTTCGAACAAGACTTTACAGCCTCTCAACATGACACCCTGGTTTGGCCGTGATAACGGTAAAGGCGGCTACCTCAACGGAGAGCAGATATTCCTCTTCGCAGACACAGGTACTCATCCTCTCGATGGAGACGACCATGACATGACCGACTTCTGGGCTTCCTCTGTCGCTGTGGATAGGGGAAGACGAGCTGCCACTGGACAGTCCCCAGTACTGGTTGATATGCCAGGCGAATACGAAGACGAACAAGCAGCGTTGCGAGGGTTTGTTGGCTATACACATGGCGAATATGCCTTCTCTGATGCCCAGGGCGACTACGGAAACCGATATGCTCTATGGCCAGAGAGCGGTATCACGCCTCTTGATGGTACACGGGCTCTTCATTGGGCTGCCATTGTGTATGTGTGTGCTAGCTGCTCGGCCGTCTTCACAACTGCTGGAAACACGCTATTGGAAATTTCCATCGATCCTGTAGGGGGTCCCCATGCGGAGCGGGTCGTCACAGAGCTTTTTGGTCCCAACGAGATCCAGTACGGTACAGTTGGTGGTGTCCGATCTTGGGGCTCTGAGGGCCCCGGTGGAATGGACGGATACGTCTACGCAATCGCGACCATGTCTGTTGGCGTTTCCGGTGGTCTGCTGCTCAGTCGTGTTGCGCCCGAGGACGTTGCAAACCGAACGGCATATGAGTATTACCACAATAGCACCCGGACATGGTCGAGTTCTCCACCGAACGTGACTGATCCTGCGGCAGATTTCTTCCTCGGTGGTGCTTATGCTAACGTTGATTTGCTGTACTCGCCCAGATACCTAACATGGGTGCTGGTCTACGAAACCCCTTATGCTGACAATCGCTTCTACTATCAATACCTCAAAGCGCCAGGACCTGTGAAGCCTGACTACGCGGGAGGAAGCTATGCAGACCTCGTGTCAGCGGTGTACGAGTATCCATGGTCTGAGCCAATTGTGCTGTATCAGACGCCAGTTCCAGCAAATGGCAAGTATGTTTACGGTGGAGGCATTCAAGTCGGTTATTTCGGACCCGACGATTTCGTTAACGGGGGTACAAAGATGCTTTTACAGTGGACTGAGCCGCTTAGCTCTGACGATTGGCGAGAGTATCATACAGACTTTGCGATTATTAATTGGGAATAATGTGTTTATCCTACACCCGAGGTCGGACGGGGGGGTGCCGCATTGCTGTTTGGTGTTGGGAGCGAGCTGATAATGTTTTGTACGAACCAGCTCGAATAACATCAATAATGTCATCCCGTCGGATGTGGCTAATGCAGGTCACCCACCTGGGCGGCGTAGAGATTCCGCCTGAGACTGCATCCTCCTGGCGCTGATTGTTGGTCTTGATGGAAGCAGTTTCCGTGGCTTCTCCATAGTTACCACATCGCCTCACCCTGTACATACATATAGGCGTCTTCTCCTTTTGGATTGGACCAAATAGGTGTGTAGTTCCAGTAGTTTAGCACCACTCACAACATGGAACCTGCAGCATACGTGCCAGGGGCTTCGTCTACCTGACAACGCAGTCGCAGGCGAGCGTGGACACGAGTTTAGGGTTGGTGCTCACCGCGACTCACGACTGTAAAAATCTCGGCATGGCCTGCTAGGAAACGACGCATTCACACAATACATACAGAAAGATCGCTCGCAACCAGAAGTCCAGCCCAAGATGAACACCGACAGATGCTGGCGAGCTATGACACACAAAGGAACTATGCTGATCTACAAAGTAATATCCATCTCTGTCCTAACCAAGCAACATACGCCGAGGGTCTTCAATGAATTCCTTCACCTTCACCAGGAACGTTACTGCCTCTCGTCCATCGAGGAGTCGATGGTCGTATGTCAAGGCCAGATACATGATGGGCCTAGCTTCGACCTTGCCATTCACTACGACAGCCTCTTCGTTGATTGCATGTAATCCTAGGACGGCAGTCTGCGGCAAGTTGATGATTGGGGTACCAAAAAGCGAACCGAAGACCCCGCCGTTGCTGATTGTGAAAGAGCCTCCAGCCATGTCCTCAATGGTCAATTTGTTATCGCGGGCTTTCTTGCCTAGTTCCGCAATGGCGCTCTCGATGCCAATCATGTCCAATGATTCAGCATTGCGAACGACCGGGGTCACAAGTCCCTTCTCTGTCGCTACAGCGACGCTGATATCAACATAGTCGCGGTAAACGATAGTGTCGCCACCGTTTGGACCTTCTATAGATGCATTCACTGCAGGGACCTGCTTCATGGCAAGAACGCTGGCGCGTGTGAACGCACTCATGAATCCGAGTTTCACGCCGGTCTTCTTGAGTATGTCATCCTTGTAAAGCTTGCGAAATTCCATAAGCGAGGACATGTCAACTTTTTGGAAAGTCGTCAGAGATGCCGCTGTGTTCTGAGACTGCTTAAGACGTTCAGCAATCCTTAGACGCATCCGATTCATCTTGACTCGGTTTTCTGCTCGACTGAACGTAGTACTAGTCTGCTTGCCATCTTCCGACGCCTGTTTCTGCTTGGGCACCTCCTTGGGCTTTTGCTCTGATTGACTGGGCGCGGCGGAATGGTCCTTGGGTTTGCTGACCTGCTTTGGCTTAGACTCTTCTGTCTCGCTCTTGGGGGTGGGTGCAGGCTTTTCTTTGCCTCCATCTGGCTGTGAAGAGGTCTCCTGGGAATCTGAAGCAGGGGCCTTGGGATCTTCTTTGGCCTGGCTCTTCCCAGAATCCTCAGGCTTGCCTTCGGTATCCAAGATGACAAGATCCTGACCAACAGTGACAGTATCCTCCTCTTTCGCGAGGAACTCCTTGATGGTGCCAGCTTGAGGGGCATTCACAGCCACGTCGATTTTGTCGGTCTCGATGGTCGCGATTTCTTCGTCCTGCTCCACGTAATCTCCGACTTGCTTCGAAAACTGCTTCAATGTTCCCTCTGAAATGGATTCCGCCATGCTCGGTACCTGAACAGTCGTCGAGGCGAGCATGCTTTGTGTTGCACGGAACGCGAAGCGACTGGAAGGAGCTGTGTACAAGCGAAGCTGAGAGTGTGTAGCTCGATGCGCGAGAGCTACTCTAGCCGGACGAGCAGCGGCGGCGCGCATTGAGCGAAGTATTGCGGGCCGAATCATCGTGGTCTGAGACAAGCAGGTGGTTTCGCACAGGACGGAGCGAGCTATGTCTTTGAAACTGGGAGGTGTATCTTTGGCAGACGACAGCTAAAGCGCGGTCGTGAGGCTTTTACTGATGAGACGAAGCTTGGTATGCTACGCCTCAAGGAGATGTGATCTATGCAAATGACAAGTTGAGCAGGGAGTCCGAAGGTGGCTTTGAGCTCGTATAAAGGTACCGCGAATGCGCTGCTTGAAGGGGGTACGAGAGGTGTAACGCAGCGTGCGCAGGCAGGTTCATCAGCGGAAGGCTCACGTAGCCTGACGAAAGCTTGGCAGAGACTCGGCATTGTGGTTTGCTTCTAGCCGAGCACCTGCACCTCCACTGCGTCCGTTCCCTGGCCTGCTGTCAAGCCAGGCCACTACTGCAACTCAACACATGCGGTCGTGTGCCATCTCATAGCACTCAAGGACATCACATTCGCCAGCCATGGCGAGCCCCGCGCAGACCGCTGCGTAAGCATCCAGAACCGTATAACACTGTCTGTCAGATGGCCTCACTAACGCCTGCATAGATCTCTATATCGCCGTGCGCTGAAGCTCACGCTCGATTGGTCCGTCAGTAGACAGCTCTGGAGAGGCCAGGCGCTATACATCAGATCCCTCTTCGAAGCAAATCGTCACGTAGCGAACCCGAGACAACAGCGAGTACGTCATAAATAAAGGAAACATACCAGCGAGAGGCGCTTTACTGACTGTCGCGTCGAACACAGCTGCTTTTTCAGGAGACAGAAGGTCTCTTGCAAGAATGGAAACATCCAGATCCCTACAGACCGCCTACGGCGCCTGGTGGCAGCAAGTACGAGAGGAACCTGCCTGCTCCCAACCTTGATCGTGAGTGCAACTCTTTGGCTTGAGCAAATCATACACTGACGAGATCGAATCAGCCCCCCCTAAGATGGAGCTCTAAGAGTATTGTGGTCTGTATTGCCGCATCGAACCTTGTAGTAAGCTATTTAGCCTCTTAATGCAAATTGCCTTTGGCTTCCAACCTCATCAATTGAATGATCGACTCGCTCAAAAAATCGCCCATGTCCGTGTATACATTTTCATCTCCCTACAGTAAACATGGCTTGTCTGAAGTGTCTTATGGGAGACACAAGTCAATGTTTCAGCACGATTCCTATGAGAGCTATGCTAGAATTCAAGCGTCAAGATGAAATGCGTTAAAATCAAGATGAGCAAGAGATGAGCTGTGTCGTTAACATTGATGTATCAAATGCAGCTGCAGAGCTGCGCTTCATTCGAGCTTCCATGCGTATCATAATATACAGCTTTCTTCAGCCGACCCAGGCCGCAAAAAAGAGTATCAAGTAATCGTGGATTCCGATGCCCGCCCGTGATCCCAGTCATCGCATAACAAAACACCGTTAAACTGCGCCCATGAAACCAGATGAGAAAGAAACCGCTTATAGCTCTTGGCTGGCCTTGCCGGGCTTGGCAGTCTTCTTGGGCAGGAGGTCTAGGAGGACCAGTCAGCTTGAAGGCAACGACAATGCTCATGTCGAGATGCAACTCACTCTGGTGAATGTTGGGCAGGACACCACCCTGGGCGATGGTGACATGACCAAGTAGCTTGTTCAATTCCTCATCGTTTCTGATGGCGAGCTGGAGATGACGGGGAATGATACGGGTCTTCTTGTTGTCGCGGGCCGCGTTACCAGCCAGTTCGAGAATTTCAGCAGCAAGGTACTCAAGGACGGCAGCAAGGTAAACGGGAGCGCCTAATGGACCAAGTTAGGAAAATCGAGCTGGAAAGATTGGAGGACGAAGTCACATACCAGCACCGACACGCTGAGCGTAGTTGCCCTTCCTCAAAAGACGGTGGACACGACCAACAGGGAATGCGAGACCAGCCTTGCTGGAACGGCTGAGGAAAGGAATGTTAGCAAACAAGTAGTGGAAGCGGCATTGAAGCACGCGTCAATAGGAAGAGCATGCGAACCTTTGAGCGTTCTTGGAGCCAGAGGCCTTGCCACCAGACTTTCCGCCAGTCATTTTGAATGCGAGTTAATTGAGAGGTTCTGGTACGGAAAAAGTTGGAGACTGTGAGATACGATGGATGGGTTGAGCGTAGATGGGGACGAGAGAAAGCAAAGGAGCAACAACGACGACGATGAGAGTGGAGGGGAAGACTTTAAAGCAACACAGAGCAGTGACGCGGGCAGATCAAATCACTCCTCGCTTAGAGAGCGCGTCGGCCAATGAGAGCGGGTGTTGTGAGGAGAGGCTCAAAGCGGACTAGCGGGGCGCGCGTTTGAGGCGTTTGAGCGCGAGAGTCTCTGCGGAAGCTGCGATCACCCTCTCTCCGTCGCCGCCGTATAAGAAGCTCGCGTCCCCATCACCATCTCTTGATTCCCTTTGAACATTGCTGCATCGCTCTACATATCGCCATTCGTCGCTCTCGCCTTCCCGCCTAACACTTTCATCTCGCCTCAACAAAAAACCATCGAAAATGCCTCCCAAGCCCGCCGCAACGAAGACCCCCACCACCGCCGGCAAGGCTCCTGCTGGAAAGGCTCCTGAGAAGAAGGAGGCCGGCAAGAAGACAGCTGCTCCTTCGGGAGACAAGAAGAAGCGCACCAAGACCAGAAAGGAGACATACTCCTCTTATATCTACAAGGGTTAGTCGTGACGCGCATTCCTCTCTTCCTACTTATGCCACCAGCTAACGCGTCATCTTCTACATAGTCCTCAAGCAAGTTCACCCTGACACTGGTATTTCCAACCGCGCCATGTCCATCCTAAACTCCTTTGTCAACGGTAAGCGGTACCTCCTTGCCCCGTCATGCATCACATCCTAACGCGCTATACGCAGACATCTTTGAGCGCGTCGCTTCTGAAGCCTCTAAGCTTGCCGCCTACAATAAGAAGTCCACCATCTCATCCAGAGAGATTCAGACCTCGTAAGTGACGCGCCGAAACCGCACCATCTCTCGAGCACTCGCTAATCATGACCTGTAGTGTTCGCCTGATCCTACCCGGTGAACTCGCCAAGCACGCTGTGTCTGAGGGTACCAAGGCCGTCACCAAGTACTCCTCTTCGACAAAGTAGACTCATAATGATCCTTGAGTTTGCTTTTTCCCACTGTCTTTTTATGCGGCTGGCTGGCAATACCTCGTGCGACGATGAGACGAGTTCCGGCTTATGGGGGCGTTTGATCATGGGTTTTCACGCGACATGGGCGGGTTCTTAGGCAGTTTCCCGGCAATCATATTCAGCGGCACTACGGTGAACGTGCTGATGCTACAGCTGCAGGAGATTGTACATTACGACGAAGCATCACGAGAATTCAAGTTCTCTGCAACAAGCCACCTCCATGCCATGTTTTCTTATTTTGCTCCATTGTTGTTCCCTCACCCCCTCACCCCCTTGGATGACAAGAATGGCTCAAATGGCAGGTAGTAGCTGTATGGTCTGTGTGGGCCTCAACTCAACGGAGCCATGTGCGTCTCCAAGCCATGCTGGCAGCTCAACGGAACGCATCGCCTTCAGCTGGCTTCACATAGAAGCCGACAAATTCATCAGGCCGTGACCAAGGCAATGCAAAGTAATGCGACAGGGCTTTGTTACGAGTTGGCATTAGGCTTCGAGCAAAGTCACATCGACTTGGGTATCAATGGGATATAATAATTCAAGATATGCCCCGTAAGCTACTGCGTCAGCTGTGACGCAAAGTCGCAGCTGTGTGAGATCACCAGACGCCTGAAATCTCTCTGCTCATTCCCGGGTCTAACCTGGCCTCTTCACTTCTCCTTGTCATCATCATCATCGTCATCGTCGTCGAATGCTTCCACTTCGTCAACAGCGCCATCACGTTCGGAGCAAGTACCGAAATTTGTTGGGGGTGTATCCGCGACGTGAAAGATGGCCTTGCCCGGTGCCTCACTCACGGTTCGTCTCCACGCCCTCCAATCTGCCTCGTCCCGTAGGAGAAATGCAATCAGCATGCTAGGGTCCATCTCCTCGATGGAAATGCGTCGTAGTCGTCGGGTATGGCAAGAGTCCAGCTCCTCGGTAGTATACTCATTGGCATCTGCATGGTATGGCAATGCTGGCCTTGGCTGGTGAGGATCTAGATAGAAAAAATGCGACCCCTGAGTGCCGACGAAATAGTGGGACGAAGAAGGACGTCCTCCAGCAATGCCGACAGACTGGGGCATATGCAGCGACTCTTGCAGAGCCTCCCAGTACACTGGCGTCACGCGGTCAATGCCGAGACGTGTACCAACAAGTAACAGGGTGGGATGGAAGACATGGCCGTCAGGCTTCGCGATACCCATCAAAGTGCTTTCGTAGACATCTGGGCCGTCACCTGTCACGTACACCTTGAGTCCGGCAACCTCGTAGGTCCGCACGAGAGCTTCGATGCAGCGTGAAGTCGCAGAGGGCCCAAACCACTGACCAGGAAAAGTCCCGCAAGCCGCAGCACCGTGTTCTACGAACTTGTGAATGGAGAATGGAGCTCGAGGGTCGTCAGCAAACCACTGTAAGATCTGCCTCTCGGGATCTGGGTAATCGCTCCTTCGCCAATCTGGTTCAGACCAGTTAGAAGCCAGCAGTCACTTCAACAGGGGCGTGACGGCTTACCTCTGCCCAGCGTGTGAATTGCAATCGCATTAGCCAACAAGCTCTGCCCTGATCTTATCATGCAGCCCCAGCCAGTATCTGAGGTGAAACCGTCCCGATCAGCGAACTGGCTCTTGAGTCTTACGGATATGCTCATGCCAGTGCTCGCTCTAGGATCTTGGGACTTGGGTATTGGAGGAAAGGAAGATCGGTAGGTCAGCCATATCCTAGATTCAAAGTCTTGTAGAAAGCTCTGTGGCCAGTCGCCATCATCAGGCGCAGGTTTGTCCGGAAGTGGGATATGTTCAAAGCTACTGGGAGTACTATGCAGATCACCATTTGTAGGTAATTCTACCGCTGGCGACGAAAGGGGCTCTGCCGGGGCCAGGGTCGGTGGGCTACCACGAGCCTGGGAAGCATCGTACTGACGCCCGAGACACCAGATAGGTGAGATGCTATCGTTCTTGGGTTCTGGGTCCCAAAAGGCCTGCACGATCCGTTTGCTGTAGCGGCCAAAATCAACATGGCTCATGTTTTCAAGTGCTGCCTCGACATGGAGGCTTCGTTGAGTGGGCGTAAGAGAGGATGGTGACTCTGGGAGCGTGCCACCAGAAGGGCGGAGGGGCTGCGAACGAGCGGTTACGGCGGGGTTGGGGCAGTAGTCTCGAGAGCTATTTGGGCGGAGAGGAAGAGAGAGAGCGAAGAGGGCGGGATGGACGGCGACTGCAACAAGCTATGTGTTGAGGCAGGCTTCACTCTGGTGTTGCAGAGCGAAAGGAAGTGTTGTCCACGCCGTCAGCTGGCTCGTGGCAGTTGTGACTCCCACGCGCACGTCGCGGACGTCATGCCGCTAGCTCGCCCTCTTCCACCCTCTCCCTCCTCCCGTCCCAGGCACTTTTTCTTCCTCAATACCTAACCTTTGACCGTCTCCACCTGCGGCCTCCTCCAACACTCCAACGCCTGCCTTTCGCTTGCAGCGCATGGCCAGAGGGAAGAAGGTCAAGACCGGGGGCAAATCGAGGGGAACTCCACGCCGTTCTAACTCGTTTGTCCGCGCTGCCAATGCCTGGTCACAAGATGGTACGTCTTTCCATTCCCTTCTCCCTGGTGCAAGTGAGCACAGCATCTATTGACATTGAGCGACAGAATCTGATTTTGCTCCGTCCTCCTTCACTCTCCGAGATGCTGCCCAAAGTCATCTCGAACGCCCCGCTGCTCTCTCTTCACGGTCGAACCTGCGCCACCGCGGGCTTCAGTTCGTCAGGGCCTCTGAAGGCTTGAAGGGAACCATCAGAGATTCAGGTCTCGCAAGCGCGAGTCCCTCTGCACGACAAGCTGGCGAAAATGGCCCACCAGTGCTTTCGGAATCCCTGGCTCACTCGGCCAGCGAAGCACCTCTGCCTCTACCTGATGCTTTGATACCTCCCACAGGCCAACCTGACCCTTTCATTAAGACAAAGCGATCCGTTTCACCCTCGCCGTCTGCTTCAAGTGAGGAGGTTGTGCTATTCACTGGCCGTCGGAAAGAGTTCTCTGGTAAAGTCGACGACACCATACGTATTCAGCCAAGTGAATTGCAGCCCAGCAGTCTGGTCGCTGCTAATACTAGTGGTGCAATACCATTTACAGCGTCCAAGATTGAGCACTCAGTCCAGAATGCAATCAGTGCCTCATGCCGTGAAACGGTCAGTCGAGCAACTCGAAACAGCAGCACATTGCATCGAGATCGCGTCGCGGCTCACAGATCAAAGAAGCGCAGCATGGCCGGTCAGCAGCCGACATCCACTGACGATGGAACTGATATCGATGGCTTCCTTGCTGACTATATGGACAATCTGCGGGCTCATGGTGAATTGGACGATGATTTCGTCGCAAAAGCCTCTGGCCGCCAATCTGATCTCACCGGCTGGGATTTGGCAGACCTGGACGATTTTGGAGATCTTAGCACCTCTGACGAGGTTCTCGATCATGTCGATCAAATTCTTTCGAAGCGCGAGCGAGCATCAGGCTTACAGTATCTTGTCGTTTGGCACGGCTACACCGTGGACGAGGCGCGATGGATCCATCACAAATCCTTGACAACGGAGGGAGCGCTTAAGACGATAGAGGACTTCGAGGAGCAGGAGAAATTTGTCGCTGAATATGGCGGCGAAGCTGACTCGGCCTCCGAAGATGACGATGACGATGGCGATCAGTCTAATACGCAATTGGACAATGAGAACGCTTCATCATCAGATGCAGAGGGAAGTTTCCTCGATGAAGAAGACCTTATTGCCCGACGTATCGAGCGTATGTCTGACGAACAAATAGCAAGGCTCCTAGCCAAACAGGAGGAGCTGGGTATGGGCTCGGATGAGCTCCTACTTTTTGACGACGACGACGACGACGACGGCCAAGGTGACGAAGACATGGATCCCGAAAAAGATGAAGAGGATAACTTTATCCCATTCCATCTAGCCAAGAAACTAAAGGGTCGCAACGCATCACGTAATAGACAGGGCCGTTCATACAACACCTGGAAGCCAGATCTTGATGATGCAGACTTATTTGGTACTTCAAAGGGCTCTGGCGACTTTGATCTCCTAGACTTCGAGCGCCCAAGTCTTAGTGTCAGATCTAGGAAGAAGAAGGGGCTCAAGTTTGATCTGTCTGACTCGGAGCTTGAGGCAACGTTGCGCGAGCAGTGGATGTCTGATCGCAACAAGAAAAAGGCAAAAAAGCAGGAGCGTGAGGACTTGCGTGTACAAGGGCTACTAGGCAACAAATATCAGCAGAAGCCCAACCTGAGTGCGAGATACAACGAAGGCCTCAGTCTTGGAGACTTACTAAATGAATTTGAGCAGTTCTTGTCGACAAGTTGGGAGAGGTATGGGCCCTTCATCTATGTGGCGATTTATCTTACTCACGTCCAAACAGTCGTGCTTTTCCACCAATGGACAAGAGAACTCGAAAAGGTCTCCATGAACTAGCAGCCAAATTCAACCTCAAATCCAAATCAGTCGGTTCAGGCAAGCACAGATTCCCAGTCTTGTACAAGACCCGAAAGACACTACCTTTTGATGAGGCTCTCTTCCTCCGCATCGGGCGCCGTTATTTCACCCGAATGGACAGGCGACCTGACCAGCCTCTCAAGCGCGCTAAGAGCGACGGCGGCGGCGGCAGTGGTCACGTTAGCTACATGGAAGGTGATAAAGTAGGCGCGTCGGCACCAGAGATTGGTGTGGAAAATCGCGGTCGCGCTATGCTGGAAAAAATGGGCTGGTCCAAGGGCATGGCGCTCGGCTCTCTCACCAACCAAGGTATTACCGAGCCTATTGCTCACATCGTCAAAAAGTCGAGAACAGGTCTAGGCTAGGAAAACGGCATGTCGCCGCCATGCAAGACTCACCTCAGACGCGTGGTCTGTCTCTGCATATTCAACCTCTGGAACCTAGATTTGTGCCTCGCTTTCACGCAGTACAGCACACTTTTGTCCCATACCTACTTGATGCTAGGATTCACTTCAATGCAGAGTCCGAATTTGAGCTGGTGTGCGACCACACGCATTTCGTAGCAATCGACCAAGCACTATTCATCCGAGTCTATTTAACTATTCCTCTTGAATGTGCCTGTACGTCCAGGACGCATTTGTTGCGTCCGGCCTAGACCAACATCACCTTCAGAGCCCTTTGTGAATGGGTTGAATGCCTTCTTTGTGCTCTTCTTCTCGCCTTTCTGATCTGCACCAGAACTTGACATCGCAAATCTGCTATAATCAATAATTTCTCCCTCCGCGTCTTCTCCGGCGGCATCCACCTTCGGCCTTTTGCTAGCCTTCTTTACAGCCTTTGCCCGTACTTTCTCTAATGCAGCATCTTTCAATGCTTTGATCTGATCCGTAGACCAGCTCTGTGCGTTAGGCACCTTTGCGTCGAAGTCTATTGACGAGTCCTGTGCTGCTGGTTCCGGAGCAGTCGTTTCACCTCGCCCTTGCTCTTTTTCTTTTTGACACTCATGCTTCCTCTTTTTCGACCCTGATCCAGAGACTAGGGCTGCTGCTCCGCATGTCGAGGGGTCAACTGAAGACTCTGCAGCAACGTTTGTGATGTCATTGCAACCGTTCAAGCCCCGCAGCCCTGGGACAACCGGCACGCTGAATGCTGATGCTGAGTGGATCGGAACTATGGAACTAACATAAGCAAGGTCGCCCCAGAAGCTAGATCCCACCGCGCGTATAATAGCGGAATCGAATGCCGTCAAGTGTGTCTCGGCATCTTCGGTTGCAGCTGCGTGCGAGGTACTGACAGCAAGTGACGACAAGTACTTGTTTCTTGATTCCGCGATGGCAGTCCTAACATACGCGCCTTCCTCCGGTTGTGCTATTGCGTCCAAAATCACTCTCAACAGCTCATCAATGCGCAGACGCATAAATTGCGACAAGGGGTGCGAAGAACTGAGCAGCGCAGCCTTGTCCTGTGGTAAGTTGCGGGAGATGCTGAAAAGTACCTGCACAGGCATGATCATATTGGGACTCTCATCCTCCTGCCTTGCAACGTCGTCTCTCCACTGGTGAACTTTCCGAAATACGGCGAGCGATGCATCCGTCAGCGAAGGCGGGTTCCGCCACATCAGATTGTACCATCCGTTGGAGCTTTTTTCCGCGGTGTCATTGTAGAAAGGGTATTCGTATCGCTGAAGTGCCTCATTGGTAGAGCGTCTCAAAACCGGCTCGATCTTGTCACACTTCGGGCTCGAGTCTTGAAGTAACTCGTTTCTCATACAATCGTAGATGTATAGTAGGAAGTGTGTATCGGAGCGTGCATAGTCGAAAAGCTCCTTGGGTAAAGGCCGCAGGCGCCAGTCGGCCATTTGGTATTGCTTCTGAGCGTCAAAGTTCACAAATCGCTTTAGGAGGAAAGCGAGTCCATGTCCGGAGTACCCGAGAACGCAAGACGCATGATAGGTATCAAAAAGACCAACAATGTAAAGGCCGAGGTCCCGCTGCAGCCACAGAATGTCCATGGTGGAGCCATGTAGCACTTTGACGATGTTCGGATCAGTGAATACAGCGTTCAGGCATTCCAGCTTTCGTCTCCACGGCCTTAGGGTGTCGATGATCCAGTCCTTGCCTCTTGAACTGATTTGCATCAGGGAAACTAGACCGATGTACGAATGTTGATCGTGGTGCTCGAGATCAATGGCAATCTCTTGCGCTTGCCGAAGTTCTTGGAGCATGTCACGCACGCCGTCCATAGTATCAACAAAGACGGCATGCGAGTCCTCGAAGCATGGTGGTGAAATTGGCTCGGTTTGCTCGTAGACACGCGCCGGATACTGAAATGCATCAAGCTCGAGCGCGTAGGGGTGCGTATAATGTCCATTTTCAAGTCGGATGCTCTTCTTCAAGGGGATATGGGCATGCGGCTTCGATGTCAGCAGGGGCTTAAAAGGCTCCCTTTCGTGGTTCCGAGGTGGATCCTCAAATTGCAGCTGTGGCTTTGGCAGATCTGGGTTACGGAACAACCGCGGCTTGTGTGATATTGAATTGTTGCCAGATGTTGAGGCGACCTGTGCATCGTCAGTCAGTCTGATCAACTTCTGATGCGACTTTCCAATGCTCACATCCTCTCGGTCTTGCTGTGACCTCAGCTTGAAGTAGCCCTTGTATTCGTCTAAGGCGGTGTCGGCGCGCTCTAGAAGCGAATCAAGGCTATCAACGACTACCTTCCAATCGGTCTCAAGGTCGTCAATGCCAGTGAAACGAGCGCGCGTACGGCTTGGGCCATCCCTGGCTCTCAGAATGAGCTTTTGGGCCAGGGAGAGCAGGTGCGAACTCTTCTCATCAAGACTTTTCGCAACAGAGGGATCAGAAGCGCGATGGAAAACAACGTCTTCTGCGGCGATCTGAGTGGCACTTCGCGTAGCTGACACCAGGCTGTTTGCCAGCTCCCGCTGCAAAGTCTCGAACTCGATCATGACCAGGCTACGCAAAAATTTTATGATATGGCTTGTCGAGGGCTCGCGACGCAATTAGCTTCGCGACGCCATGCGTTGTCAGGACGCAGGACGAAGAATCAGACAAGAGCAGTTCAGAGTTTCCGCATTCAGCCTGGCAGGGCTTAGTGCGGACGGCCAACGGTCAAACATGACATCATAACACCATGCCCTTGCGATCAACTGGTCCTCTTCTGATAGCAAAAAGAAGTGTATATCATCGCAAAACAGCAAACCCCTGCGGGTCCCTCTCACAATGTCAGCTTCTCTTGCCCCCGAATGTAACGAGGTCAAGGATCGCTATGATGGGTGCTTTCTGAAGTGGTACAGCGAGAGTAAGCTTGATAGTTCCAACCACCCTGACTCTTGTCCTAAAAGATATAGGATTTCTGAGGGGCACTGCAACTACTGACGAGTGTGAACCGCTCTTCAAGCAATATGAGGCATGTCTCAAGGTATGATTTTTCGGTCTTTGCAAGCGAGCATAGGCTCACGGCTGCAGAGATCCTTGAAAGAGCGCGGCATCGACAAGATGCTCAAAGACGCCATGGAGGACGCCCAAGTTGCTGATGCCCAACACTTGGGATCCACGCGTCGATGAAGGCCCTCTCTGAGCCATATTTTCTTATTCCCTGGAACTTTCCTAGTGCTGCATGCGTGTAGCTAGGATGCAAGTTACAGACAGGCTTCGATCCAGGTTCTTGGGGCATGGATGTGAGAATAGCTGTGCCGATTCTGTGGATAGCCCTACGACTTTCTCACGTGAAACTAAAGTAAGAGACACATCTTACGATGCGACGTTGCAATCCTCAAGTCGGAACATTTTTGCGCGTCAGGTCTGCCGTCGCAATGTCGCCGGCTGTGATAGTTTTTACAAAGTCGGGGTCAGGATCGTAGAGCATGACATGAATATGTTCTACTGCATGCACGCTCTTCAACGCCGCCCAATTCCTGAACCAAGCTACATGCTCCGCACTCTCCTCTTCTTCTCTGATGAAAGTCTTTCTCACGAACTTGTCAATCTGCCGCCGTGCACCGGATGTCAGATCGCCGGTAGTGGGATCCTCTTCCAATACGAACTTGGTCCAGACAACCAGATGTTTTATCTTTGGATCTATACCATATGGCCAATCATTCAGGAGAATCTTGTAGTCATCCTCAAATTCAAAGGGTTGGCCTTTTGGACATGGGTTGTCCCAGTGCAAACGAACGCTTAGCATGAAGGCGACTAGATCACCGTACTCGCGCCTGATTTGGGCCACATAGTCCCTATAGCGTCGCAGATCAGACGGCCATCGTTTGAAAGATTGTAGTCTGTTCGTCTCTAGAGCAAATGAATTCGAATCAGCACATTGTTGAGCGCAATTGCGAGTCACCAGTGAACCACCCGAAACAGGGGCACTCACCTATAATCTCGTACACCTCCCCCCACGACATTACACGAAAGTCCTCGTCGTACGTAGCAAGAGTAGCGCGATCCGCATCATCGACAGCAGCCAGAAAGTCTGGGCACTCATCCGTCCAGCGCTGGGCTGGAATGTGCATGTTCCACCAGATGATTCCGTCTTTGCTCTTTGGGTTTGTCACGCCAGCGGAAGCCATGGTGTTCTAGCGTGGTCGCGAGACGGTAGAAGTGACGCAAGGGTGGACAAGGAGAGCTCAACTTCATACGTCGAAAGAGCTGCAGGCAGTCCGTGGCAACACGAAGGATGCAGCGATGACTTTAAGGCAACCTTGACGAATGTTGAGCTGACGTAGAGGCTCTCACATATTACGTCCGCTTCACGTGTCAGACGGTCCTCCAGTGTACAGCTTGAAAGCCCGATGTGAAGTACCAACTTAACTCACCCAAACCACTTAGCCCACCCTGTCCACGTACGTCTGAGGTAGCAATGGATGCACTAGGTGTTTTTAACAGTTATCTTCACTGCTTCGACTGCGTCCTATCAGAGAGAAGAGACAACGCTAGAGGACTATGAGCGTAGATTTGGAGCTGTGCGGAGAGGGTACACTCGCCGGCCGCATCAGGCCAAAAGGTAGTGGAGGAAAACACAACAGCCTGCCCGTGGGCATGCCTCGCATGATGTGGGTAGTCTGCTACTAGAATCGTTTCAGTATGTTGGCATCTTTGCATTGTACATAAGCGAGATGCAGAATTCGCCCACCTCAGGACTACCTGAACGCCTCCAGAGCCCATATTGGGTGTTTTGACCTTCCAACGCCATGCATGCACATCGTACTCCCTGCAGAATCTAAACGCTTGATTCAATATTAGTCTTGTCCTGCAATGGACGATTGACATTTGTCTGTGTCTCGTCAAACTTGGAACCATACCTAGCAACGTTCTCCTTCATGGAGTACTTGGCGCTATAGCTTTCGGGCGAATTCTCGCGGGTAATATCTGTTGGGCCGCGCAGCTTCAATGCCTTTCGCTGTGAGTCGCCGAGTTCGTCCTCCCATTCCTCACTCGGCTTCTTCCTGTGTATGAAGTTGCAAAATCCACCGCGCTGGCAGCCTTCACCGCTATTGAGACGGCAGCAGGCTTCTTTGAAGTCGGTGACGGGAGAGAGCTCGCAGTAAACGGGGCGGCCAGCATACCAGCGGCCATTGAAATTCTCTGCAGCTTTGGCAGCATCGTTCTCGTATTTGAATCGGACGTAGACATTGCCGATGAGGTCTTTGCAAGCGTTAGCTGGTGACTAGCCAGGTCAAGGTCCACCTGCAAACTCACGATCATTGTTGTTGTCGCATACGACGACTTCTTCAACCTCACCAAACTGGCAGCACTCGGCAAGAATGTCTTCGTAGAATGCGTCGAAGTGATTCTGCATCTGCGCCGAGTTCATAGTGTTCCCTGGCGCATAGGCAGGGTTCTGATAGAGGTTCGGGCAAAGGATGGTCTGACTGTAATTCGGTTTCACATGTTTGCGCGAGCAGCGATCGCCGTGACGACATGCTCCAATTTTGTAGTAAAAGGAACAGTTGACTTTGTCCTGCTCGGTACCGAAGATGGAAGCCAGGTAGTTCGCCATGGTGGCAGCGGGCGCGTGATAAAACTGGGCTGGCTTGAGTACGCGAGAGCGACAGTGACGAGGATCGTGCAAGGTAGGACGTTTCAGGCTGTCGCGATAGGCGAGGCGCGCGTGAGAAGGGCTGAAAGCAGAATATTGGTGTTGAGGCAGGTGGTTCAGGCGCAGGTTGAGCGGAAGCTGCAGGTGGAGCTGGAAACTTGCGAGGCGAACATCACGTGTCAGCGCGCGCGTCAATTCAGCCTCCACTGCCTCCTCACCTGATGACCCTTCCAGATGCTTCGTCGTCCATCGTCAGTGCTTTGTAGCGCATTCAGAAGCGTCATGATCCATGGCGGAGTCTCAGTATGTCCGAGTTATTTTTGAAGATGTCAAAGTGTCAAAGAAGACATTCATCAGACAACACGCTTAGTAAGCCAATGCGTGCACCACCGACAAACGTACATGGAAATGACTGTTTAAGCAAGCCCCCTACAAACGCCAGTGCGACCTCGAAATGCATCCGTAACCTCCCGTCTTCTTCCCTACATCGAAAGCCCTGTCATCATGTTGCGGTCGCCCAACAGCAGAACCACGCCGTCGGCCCGCTACCCTGTGCTTCTGTCCATGGCGACTGCTTCCTGACGAGGCCGTAGATTCGTAGCCGTATCAGTGAGAGAAGTATTGCGTCTGAAGATGTTCACTTCCTGTCGCTCTTCTGAGGCCCGAAGTCCACTTCTGTAATCTGGCGCTCCTTCTTCTGCTTGATCACGAACTCTGACATCAAGGCCAAATGGTCGCTGGGAAAGTGGGCATTTGGAAAACCAGGCACGCGTGAAATGTACTCCTCGTCGACCGCTCCCAGCAGACTGGTGACTTGCAGCGCCGAGGGAGAGTACCAGATGTAACTTATGACCCCGGCAAAACCTGGCGTGTAGTTGGTGAACGGAAGCTCGCCCATGTTTCCATACGCAGATTTGAGGTTGAACGGGTGCTGCATGCCGTGTCGAGAGAAGTCACCGTAGCTACGACTGTCAAAGTCGGGGTGATTCGGAGCAACCTCCCCATTGGCGAACAGCTGATAGACCCCGGAGTCTGGCAGAGAGTTGAAATCTCCGCATATCAGTAACGGAATCTGTGTGGCGCTTTTGTACTCCTGCGATGGCGCAGGCGTAGCCATCTCTGTGGGCTCCTCTCCATCGGGCGAGTCGACTTCCGAGTAGCGGAAGAGCGTTTTGTCTTTGCAGGGTGGGTGGTTCTTATACTGCTCGGCAATCCTTTGAACTTGGTCCAGGAGTATCGCAGACTGTACGAGCTTCACATCATTGAAGGCTGGGTCCCAATACAGGTGGGCATTGACCACAATCATTCGAGCGCCAGACTGCCGATGCTCTAGAAATGTGACAATGGCAATGTTGTCTCGCGGCATGACGCGATTGAAGATATCGTGCTCTCCTTTCATATCGGGGCGATTGATAGCCGTGTAGCCGAGGTCGATGTGCTGTTTGTCGAGCAAGACGTATTTTGTGTTCTTCCAAAAAGTCACGCATCCGTCGACATACTTCGCTTCTCGCTCTGCCATGGTCTTTGCTCGCGATTTTGGAATGAAGTAGGCTTTGTAGCCATTCTCAGCTAGCATAGGACGGAAAAACTCATTGTAGCTTTCTTGGTCAACTTCCTGAAGGCACATGATGTCTGGGTCGCGAAGACGGAGCTCGTTGAGGATTGTGTGTTTTCGATGCTCCCACCGCAAAACGCTCGCGGGCGTGTAGCCATACATACTAGCGGTCGCAGCCCGGTCGTGAAGGGTATTGAAGCTCATTACTGTGAAGTGCTCCGCTTCAGCTGTTGAGCGAGACTCGTCAATGCGACGCCATGGCCGGTCGTATTCGGGCGGTGCAAGTTCTGCAAGATAAGTCAGTATTCACGGGCGGGGCTGTGGTCACGAAAGCGATCGGGGGAGGAGCTTACCAGCAAGTCTCTCTCGAAGCTCTGCTATCATTGAGCGAGTGCCTTCATCCATCATGATAGCTCGGCATTCATCATCGAGCGGGTTGCCCTCGATGCCTAGAAACTCAAGCTTGTACAGAGAGCCTAGATCATCAGGCAATGTGTGCAGCTGGTTGTCGAACAGTAAGAGCTGCTTCAGATTCACCAGCATTCCTATTTCTGGCGGGAGAAATTGGATATTGTTCTGTGACAGATCCAGCTCCTCCAGAAGCTTTAATTTCCCAATTGAAGGATGGACATAAGTCAAGTTATTGCTGTTCAAGAAGAGCTTAGTCAAGAACGTGTAGCGGAACAAAGCTGGCGCCAGCGCGCGGAGTCCTTGACCACCCAGATCAAGGTGTTGCCAGGCTTGTGAGTCGGCGGGTTCTGGCTTAACAACCGTTCTGTGCCTTTCGAGATTTTCGGCATCTTTCTTACCGTTCTCGAGATCCGATGAAGTGATTGATTTATTCGTATTCGAATTCCTGGCATGGGCATGCGTGGCAGTGGACTCCCTCGATTCTTGATATTTGGCAAGTTGCTGCGCCCACTGCTCGTTGGGCGGTCTGCCCAGTCCATTCTGAGAGTGACCAGGGGTACCATTGCGAAGCTGTCCGGGCGCGAAGTGTGGCGTTCCGGCAGAAAACCCCGAGGAGGAGGAGTTGTGTTGGTGGCTGGAGAAATTGGAGTGTGAGGTATGGTCCTGCTGCTGCTGCTGTCGATGACTGTGGTGCTGATTGTGATGCGTAGAACCTGAAAACTTGGTCGAGCTCATTGGCAGGCCGAAACGACCGTGTCCACCGTGGCCATTGTTCATGAAGACATTTCCACTTGTCTGGTGACTGTGGTTGTACATGTTATAGGGATTGGAATTTGTTGTTTGGTGCAGGGGAGAATGTGAGCGTTGCAATTCGTCGGCTGCAAAGGAGAGTCTCTGTGTCTGAGTAGGAGAGAGGCTTCGATGCTGGCTGAATGGTCGTGTAGACTGCGAAGGGAGATAGAATGAGCCGGCCCCGTTTTGGAACCGGAAAGGACCATCCGCCATTCACGCGCCTGTGGAGACGCGGATGGAGAGGTGAGCTAGAGATAGGCGGACGCGAAGCGATCAATCCTCAGCTATGAGGCGATCAGAGCGAGAGCGTAGAGAGTCGTGATGGCAGGTAGCTGATCTACGACGCTTTAACATGGAGAACTGGTGAGGGACTGGCGTGAGACCTGTTTGCTCCCGGGCCGCGGTGGAGGTGTAGATGAGCTCAGCGAGTTCTTTGTATGCGAGCGATAGGGGCTTGACGAAAGCGTGAGGACCGAGAGAGGGACAACAACTGATGAGGAGACTGAGTCTGCCTGCTGGGCGGCGATTGTCGATAGACTTCGGGGATGGGATTCAATGGTTGCGGGGACAAGGTTGCTCGTCTAAGGCGTGAGCTGGAGGCCTGTGGCTGGGAGCACTGAGGGCGGCGCAGTGGGTCTGTCGGCGGTGCAACAACCCAAGCTGTCAATTGAACAGGGCAATTACAATTCGAGCCGTCAAGGAGGTTGTTGCAGCAATATGGAGTCTGCGCTGAAAGAATATGGGGAGGGGGTAGAGGGTAGAGGGAAAAGAGAGTCTGTCAGTATGCTGTGTCACGGCGGCCGATGAGACCAGTCTAGTCGAGCAAGACATCGGTCTTGATGCCCCAAACCGCCGACGCTGGGTCGTTTACCCACTACGCCTACCTACCGACTACCCTGTTACCCAGCCTGATGATGGCAGACAGTCGAAACCTTGAGCAGCTCACCTCACCATGCTCGCCTTCATCACTGACCCAACATCTCATTAACTGCTCCCTCTGCCTTTGCCGACTTCTGCCTCTGTTGTGCGATTCTGCACCGCCCATCGAACCCATCAGTGAGCTCTCTGCATCCGTCCATCCCACCCGCGCCTATCTGCCTGTCTGCAACGCGTGACTCGCCTCTGTCCGAGCCAGCATTAGCTGTTGGACTAGGAAGCGCCTCCCCAAGTTCGACCCCCCGGCCTCCTGCAAGGCCACACCTGCTCTTCCGGCACAGTGCCATACATACACCACCATGGATCGGATTACCCAGATGCTTGCGCAGTCTGGCGGCGGTCCCCCTGCTCAGCCAGGCCAGGTACGTGCACCCGCCATATGTCGTGTGTCGGCGCTGTGCATTTCACTGCTCCATGATCCAGATCTTTGCGAGCAGCAATATGGCTAACCATCTCGGGCAGGATACGCCACTGGTTGATAATTCGGAAACAGTCTACATATCTTCTCTCGCCTTGCTAAAGATGCTACGACATGGTAGGGCAGGCGTGCCGATGGAAGTTATGGGCCTCATGCTTGGAGAATTTGTCGATGAATACACAGTCCGCGTTGTCGACGTCTTTGCCATGCCACAGAGTGGTACAGGCGTCAGTGTCGAGGCTGTAGACCCTGTCTTTCAGACCAAGATGATGGACATGTTGAAGCAGACGGGTAGGCCAGAGACTGTCGTTGGATGGTACCACTCACACCCTGGCTTTGGCTGCTGGCTGTCAAGCGTCGACATCAACACCCAGCAGTCCTTCGAGCAGCTGACACCGCGTGCCGTGGCTGTGGTTGTCGACCCCATTCAGTCCGTCAAAGGCAAGGTGGTCATCGACGCCTTCCGCTTGATCAACCCGCAGACGCTCATGATTGGTCACGAACCTCGCCAGACGACATCAAACATCGGCCACTTGAACAAGCCCTCTATCCAAGCTTTGATCCATGGTCTGAACCGACACTATTACAGCATCGCCATTGCGTATAAGAAGACTGGGCTGGAAGAGAATATGTTGATGAATCTGCACAAACATGTCTGGACAGAAGCGCTCGAAATGGCAGACTTCAGGCACGAGGGACACAGGAATCAAGACCGCCTGAAGCAACTCGTCGACCTCGCAGAGGGATATGAAAAGCGCGTTAAAGAAGAGACGGAACTAACCAAGGAGCAGCTCAAGACGCGATACGTTGGCCGCGTAGACCCAAAGAAGCGTAAGTCATGATATGCACGTTCCCACGATCTGCACCGCTTACCAACGTCTCTCCCATAGATATCCAAGACGTTGGGCAACAGCTGATTGAAGACAACATCGTCGCCGTCTCGCGGCAGATGATCGACAAGGAAGCATCACTTCCCGGCGCCGCTGGAATGACGGCCATCAATGCCAATGGCCACGCAGATGGAGCAGGTATGGACCTAGACAGCTGAGCTAAGGCCCGCCGTTTATCCTCCTTCGTGCATAGAGGGCGCTGCACAGAATCGTGTAGCATCCATTACTGAGCAGAATTGACAAGTCCACCTGATTGCCAGAAGACGGGAAGCCAGCCTCGCTGCAAGCGGATGACAGCCGCCCGAGGGCTTCAGGCTTCTGCTCACGGAGCACTGCGGTCCGTAAGCAACTACTGTAATGCAGAGCAGTTTAGACCGACAGTTTTCGTTATTAACCTGTGGTGACAGACCCACCCAAGGACAATCCTTTGTGCCGAACTGCCACTCAAGCTGTATTTCGAACCACTGATCTGTTTCACCGTTATCTCCCTGCACGTAGCGGGCACTCCGTAATCGTGCTTGCGCGGTACCTGTCTCTTTTCTAGCGTCTCTTCAACCGCATCCTGCGATCGTAGAGTCCCATATAGCTACAAAAGCCCCTTCAGCTGCTGCACGCTATCTGCTTTGCGATCTTCAATGCTCACCGCGCTGTTTCCTCACTCATTCTTGTGATCTCGATACAAGAACACGCTCTATTGCATACTACTTCACCCTGATCTAGCGTCGGTTTGACGCATTCTGCCTGGCATGCCAAAGCGGTATGTCATTGCCTCTTGCATTGCGTCCGTGGGGGGGCTGTTGTTTGGCCTCGATACAGGAGTAAGTTGTATCCATGTGATTACAGTCTCGCTTCACGCTTATGAACTCCCAGATTATCGGGCCAGTTACTGCTATGGAACAATTCGTGACGCAGAACGGGAGCTTCGGCGTTGTTGTCCATGGGCTGATTGTGTCGTCGATTCTCTTGCCGGCAGCACTGACATCGTTTCTTGCTGGACCTCTCGCGGATCAACTCGGGAGGACGTACGGCATCATGTCGGGTGCTTATGTTTTGGCGCTAGGTGCCGCTATCGAGGCAGCGGCGCAGCAACTCGGCATGTTCGTTGCTGGAAGAGTCGTCGTCGGGGTTGGAGAAGGTCTCTTCTTGTCTACGGTTCGTCCCCTCTGTGCGTGCTTTCTCAATTGGGCCTCGTAATGACTCGATCTATAGATTGTCGTGTATGACCCGCAGAAGACTCCTCGGCTTTGGTAGTGATGCTGACCAGTGCAGGTACATTTGCGAGATCGTGCCGGCTTCGCAACGAGGTCCGTTGGCTTCGTTATGCCAGATGATGACGGCAAGCGGGTGGGCTGGCTTCAATCTCTGCACGTTGGCGATTGAAAGTGTGCTAACGGCAGGACAGTATCGTCGCGGGCTATTTCATCTGCTTTGGCACCACTCGCATCCTTTCCTCCTTCTCATGGCGGATCCCATTCATCATTCAGTCACTGATATCATGCATACTCGCTGTAGCTTGCCCGTTCCTGCCGCCATCTCCTTGCCATCTTCTATCGCGAGGCCGCCACGGAGAGATCAACAGTACCCTGCAGAGACTGGGCCTTGACCAGGCGGAGTACGCAAGCAACACGCGCGAGCTGGTCCTCGAATGCTGCGACCGTAGCACGCAGAAAGATACTCTTGCTTCTCTGCGCGCAGTCGTACGTCCTCGAAGCCGTTGGCAAGCCCTGTTTGCCATTTTCCTGATGGCAATGACCCAATTCGGTTCGTACTCCCTCTCAAGTACCAAGCACTCCTCCAAAGCTAAGACTCGCTTGAAGCCGGTATAGATGGTGTCCTCTACTACGCCCCGACTCTGTTTGCTCAAGCTGGCTTGCGTGCGACGACAGCATCCTTTCTGGCTTCGGGAGTCTCTGCCCTCGTCATCTTCTTCGTCACCATCCCAGCCGTCATTTATGCTGATCGCTTCCCCCGTCGCATGGTGACTCTGATCGGTGCCGCAGGCATGACATTCTGCATGTTTCTTCTTGGCTCACTGTATGCCTACTATTCCTCGGCTTCCAACCGAGACTTGAGTGAGTCGCGCGCCCGGTGGGTCGTCATTATCGTCATCTTCATCTACGCGGCATTCTACTCAGGGACTTGGGCTGTCGTGCTACGTGTATATATAAGTGAGATACAGCCGTCCGAGACTCGCGCTACGGCGAGCGCCATGGCGCAGAGCGCCAACTGGATCGCCAATTTCATCGTAGCCCTGAGCACGCCTGTTCTGTTGAGTAAGAGTAGCTACGGCGCATACTTCATATGGGGCGGGTGTGCCGGCTTTACAGGTCTTGTCTGCCTATGGTTCATGCCAGAGACTAAAGGCAGACCCCTTGACGATATCAATTTCGAGTCGAGAAGAAGGGAGGGAGGTGCAGTCGCCGAGGTCGTTTTGGGCTTCGAAATGGGGACATCAGAGCAGGCGGCGCAAGTCGAAAAGGAGCAATCAATGCTCTAGTGCACTTGAACCTGAGACGGGAAAAGGGGTGTCTGGTCTGCCCCTGTTCAGGCCAACGTACGTCGATTGATTCTGCAAATCGACACGCCACTCGTCGTCCATGCACTGCAGCTTTCAATCTAAGTCCCCGGAGCCGCACTTCGATTCCGCAGGACTTTTCTTGCCTCAATCTCGGACAATAAGGAGATGTCTAAAGTGTCGAGAGCTTCTCGCGCGCTGTCATTGTTAGCAAACAACCGTTGGTCAACGTCTGCAACACTCAGCACTGTTCCCCCTCCTTCGGCTGCCCCGGCATGCTCTGGAAGCATGAGAAGCACGAGGCCCTCTCTTGTGCGTTGCAGACTGCCTCCATCACGAACGAGCTCCACCTCGATACTTGCAATGTCGGTCGCGAGCTGTCTGCTGCCATTCAGAGCAAAAGTGTTGGCCAGAAGCACCCGATCAAAGAGATATTGATCCACTGTCTTCGAGACCGCCCGTGATACTCTGCGCAACGGTAAAGGGGCGAGCGCTCGACGCAGGAAATCGAAACTCTCCTTCAGGACCCCAATTGTAGGTCCCAGGCTGGACGTAGGTGCTGGCTCTGTATCTGAGGCCATATGGGAAAGAGTCCATGTATTTGCGTTGCGTGTATAAGGCTTGAGTGCTTCTTGAACAGACGACACTAAACGCTCAATGATGAGCCTCTCGCTCCTGTCGCGCAACCTACTGTACGCTCCCGCTGTCTCATCGAACAATGCTCCAGAAGCGATGCGGGGGGTTTCGGCATGCGTTCCTGCCAGGGTTGCAGAAGTATGCTGCGCTACCTCTTCAATACTGAGCTCCTTTGTCACACGGCCGCCATCACG
Organism: Taxillus chinensis; assembly: GCA_023512835.1. NCBI lineage: Eukaryota > Viridiplantae > Streptophyta > Magnoliopsida > Santalales > Loranthaceae > Taxillus > Taxillus chinensis. Next base: position 240,004 of record JAKCVP010000066.1, read on the forward strand.
GGCGCGTGCCGAGAGCTCAGTCCACAAATCGAGAAAGAAGACGTCGTCGCTCCAGTCACTCATGGCCCTCTCTAAGTAGTCTGAGGATCCGAAGATGCGACAAAGTCTCTCCAAGCCCCGAACGCCTTGTAAGCTGGCCACGTCATCTGCTGAAGCACCCTGCACGGTGCGGCCAAGACTCGAGGTCAAAGATACAAATGCTTCTAGGCCAGAGTGTAGTCGGCCGTGGTACTGATCAAAGATGGCGATTTGGATATCGATCAAGAACTGGAGCTTTTGACTGAAGGATTGCAGCCCTTTGTAATCATCTGTGATGGCAGATAGCAGATCGTGCACGCGTATGGCATGTTTGGTAGGCTTGGTAGCGGTCGCGCCCACTGAGTCATAATCCAAATGGGCACCACTGGGGTCAGCAAGGATTGTCTCGTAACGGCTCAGTGCGAAATCCTTCTCATTCTTTAGCCAGTGTTTGAAGAGATCACCGTCTGTCAAAATGTCGTGCGTGACACCTTTCCAATGCGTGCCGGAAAGCGGCTCATACTGCCAGTCGTCTCTGAGAAGCGCATCAAACTTTTGCAATTCATGCATCAGATGACTCAAGAGCTTGGGCTGATTATGGATCTGGCTCACAAGAGAGCGCAACTTCGACCTCAGTATGGGCAGAAAGGCAGTGATGAATCCTGTCATCGCATCAACACATGGCAGGCTTCGTGCTAGCTCTGTATGGTGAAAGTGTTTCAGGAGTACTGGTTGAACATAATCAGACATGAAACCCGCATGCAAGCTCAGCACATCGATGAAGTGAGAGAAGAAATATTCAGGCTTATCAGGTCTGTTAGTGGGCTTTTCACCAGTAAAGTGAAACTCGAAGCGTTGCGCAAGCGGTCGCACCATTACCTCCAACGGCAGCAACGACACTGTCGCGTGCGGACTGAGAAGAAGCTGTTCCAATTCGGGTTGCTGCAAAGCGAGAAGCTTGCTGCAGGCAGCATCAAAATCTGGCTCAACAGACTCTGGCAGCTTTGTGTCCTGCTTAGGCCACAGAATCTTGTCCAAAACGACTTGGAGCTGCGCAGCAAACACATCTGTCAATGCTTGGCGAGACGTAGACAGGGCCTGTGAAGCATGATCAACGAGGTGTGGGGCCGCACCCTCTGCCAAGGTTTGGAAAGAGCCCAGCGACTGACGGATGCCGAACAAGGACTTGTAGGCGCTCAGAGCTGCTTGGGGCTGGCCTGATGCGTTGTTACTAGAAAGTAGGCTGCCAAGATGAATTAGCAATGAGCGCGGTGATTCTCTGCACGACGACCTGACGCACGCGAGTCGGTCAAGTTCTACCAGGGTTGATATGTAACCACTTGCAATATCCAGCTCATGGAGTTTGCGCACGAATTTCTCGAATCTCTCCACGGCACCTTCACTCGTGTCCAGATCGGTGACAATGGGCAGTCTACGATCTACGTCTGCTTGCTTGACTTCAAATTGGATGGCAAGCTGTTGCAGGGAGCTCTCGCGCGCTCGAGCGGCTTCGTCCGCGTCACGAAAATCGGTTTCGGCATCGCGGAGCTGCGGCAGTCAGCGAGAGTCAGGAGGGCGTGGGAGGGGTTGGGACTGGAGATTGCGGTAAAAGGATAAACGTCGCTTCAGAAGAAGCCCATCGGCGGGCGTGACGAAGAGGCGATGTTGGGGGTTGGCGACCAGCCCGGGGAGGCTGAAGACCAGATGCTTGGAGCAGCAGGGCATGTTGAGAGATGCAAGGGAGATTGTGCGCCCTCCAGATGGCAGCGGTGCAGAAGGTTGAGCTTTTAGCTTACCTGTTGTTGAAGCAGAAGCTGCTGACTCCTGAGGCTGACCAGCAAGCTATCGAGAGCCTCGAAGTCTGCAAGGGTCTGCAGCTTGTCATTGAGATAGTCCTCGACGCGTGCGTCCATAGCTGGTCGCGGAGCGAGAGAAGGGGCGGGCATGAAGCGTCCACGTCGCGGATTGTCGTCGGGGCAGAGTCGCCGATCGAACTCCCGGCCCTAGTGGCGTTAGTCAGCGGGCGGAAAGTTTCAGGCAGATCTGGAGATCTCGCGCAGGCGCATATCCTTCGATGCTGACCCCGGCCATCGATCATCGTGTCACGGACATCGTTGGTCGCGATCTTGACGTTGTGCTCTCCCGTGCTGTCATTCGCCGGGACCAAGCCTTATGTCCACGATGTGAGACGACTCTATCTTGACTTTACATCTTGCACCTTCTCTCCCTTGTATTAACACCGTCACGACTGCCTGGCCGGTCCCCTCTGGGAAATTTTTTCTTCTCCACGCCCCACGTATCTGCGGATCGCCGCTATCCGCACGTCATACAATGCCACAGAAAAACATCAAGAGAGGCCGCAGGGCTGAAGCTCAGAAGCGCAAGTATGAAGAGGAACAATCTCCGGAGGCAAAACGACAGAGATTGTTCACACCTACGCAGCCGCACGATGCTGAGCCTGTCACAAACGCCGGTCTGGAGCCTACAGAATTCTTCGGCACGCTCGACGATGCCGAGCAGGAATACTTTCGCAATGCCGACAATACTCTCGAGAGTAACGATCTTGAAGATGACGAAGCTCGCCAGGTCTTTCTGAACAGCCTGCACAGTGAGGCCGAGGGCAAAGAACTCAAGATGGCTTGCGATCAGTCCTGCTCCAGGTTTCTGGAAAAATTGCTCCAGCTTTCAACCCCTGCTCAGCTCAAGAAAATGTTCCAAAAGTTCAACGGAAAGTAAGTTGACCGTGGCTTCGTACTTTCTAGAATCTGGACTGACTGTCTCACCCAAGCTTTCTGCACCTTGTACAACATAGATTCGCGTCTCATGTCTGCGAGACCCTCTTCACCATGACAGCGCCTGTCGTTACACGAGAGCTTCTCGAACCCTCGGAAGCTGCTACGGACTTGCAGCAAGACGATGTGTTTATCACCGCCGAGAATCTTTTCCTTCATGCCATCAACGAATTGGAGGGTAGTCTCGGCTTCCTGGTAACCGACAGATTTGCCTCCCACACCTTACGCGTGTTACTAGTTGTATTAGCGGGACTGCCATTGGAGCCAATCAGTGCCAAATCTATCGTGCGGAGTAAGCGAAAAGAGAAGGTCTACGTTTCTCGTCAAGTTGCACCGGACATCTTATTCTCTAAACGCCAGGTTCCGGACTCTTTTCTTGATGCTCTTACCAAAGTAATCAATGGCAGCGTCGCTAGTCTGGAAACAACCGCGCTTCGGGCCTTGGCCTTGCATCCTGTCGGTAATCCGACTCTCCAGCTGCTGCTTCGCATCGAGTTGACAGTCTTTGGCAAACAAAGAGCCAAAGACAGTGAATCCATCCTTCACAAGCTCGTCCCTAATGATCATCTGGACGAGGGCAGTGAAACATTGCCCTTTTTAAACAGTCTTGTTTACGACGTTGTCGGGTCCCGCCTGCTCGAAGTCATTCTTCAGGATGCCCCCGGCAAGTGTTTCAAGACCCTCTATCGATCATATTTCAAGGACCGAATGGTGCAATTCGCCCGAAATGAGGTTGCAGGATACGTTGTGTGTAAGATACTGGAACGTCTGGGAGCTGAGGACTTAAGAACTGCTTCAGAAACGATGATTGCCATTGTCCCATCGTTAGCGGAGCGCGGCCATTTCACGGTAATCAGGACGCTACTGGAACGAATGGCAGCTCGCAAACTTGATCTCAGTCCAATGCTCGCGATGATCTTGCAGTGCTGGTCCGACGCAGAAGGTCACTTCTCTCTGCCCAAACTACTGCAATTGGCGGCCGAAGACCAGATGACGCCTAAACCAGATCTCTCTCAAGCCGCTGCGTCCGCGTCGCAGACCCATGCCTCGTTGTTTGCTCAGGCTATGGTAGCACTTCCTGGTCAGCCTGCGGATTTTGTGTTCCATTCGCTCTGTGAGATGCCTGCAGTCACAACGATCAGCCTTGCACAATCGCCCGTATTCTCCCGCATTCTCCAAGATACGTTGAAATCCCCACATGCAGGTGTTATCACGCGAAGGAAGCTTATTACGAAATTGCAATCGCATATCGCCGCATTGGCACTGCACCCATCTGGATCATACGTCGTAGATGCGACGCTCACTGGCACCATTGGCATGGCCTTCTTGCGAGAGCGTATCGCGGAAGAGCTCGCCGAAGCCGAGGCTCAATTACGAGAATCACGATCAGGAAAGAATGTGTGGCGAAATTTCCGTATGGATCTGTACAAGCGACGTCAACGCGACTGGCTGATCCAAATTCGAAAGGAAGCTGGCAACGAGGGGTTCCACAGCTTTCCAGATGGCGACAACGAGATCATTGCATCACGGCCACCAAGCAACAACAGTACGAGGTTGAGTCGGAGTGATGCTCTCCGACCTGTTAAGAAGGAGAAGACACGACTCGAACTAGCAAGAGAGCGATTCGCAAAGGGGGGAAGCAGCAACAAGAGACCCGCTTCGCGTAACGGGTCTTTCAAAAGCAAGTCGTCGAAGTCGACGTCTTCCGGTGGATCAGGGAGACCGCAAGTATGAGAATTAACGTATATACTCGAACCCGCTTGCCCGGGATAAATCTGTAGATCTGAGGGGCCTTGTACAGCTCATGAGCACAAAAAGATAGTATATGAAGCGCAACCAGCTATTCATGCCTGACGCCAGAGCGATGCTCACGCCATTGCAAAAACGATCTGTGAACGACCGCTGGTGCAGCTGTGCGTTTTCACTCAGCGAAGCATGCCCAACATTTGTGCGGCAGCCATTCCCAGTCCACCATGCTGTAGGTGATGCTGAGGGCGACTCAATGTTTGTAGAAGCTTCCTTGAGGTCCTGCTGAAACAGTCTGATGACTCTATGCTTCCTGTATTGCCATCACGTGGGGCGCTTTCGCCTCTTGGGATTGTATTAGATCCCGTCCCGTCTGGACGAGCAGGCTTTGGCAGAGGTTTCATGAAAGCCCAAGTCGTTTCTACCTCTTCTATCTCCCTCTTCCTCTCTTCAGCGCTCTTTGCTCATGTACGCTGGCAACGCATAGATGCCTACAGCGGTCCTCATTCACTAACGCTGCCTCTTGAGTGGCTTGGATCGAGTGTAGTATCTGTCCTTTTCAGCTTGAGCTGCTGAAAGTGGCTACGGCCTCAGAGCGTTTTAAACATTTTGCAATCGGCTGGTGACCCTCTGAGCGTGCTCATGATCACCGGCACAGTGTCGCCTGTATTGAATTGTCGCAGGCTGACGCGACCATCTCTCACCATTCTGATCGGCTCGCGAGCTCGTCTCGGAAGAGAATCCATCATCTCAAGTTGTAGCACTTCGCGATTGGCAGTAGTACGCAATTGGTTGCAGTATCGAAAGAGCGCGAGACACCACCACCAAGGGCGACTGCTCAGTCAGCTATGTACGCATGCGATCACTTTGGTCTAGGCTGATACGCGAGAGGAGTTCGTGCCTCGGGTGCTGGAATATACGAGCCTAAAGAGCGCCACCTCACTGAGAATTAGTATGACCCATTTCGTGCCGGGCTGATGGTCACGTTAACGCACGATGCAAGCAGGGGATCACATGGCTATCTCATGGAGCAAGCAGGGATCGCGTATTAGAAGGCTTCATGTCGCCGAACTCTCACTAGAAAGCTGCCGCTGACGTCAGCTTTTTAAAGCATGAAAGCTACTCCAACACAGTTCTTCTGAGATGATGCCGGATCATTCAGAGGGAGGACAGCTATCTTTACCTGGCTTTGACTGATCCAGGAGACTGGGATGTCATTCACCATGCTCCAATATTTAGCATCGTGTAGCGGCTAAGTATTTCTCAGCAGGTGTTCCACCTCAAGCTAGCACGACTGAATTGCAATTACACATACGACTCTGCTCATTCGAACTCACAAGATGTCCTCAGGCGCAGGATGATCAACGACATCGGCAGATGGACAACCTACCTACAGACCGCTCGCGAGAAATCCTGACCCAACATGCCCCTGAGAAGCACACCGCTTGGCAATGTCGGCGCATTGACAGAGACGCATGCTCATATAATGGACCGATCATGGTCTCCTGCAAAATTTCGCAGAAGAGGACCGTTCTCTAGATGGAAAGAGTTCACGTTGCAATGCAATTCCGTCATTGCGATTGACACCCCACTTTCGCTTCACGTGTCTTGCCACTTTGAGGTACTGGGGTGTGGTCACATACCTACGTACATACTATGCTTCATATAGGTAGCCGTGTGACTAAAGGGGTGTTGAACGTTTCTGGAAATTGTATGCGGACGCGCGACCGACGCATCGCATCTGTCTCAGGCCTTGCGAGGCTTGTCAGATGTGGGCAGCACCGAGCTGAGATGAGCACAGCGCCGACGAGCTTTGTCACAGGGATACAAGAGATGGAGTGTTGACACAGCTGCCATTCGCTGCAAGCATCTCCATGCCATTCGAAAGAAGGACGAAGTTCAATTTGGCTTTCGGCAATCTCCGCGGTTAAATCGCGGACTAATGCTTAATGAGGCAACAGCAGCTGCACCCACGACCTCACGTCAACGCTTGTACTATCATTGCACGCTCTGCGTATAGCTGACTCACTGATCATACATTGGCGGCTATTAGTACCAATACTTTCATTGGTCGCTCGGTATTTGTCGCGTACCGATCCTCTTTCGTCGCTGCTGTGGGGGCCGTGCGAAAGCTACCCTCGTACCCGCTGAAAAACAAGATGTGTTAGAAAGACCCAGAGTTCCACAACATCTCACATCCCGGCAACAAGACTCTCCCCACTCGCACCGAGACTACTCAATCAAACACCTACGAGCTCGAGTCCTGGCATGACCCACCGATGGCTGCGTCGGAGATGTCTATGCCCGCATCACCTGACGGCGACGCCAAGCCCTCCTCTCCCAACAATGAAAGCCATCGAGGCTTGAGGGGCTATGCTTGTGTGCCTTGCGCAAAGCGTAAGGTAAGGTGTGACAGGCAGGAGCCCTGCTCAAATTGTCGTCGGAGGCCAAACGATCACTGCCACTGTAGGTTACTTTTACGAACCTCTCAATTTGAAAATGGCTGCTTAATTCCTTATCATAGACTTGGCTCCCCATCCGAGACGCCGCCACCCAAGGCCATCCGATACTTCTGCAGCGCTTGCGCGGCTGCAGCATCTGGAACAGATCGTCAAAGAGCTTGGCGTCAATCCTGAGTCTGCCAAAGCCTCGCCTCCTGTCGCCAGTGAGCAGCGACCTCTTCCTCAAGCAACCGCTGGCAGTGTTGCGCAGGCACCAAGGCCTTCCATTTATCCGGAGCCTCCCGAATATGGTCGTCTTAAACGATCTGCCTCTGCTGAACGCAAAATCTCCGGTGCCTTTCACCATGCTCCTGGTGATATGGCAAAAAGCAAGTACACGGAAGACGCAACATGGACTAGACTAAATCAGGAGCTTCCGGGCCATGAGCATGAGTTTCAAGAAGCATCTGATGACGAAGAAATGGAATCGCATCCCTCACATTCGTTTCGCCCACCTGGGCCGGACTCCCTGCTCGTCATGTCAAGTAAACGAAACATTCACCACATTCATCAACTCCATCCAGCACCGCACGAGGTCGTTGCGTTGTGGCGGAAATATGTTGAGAACGTCCATCCCATCGTGCAGCTGTACAGCCCGTCGCAAAAAGAGGCCGTAATAATGCGAACACTCAGCAATATGGACACTGTCAGGCTACGGACTAGTCTCTTTCTGTTCACATTCTACTTTTCTGCCATTCACAGCATGAGCGAGGCGGATTGTCAGCAGATCATGAATGAGCGCAAAGACTACCTCCTCGACAAATACCAGTACGCTACAGAACATCTTTTGGCAGCGGTGAAAATCTTTCGTACCTCGGACTTCGTTGCTCTGCAAGCGTTTGTCCACTACCTCTTGATAATGCGTGCAAGGGCGGACATGGTAAGAGCCTCTCAGCAGACCGCGCAAGTCGGATGTTAACAATTTGAAGAACACATTGTGGACGCTCACAGGCATTGCTTTACGGCTGGGGTATCGCATAGGTCTACATCGCGACCCCGGGGCTCTTGGCTGTAATCCTTGGGAAGCTGAGCTTCGTCGGCGTACGTGGTGGCACATGTTACATCTCGAGCATCGAGCGGCGCAACTCTCTGGAGGACCTGCCACCACCGCAGAAGAGGAATGGGACACTAAAGTGCCCGTCAACATCAATGATGAAGACCTTTATCCATCAATGACTGGCCGACCGCAAGAGCGCATGGGAGCAACGGATATGATGCACGTCCTCTGCCGCTTTGAGCTGGCCGAGTTCATCCGCGCCTTCAAGAGACCCGACGGGAGGAGATGGGGCTTTGAGTGGCTTATGACACCCGATATTCCCACCGAAGACAAGGATCGAGCCCTGGATCGCCTGGAGGAGCACATGCAGGCGAAATATCTACAGTATTGCGACGCGCTCCAGCCTCTACACTTCATGACCACCATCACCATTCGCGCAGCCCTCAACTCCATGCGCCTCAGCGCTCACCATCCTCGCCATCAGTCAGGGACACTCACAGATTTTCCGCAGAAAGAGCGCGATCTCCTGTTCGATCTCGGTATGAAAAGCATGCAGTATGACACCATGGCACACCAGCAGAAAATAATATCTGGGTTTCGCTGGCACTTTGATGCGTACTTTCAGTGGTCCGGTATGATCATTCTCCTCATCGAACTACGCTCCCGCACCTCTGGCGCCATGGTCGATCGCGCGTGGGACACTCTAAAAGACATCTTCGAGCTCCATCCAAACTTCATTACAGATAGCAAGAAAAGTCTACATGCAGCTGTCCAAGCACTCGTCTTGAAAGCCTGGGCAGCAAGGGAGCAATTTTGGCGCACCCAGCCTCAATTCTTCGCCTCTGTCCAACCGCCGGCTTTCATTTCGGCCATCAAGGTCCAAAGGGACCAGGATAGACTTTTAAGAAGAGCTGGTAAGACGAGTGCTCAGACGGGCACCAATCTCGACCCCGCTATGTCAATCATGTCTGCCAGCCAGCCACAAGTGCAGAGTCAGACATCTTATATGGGCATGGGTGCCAGCGCACCAGTAACGTCTCCTGTCATGCCGCAGGCACATCAGTCGCACATGCCGACACCACCTACTTATTTCCCGGGACAAGGCCCGAGTCAGGGTCAACAGCAGCCACAAAGAATGGGCTCAAATGCTCAAACATTTGACGACAGTATGAGCTCTGGCGACTCGACACTCTCGTTTAGTCCAATGGACTGGGCGCAGTGGGAGACACTAATATCTGAAGATATGCAGCAAGCATGGGGCCCGGATCTGATGGATGTAGCGGTGGGCGACATGAGCGTCCAGCATGGTGATGTACATTTACAATGGTAGGCGTGCCTTGGCACCTACAAGGGCTGTCGCGGCGTTTGCAGTCGAGGGGGACTCGTAGGCGGAGACTCATGCGATACCCACTAGATCTGTGTCTAGTCTCTACTCTTGCATCATCACATCTATGCATCTACACTGAGGTGCTGTATCGCATCTCTGCATTGTGGTATCATACATGGTCTGTCTATACAAGTGGTCGCTTTTCGCGTCTATTGAGTCTACACCCTCGACTCACGGCAACCGTCGCCTCTCGTGCTTCTCCTCAAAGCACTGGAAGACATCTCCAGCCTCAAAGCCGTCCCACCCGTCAAAGGTGAGACCACACTCATTGCCCTTCCGCATCTCTTCTACGTCCTTTTTGTGACTTCGCAGACTACTCAGGCGTCCCTCAAAGATCATGTCGTTCTTATCGGCCACGTTCCCACGATACAAGCGAACTTTGCTGTTTCTCGCAACCAAGCCATTCCGGACGCGGCATCCAGCGACCTTTTGCATCTTCTTGCCAACCCGGATATCGAAGAGCTGGGAAATCTCGGCTTCGCCAAGAACTCTTGACGTAACTACTGGCGGCAGTCTGTCCTCGACTAGCACTCGTACGTTATCGATGATCTTGTAGATGATGCTCTCATCTAGAATCTTGATTCCCCCGCGCTCAGCCGCCTGTGCAACATGTGCTGGGATTGCTTGATTGAAATTTACCAGGTATCCGTGGCCATCGTCGACAGAACTGATTTGATCAATGTCGAACTCGGAAAGCTGTCCCACCCCTGAGCGCAAAACATTGATTGTGACAGGTGAGTTAGCGAGTGGTATCGCGGCGATGGCGTGAGTGACTGCCTCGACAGAGCCCGAAACATCCGCCTTGATGATAAAGACTAGTTCCGATGCCTGGCTCGCGTCTGCTGAAAGGCCCGCGGAGGCCTTGTCTGCGTCCTCTACGGAATCGGTGTTAGCGGCGAGCTTGGCCTCGTATTGCTCTCGCTCGCGACGCTCGGCCTCAAGTCGACGGCTTTTGTTGATAGCGTCCATGTCGACAGCATCCTGCTGACGGTCGACTACTTCCTGACGGTATTCGACAACGTCATTTGCCTGAGACTCGCTTCTTGCCTCTAGTACCTCGTCACCGGCTACGGGTTGATCTCGCCAGCCATCAACCTCGACCGGGGTTCCAGGCTCTGCATGTGAAAGACTGACACCCGCTTCGTTGCGCAACGATCGAACGCGGGCCCATGTGCGTCCAGCGACGATGATATCGCCGACCCTGAGTGTACCACGGCGAACGAGAACCGTGGCAACGCGTCCTGCTCTTTTCGTAGAAGCTTCAAGCACCCAACCTTCTGCTGGTCCATCCTTCTCGGCGCGGAGATCCAGTAGTTCGGCCTGGGCGATCGCAGCTTCTTCAAGCTCGCTCATACCCTGACCAGTCTTTCCTGATACCTCAACCGCCTGAATATCGCCGCCAAAGTCTTCGACCTCAATCTCATTGACCATCAAATCTTGTTTTACCTTGTTGGAATCTGCGCCTTCCTTGTCAATCTTGTTAATGGCGACAATGATGGGTACCTTGGCATTCTTCGCATGCCGGATTGCCTCTAGGGTCTGTGGTTTTACACTGTCATCGGCAGCGACGACAAGAATAACAATGTCAGTGACGTTCGCACCACGTTCTCGCATGCTCAGAAAAGCGGCATGCCCGGGTGTATCGAGAAATGTCACTGGTTTGCCCGAGGCCATGGGCACCACGAACGCACCGATGTGCTGAGTGATACCACCGTGTTCTGAAGCAGCAATTGACGATTTGCGCAAGTAGTCCAGAATTGTTGTCTTTCCGTGGTCGACGTGCCCCATGATTGTGATCACTGGAGGTCGCTCGGGAAGCAGTGACTTATCTTCTGCCGGGGGTCTTGCCTCAAGATCCAACATCCTGTTCTGCTCAAGAATGGGCTCAAAGTTCAGCTCGGTTGCAACTAGTCCAGCATCTTCTGCGTTCAACACATGCTCCATGGTCGCTCCCTCGAAGCCTAGCTCTTCTAGTTTCAGCACAAAATCCTCGGGTCGCTGCTTGAGCGATGTCGCCAGATTCTGGATACTAATGAACGGTGGCAAACGAATAGGCGTCGGGGGTTTGTGTGTTCGATCCCGTTTTCCCTGCTTCTTCCGCTGCTTGCGGCTCAATTCCTCCATGTCAATATCATCATAGGAATCGTCTAGATCATGTTTGTTCTGTCGCGGGTTTCCGCCCCTCTTACTACTCTTCTCCCGTCTCTTTCGGTCGACGGGACCTTCTTCGGAATCACCGAAGCCAACGTCAAATCGCGCAGAGAGTCGTGGGCCTTCATGACGATGCTCCGAAACGCCGTGTCTGTTTTGTTGACTCTGAAACCCGGCTGGCACATGCCAAGTCTCGTCGTCAAATCCTACAAATCTCCGCTTATGAGCGTGTCGTAGATCTGGACCTGCTGGGTGGCCATCTTCAGGGGTGGGTGGCAGGTTCTTCTTGCTATCCAAGAAACGGATCCTTGGATCTACGGACTGCGATTGAGAACTTGTGTCTGGAGCAACCCGGGGCAGCTTCTTCTCGTGCGCATTCGTATCGTTCCAACGCCACGCATCTTGAAGGTCTGGACTTCTCGGGGGAACCAACGACCCACTTGGTGACTTCCCGCGCTGCGGAGGATCTTGAGGATCCCTCTGCTTTGTATTAAAAAGCTTCTTGAGATTGTTCCTCGCGGTTGGAGGGCCTCTTTCGTTCGATGGCGCATCAAGACTCTTGACTGCGACTCCGGTGCCGCGTCTCGTGTTTGGGAATGTCCTTTCTGCTGGTAGACCCACTGGAGGAGAAGCCTGCATTCTCTTCCGATTCTCCTCGAGGTCACGCTGCGCTTTCTGTTTCTCCTCCTCCTTCAATCTCAGCCGCTCCTGCAATGCTCTCTGTCGTTCAAGAATGCGTTCTCTTTCAGCGGCAAATGCCAGATTTTGCAAGCCAGGTACAGGGTGCCTCATCGCCATACTACCCCACCCTGTGCTTCCCGCGCGATTCACTGCTTCCTTCTTTGTGCCGCTCGAATGCGATGGTCTGTCTGGATGAACTTTGTCTGCTTGCGCGGAGCCGAATGCTCGGGCTCCAGCTGTGCTGATCAGGCTTCTGCCCAAGCATGTTTGCGAACGGGCTCTGAGAAGAGAAGGCCAAGAGCCATTGTCATTGCCGGATAGGAGCTGTCGGCAGGATTTGCAAACATATCGCGTCTGAGATGGCCAGTTAGCACGAAGACGTGTGATCGCAAAGGTGAGGTACTTGCTTGTTGCCGGCCTCCTATCATGATCTGTTGTAGGTCAGAGCTCTTTCGTCTGCTGCTTCCAGCTCTGAACGTCTGGGAAAGCATGCGACTGGGGCGCTGTGGGGCCCAACACTGCAGAGTATCAAGATCCAATTTTCGGCAATTAATCCCGTCCTGCGCTGGGTGTACCTATTCCTCCAACGTACCATACGGGGAAAAACAACGCTTCAGTCCGGCGAACACGCCCCTGTGCAGTAGGGCTGAGAATGCCACAGCTACGAACCCTGCAAGGCTGCAATACCTTCAGGTTGTTTTATTGACGCAGATGGGACTGCAGAATGGAGTGCATTATCAAATGTTCCCTTTCACCCCTCGCATGTGCACTATACATTGTTCTACGCAAAGAACACAACTTGATGTCAGTTTTCGAAGAACTATACGATAATGCTAGACAAGTAGTTTCAAAACTGCTGAACAGGTATACTGCGAATATTGAGTACAATGCATTCATCAAGAATCGAGCCAGACCTGCGCCCAGCTCTGGTTGATAGAGAACGCCGCCCAGCCTGCTCCTATGCCTCATGCCCTTGATTCGTAAATTGTGTATCAATATGACAGACCGAGAATAACGCCTTTCATGCTTGTGTGCGACCCTAGACGCTCGTCTCGGGCCTTTCGTTCTCTGCTACTACAGGAACATTGAGGCCGCGGCTTGGACTCTGCAATACTACCTGCTCGTGCCGCCGCGCCTTCAAGTATTGCGACAATGATCTGATAAGAATAAACCAACCCACTATCATTAGGCCGTACGCGAAGAAGTCCGTCGGTCGAGTGGCTTCAAAGCCGTGAGGCTCAGAGCCGTCGTTTTGCGGCTGATTGGGGTCAAAAGTATGGTTGTTCGGGTCATCCGGGGGCTGTACAAAGTCCGGACTGTTCGGATCGTTGGGCCCAGGATCAGGAGATACAGTACGAGCGCCCTTGAGACTGAAGCCATATTGTATCAGTGTGATGCCTAGACCCGCCTTGGAGCCGTTCTTGGCAGCGTGAGTTGTGTGAAGGAGATAGGTCAACAGAAAGCCAACGAATTGAAACGACATGCTGATCATGCCGTTCCAGACAAACGAGAATAGTGATCCGACTGGTAATCCATCGATGAAGACTTCGTCGGACGAGAAGCCAGGAGTAAGAATGGTTGTCTCCCAATATGGAGGTGTTGCATCTGCTGCGGCCTGCTCATACGACTGTTTCGCGCGTTAGTCCTGGGATGCACAAGATTTGATAAAGCGAGGACATGGACGACTTACTGGAGGCTTTTCCTCTAGATCGCTCTCCCCTGCTTGAGGCTTAGCGCTCAAATTCGCGAAGACGCCGTCGGCAGAACTGCCCCCGCCATAGACTCGCGACGAAGCAGGCACAGCTGTGTTGTAGACTCTAGCCTCTTGCGACGAAGCATTGCTTCCAGCCGTATATGAGGACTGGGCATCAGCCTGCCGACCGCTCATGACACGCTGCCTGTCGTCCAAGCGTGGTGATCTTTCAGCTTCTCCGTCGTCCTCGTCGTCGGAAGGGGCGTCGAACGTGTCTGCGAGATGCTCTCTGTCATCTTCAGCAAGGAGTCGGCGCCTGTCAGGGTCGAGACGGCTTAAGGATGATGCGCGAGAGTGGAAGCTCGGAGGCGGCGAGTTGGGTATCCGTTGTTGGGGCCCTGAGGAGGCATGATCTTCGTCGTCGTTGCCGGCGACCTTGTGACAGGCATTAGAAACATGAATTGCGGCAGCTGAGACAGGCGCCACCTACTGGCTGATATCTTTGAGCGCTCATGTCGGGGCGCACCGCCGTAGAAGGCGGAAGAGGAGGTAAAGGGAGAAGGCCGAGTAGGGCGACTGTCTGAGGTGAACAGCACAACTGCCACAGACGAGGCACAAGCTATGGGCCCTGCAGAAGGCGACAAGACCTGCAAGCAAGGGCTTAAAGGTAGATGGGAAATGCGAGGGGGGTGAGGGTACTCTGAGGCCTAGGATGCGAGACAAACGGTAGACGGCGGGCGACACAGGCTGACGAAGCCGCTGGAAGCGTCGTGGCTGGCTGACTGAGGGTCACGGGATCGTGGAGGCACCTGTGGCACATCCAAACATCATGGTGGCCTTAGGTCTGGCCCCGCCCTAATAATGCGAAGGATTGGAGCTATACACACGTGACACTGTACGTCCAGCACTTAGAGCAATCGCCCAAGCGCCGGGAGTTGGTAACGTCATTCCAGCCACGCCCATTCTCCTCCTCGCGTCGCGTCGTGCCAACTGCAATTGTCCTGCCATGTGGTCCACGCTGTAGCCCAGTCCACACCCTCACTTCAGATCTAGCGTTCCTGACAAGGTCCCGGAGACGATCATGGCTCACAATCTTCGTGACGGCAAAGTCTACGAGGATGTAGCAGAGGACCACGCGCACCAAACCCTGTCCGCCTCTTCCCTGTCCGCTCTATCAGCTCCCAGCGACGGCGCCGCAAAGTCTGCAGAAATCTACGACAGTGGCATTGCAATGACGAAAGCCGCCGCTGTCTCTCAACAGGTCTCGCCCCCTCTGCAACTCACGAGCTTCGGATCCTCGCTGCCAGCTGCTCTGCGCCTGCCCACGCTCGTCGTCGCTTCGTATATCATAGGCGCAGTCAGCCATGAAGTAGCCGCTCACTTCATTGGCAGTGCGGACTTGCGCTCCATCTCCAGCAAGGACATTACCACTTCTCTCATCTTCTTGTCTCTTAGCTGGCGCGCAGTCGAGCTTGCAGTCTCGTACTTTGCCGGTCTAGACGGTATGCACCTTATCTTTTCATCCAAGTGACACGGCCATGAGGAACAAGCATGACTGACGTTCTCGTCTCCTCCAGCTCTTGATGCAACAACCCTCACCTTCCTAACTCACACACCACAATCCTTCCTACTGCAATCATTCTACCATGTCCCAACCCTAAACACATACCTCACACTCGTCCTCTCCTCGCTATCAACATACATTCCCTTTGCCCTACTCTACCGCCCCTCCCCGCACCACGACACTTTCTTCTCTCGCCTCGCACCTCTGCACTCTTTAAACGGTCTCTGGGCATCGGCAATCTACGCCGCAACACTCCTCGCAAATCAGTATACTTGGCTCCCCCGCTTCCTCGTAACGCACTTTAACACTCTGCGCACCATTGCTCCCGCGCATACGGGTACACTCCTCAACCTGCCTGTCCTCCTATTACCCGCCGGCTTCCTCGCGTCGAGTCTTGTCT
The DNA here is from genome assembly GCA_023512835.1 of Taxillus chinensis. Taxonomy (NCBI): domain Eukaryota; kingdom Viridiplantae; phylum Streptophyta; class Magnoliopsida; order Santalales; family Loranthaceae; genus Taxillus; species Taxillus chinensis. The sequence goes on from JAKCVP010000066.1 coordinate 255,934, forward strand.
TTTCGCCCGTGGCAAGCCCGGTCATAAATCGACTGGAGCAACAGGCACAGGCGCAAGCGTTGGACCCCGCTACGGCTGGATTGTGGGAGCAAGTTCACGATAATGCGCTCTGGTTCAAGCGGTACACGCTGCGCGCTCAGGAGCTGCTTAAACGTGGCCTGTTGCTTGTGGGCATGACATGGGCTGTAGCGGGGGCGAAGGCGTTGTGGGAAATCGAGGGCAATGAGTTCGTTGGGGCTGTGGGATGGGGTGGAGTCTGGGCTGTTGCTGCTGCGCTCGTTGTTGCGTCATTGGGATGGGGCGCGGGGGTCTTTTGAGGAGAGGCCAATTAGTTTTTCGCACATGGTGGAGGATGATTGGAAGGAGGTGTAGGCTGCGAGACTGATTTGGCATCGTGAGGCTTCACCTGTACAGCTACCCATGAGCCTAGGTCGCCGTCGATGTGAACCTGTTTTGTCTAGCAAACACCGTAGTTGCGGAAAGTATTTGCACAAAAAAGAAAGGACAAAAAGTCGGCTTGAGACGAAAGGACGGCGTGTGATTACGGGCTTGATTGATTGAAGTTCCAAAGTGATATCCCCCCTCTTTAAGGTGGTTCTTGTTATCGGAGGATGGGCACCTACTCTTTCAAAACTTACGAGTTCAATGCAGCTGGATTGGTCACATACTTTCACCTCGTCCCCGTTTTGCCTCTCAAATTTTTTCTTTGTGGAAGGGTTTCCACATCTGTTAGATGACCTCGGGATCTGGCCGAGCATAGTCTCAGGGATGATTCGCATAATGCAACCCTGATCTGCTTGAAACTTGGCTTCATTATTGCTTTCTTTTCACACCAATCGATGCCACTGGGCATGTGGTATAATCGATTATGCTTGTAATGGGGGCAATCTACATGTCGCAAAAGCTACTTGTAGAATCTATCAGTGAGTCCTCCCAAGCCTAGTCCATTTCTACTTTCCTGCGAGCTTTCGTTCAAAACCAGACTTGATTCCTGAAAAGTCTCAGACGCTCGTGTCCTGCAGCAGCAACTGCCCAAGATGCTAAGCCTAATGGCCTGTTGAACCATTTGGCATGCTAATGGTGAAGCTTCTGTACATTCTGGCCGCTCTTCTTGCTGTCCGGCAGAACTACCTGACCACCAACAATGAATCCTCCTGTTGCCACCTTCAGCTTATGTTCATAGTTGGTCTGCTTGACATGACAACGACGGGGAGGGTTTTCCATGTGCGCAACCAGTCCAGTCGAGTTCCTGAAACGTTTGTCGCAGCCAGGGCAACGATAGTCGTAAATGTCGTACAGCTCCTGTGCATGCTTACGAAGAGCCGTCTCCGAGTCAGTCTGGAAGTCGCAGCTTGGCATTGGACAACAATAACGTTCAATCAGGCGGTTGTAGTAGAGCATTGGATTCCAGTCGGAGTGCAAGGGGTTCCAAAAGAGCTTTGTCACGGCAGTCTGATCGTCATCGCTCAGATCGATGAGATTCGTGAAAACTTCGCTTGGTGCATAAGGCGCCATGTTCAATGTTGCTTGCGCGTAGTTAGCGTTGATTCGTTTGATCTGCGCGTCGAATTCCGTCGAACGATCAACGATCGGATATTGGCCACCACCTTGTCCCATTGGGGGGCACTGCATAGATTGGACCCAGGTGCGATTCGCATTCGCCCAGGACCCGGCAGCGCCGGTTTCACTGCAGTTCCTCTTGGACCCATTTCGAGTTGACGCTGCTGAGCTAGCAGCCGTGTTTAGACTTGGGAACTTCTCTTCGAAGGTGCTAGAAGAAGCGGTTGCGTTGCCTCTTTCGAGAGCCAAGCTGTGCGCAGCAGACGTTTCCCATGTCGCTACAGCAGAGGCAGATATTTCAGAAGGGGCTGTCAGATGTGTCTCGCTAAGTAGATCAACGGGGACGTTCGAACTTTCAATGGCAATTATGGTCGATGCGTCAGAGCTGACAGACTGAGTCGTAGAGGCTGAACTAGATACGCCGCCTGCCACCATTGTAGGAGCCTCAACGCATCTTTTACCGCTCAAGAACTCGTTGGCCTTGATGTGCTCCATTGCTTGAGTTTGAAAGGTCTGCGTGACCAAGGCAGCGCGGAAGTCGTCTTGAGATACGCCCTTGCAATAACCATGTTCCATATGGCTGATCAATGCTGCAGCACCCCTGAATAATTTAGTACATCCCGTGCACCTGTAATCGATCGGTCTGCTGTGTCGCTGTTGCGAGAGCAAGTTAGCGGCGTTCTGGATGGAAAGTGGTGAACTTTGTGTAGCTTACCTGCTTGACATGACGGTTGAGACCGCCCTGGCCCGCAAAGGAAGTCCCACAGACCGCGCAGGCAATGTGGTCCTTACTTGCTACCTTGTGGCGTAAAAGCTCTTCCCAGTCTTTGCAGTCGACGTCGTGTTCGCTACAGTAATAATGGTCTGGCTCAGTGCATTTATGTTGTTTCATAGCCTCTTCATCCGTAAATCCATCCTTTGGCTGCGTCTTGCAGTTGGCATAACTGCAAAAGACCATTTTGAAGAGACCTGGTAGGTAGAACGGCAATCCGAGTTCGGCAACCATGATGAAGAGAAGTAAGTTGAGGGAAGGCGAGTGACTAAGCGGCAGCTTGATGCGAGGCAGGCACGTCCCAGCTCAGAACAGAAGCCCTGAGGTGATGGGTATCTACTGCAAACGTGATTGAGGGTAGCTTTGAGATGCACAGAGGATTTCCTGTCTCATACGCGGTGGCACATGTGGAGATGTGAAGGATACCACCAAGAGCTCAGTCGCCCAACTAGCTTGTTGCGTGTGAGCGCACCGCTTTCGAACCGAACGTACTTGACCGCTTGACAGAGGCTGTAAGGATTGCGTCACTACGCGACTCTACTAGGTACCCAGGTAGGTAGAAGAGGGCTGAGCAGACTCGAAAATTAAGTTGAAGAAACACACAAGACACACTCAAGGGTATCATGTCAATTCATCACCGTGTACAGACCAAGCTTGCTCCGCCATACATCAGAAGCGGGTGAAGGGTAGCCATTTGCCACGGAGAGTAATGACGACCCAAGTTCCCTTGTCGTCGTCCTCTTTTCAACCTGGTCAGCAACAAGTCTCCGTGAAAAAAGTGAAGGCTCATCATACCTCGCTTGACGTTGGTGCTGAAGGAAATGGCTGACATGATGCCGTCGCCAAACTTTTCGTTCAATACGGCCTTGTAGGCATAGCCATAGTTCTGAATGATCTCGTAGAGACGATAGATAAGTGGCTCCTTGGGAGGCATTGGCACAGATCGACCTCTGTCTGGGAGGTTGTATAGCTGATTCATCAACAGTCCCTGGTCAAGGCTGAGGAGAGATGCGAGCTTCTTGGTGTCTTCCTCGGAGGCTTTGCCCTGACCGTAGAAGATGGCCGCAACTGCGACTTCATCTCGTCCCAAAGCCTTGCCAATCTCTTCAAAGCTGAGCTTCTTGGCCTTTTTGGCCTCGAAGAGATTGGCGGAGATGGTGGGCAGCTGAGGCAAGTGCGCGGGCTAGCGGGATCAGTTTCTACTGCTTGAGTCTGCAGAAAGAAGGGCGACCAACGTCGACTGTAGCCACAGGGGCGTCGAATGAGCCAAGAGATGCCATGTTGAGAGTCGTTGTGAAGGTGAGAGCGGGGCGTAGCAGGAAACGTTAAAACAGCCAACGGACCGGAAGACGTGCCAATGGAATGGGGCTGGATCTGTGATCCTAGATTCTACAGGGAGGCCTGCATGTTATGTACTGTCTGGGCTCCAGCATCGATGCTGATCGAGCTCAAACTAGCATGACAAATTGCCATTGGATAACCCTGGGCCTTCCAGAGGAGCCAGAGCAGCCCTGGCGTACGCAACTGCGCATGCATCACCCCGCTTGGTTGCGGGCACGGCGTGCACGGAGAAGTCTCGCTCCGTCAAGAGCCTGCCAATGGGTGCCAGAGGGGGCTTATCTAGCACAGCTAGGCAATGACTAGCTTGACCCGCCATGCTTGAATTCGGGCATCGAATTGTGCGAATCTAGGCGTTTGATGAAGATAGCCAGAGATGGAGGCTGACACCGGAGAAAGTGCAAGCTCATCCCACTCGTATTCGGTCCACGCAGCATCGTCGTCAGGTGACGTGAGGCAGTCACGGCTCCACCCGTGCCGCCTGGCGGACGTGTCGGATATCGATAGCAGACAGTTGTCATTATTCTTCTTCTCCGTGAGATGACCGGCAACTTGAAGCTTCACGCGTGATGCTAGGCAATTTGGACGCCGATCCAGGTCGCCGTGTCTGCTCGCTCTGTCTAGACCCCTTTGAAGATCCTCAATACAACTCCGTCGCTCCCTATCTCGACTTTTACATACAATCAACCTTTAGCTCGCCCCGATGAACCGAGATTACCACCGCTCTCCATCCAAGGCCTAATTCTGTCGCTCAAGCTCTAGGCCCCGTGACTTTCATCATGTCGGCCGCTGGTTCATTGAACACGAAGAACCCCACTATCAAGCGCATCCACCGCGAAGCAATAGAACTCTCCTCCAATCCCTCCTCCGACTTTACCGCTACACCACAGGAGACGAACCTTTTTGAGTGGCACTTTACTCTACGAGGTCCTCCTGATTCACCATACGCTGGGGGCATCTATCATGGCCGCATTTCACTTCCACCTGCGTATCCTCTGCGACCGCCCGCCTTTCGCTTCCTCACACCTAGCGGACGATTCGAAGTCAACAGAGAAATATGTCTGAGTATAAGTGGACATCACGAAGAAAGCTGGCAACCAGCATGGGGAATTCGCACTGCGCTGGTCGCTATGAGGAGCTTCATGGACACAGATGCAAAGGGGCAACTGGGAGGAATTGACACCGGTAAGGAGACTCGCATGCGATATGCGCGAGACTCCAAGACCTGGAAATGCTCCGAGTGCGCAAAGTCGAATGAAGAGATTATGAAAGAGCTTGAGGAGGATTGTGCGCGCTTGGGCGCAGATGCGCGCAAGGAAGACGCTGTACCGGAAGAGCTCAAATTGGGATACAAGGACGAGCTTGGGAAGGACAAGGCCGCGTCCACGGCCCCGACCGCAGCGACACCCAAAGAGAAACAGGCGGATGCAAATGATAGCGCGCCGTTGGCGCCTGGGAACGGATCAGCCGTGGTCGCTGTTGGCGCAGAACCTGTGCCAAACTTCCCTCCATCCATAGAAGCAGCAACAACGGTACAGCAGGCGCAGACAGCACAAATTCCACCTGTTGCTTTGGCAGGATCGCAGCTGCAGCGACAACAGCAAAGCGACGCCCACCATTGGCTTGACATGGCAATCTCAGGCATTGCATTAGCATTGATGCTGATGCTGGTACGGAAAGTAGTACCATATCTATAGAAACTATAACGTGATTCATGAGCGAGGCGTTTGGACGGTACGGTAACCATGTCAAGATGCTGACAGCAGAGTTGTTAAGAACGTCCTGCAGAATTGAATATGTAACATTTGCTGGTTCATGCTGGTCATCTATATCGTAAGGCCTTAGGACTCCTGGCGCCCGCAATCTTCCTGCGGTTGTCGATAAAGTCGTCGGGCAGATCATTCCAGTTCGATGGTTGCAATGTCGGCTCTCTGGGGGGTCTGACAAGTCGTCGCCGATCATCGGCATCAGATTCGTCGCCACTGTCGTTATTAGTATCTTCCGCGTCCATCCCGTCAGGACCGTTTCCTGTAGAAGGCGGACGATGCACTCCGCCTCGAGGCGGCACAAAACTTTGTCTTGGGTTTACTGCAGCGCCTTGACTCGGCCAGTTGCTGTCTGCGGGGTCCAAAGCATTATTCTCCCTTTGACGAGCTTCACGTTCGTTTGCCAGGTCTTCACGTGCCTCCAACCACTTGCTACTAGGCTCCCATTGCCATCCATCGCCAATGCTGTTACATATTGGCACAAACCATAGCAACTTTCGATCCCCAAAAACATGTTGCAGATTCCGACGCCAACCCAAGTCGAACGCGTGCGGTAAACGTTCGGAATCCTGCTCTTCAAGGTAGTTGTTGTAGCGGTCTCGCTCACGTCTGCGTTCTTCAAGCTCAAAGTTCCGACGCAGAGCTTGCCTTGCAGGACTGCTGCTGTCTGCTTCGAACACCCCTTCCTCGGGTCGCGTGACTCCAGGCAAAGCGTTGGCATGTATCTCAGCTAGATGTGACCCAAGATTCTGAAGGGAGCGATTTCCAATGGGATTGATAGGGTTCCTATTAGGGTCCTCAAAGTGCCTTTGCATATTTTTTTTGATGTTGGTTGTCCATCTTGTCTTCTCCAGGCTTTCGATCGTGGTTTGACCGGTCAGTGCCAGGTATACGTGCCAGCCTGTGAAGCCACCAATGACCAATCCAACTACACCGGACAGCACGGACAGCAGGATGTAATTGACCGGCATGTAACTCCTTTCAAACCTCTGATCACCGGCCATGACGGCCCAAAACCAGGAGCCGCTCTCCACTAGACACACCCAGCAGAACACAGTCACGTATATTAGGAACAGTAGAAACGCCTTGTAGTTTCGAAGTCCAACACATGTGGCAAGCCAAGGGCAATGATGGTCCATCTTGAGTACACATCGGCGGCAAGTGGAGCAGTGGTGAGCGCGGTCCGGCTTGTGGCACTGGCACTTCTTGCAAAACCGCGGCTCACCGGTCGATTTTACCGTCAGAGACAGGCCGCGGTCGAGCTCACTTGTTGGTAGGATCTGATGCCCTGACGTTGTCAGGGGGGATCCCGGGTCTGTGAAGACCGCGACGGTGTATGACCAATTTGCTAGTGCCCATAGAAGGACGCCCAGCGCCGCGCTGTAGTAGCCCGCCCATGCTCCAGGGTATTGCTCAAGGCCTATAACTGATTGGACGTACATTGCCCATGTTGTCAAGCCATAGACAAATGTAAGTGGAAAGACGATCACACAAGAGCAGCAGAAGCGCTCGCATCTTGAAGCCAGTGACTTCCGGCTTAGCGTAGGTGATGACGGCGCAAGCGTTGCCATGTCTGGCGGAGAGTCTGGATAGAGTTCGTTGCGAGGGTGTACAGCGCGTTTGCTTTATGCGTGGAGCGTAGAAAGCATTTTATGCAGAGTCAGGGAGGCGCGTGCTGACACAGACGGATCGGTTCCAAGACTCGGTGGAGAGGATTTGACGAGAGCAATGGGGTTCAAACAGTGCGGATATCTAGCGACAAGTCAACACAGGACAAGGGTCGAAAACTACAGGACAACAAGACGAGAGGCTGCGCGGTTGTGGTTCAGGCTTAGACGCTCGCGTCGTCGTTCGGCGTCCCAAAATTAGCGCTTACGTCACGCTCGCAGGGCGCGTGCCTGATGGAGTGGATTGACACTAGCTTCATTTGGCGGATGCTCCCGTGGCGCCCTCGACTCAAGTCCAACCGCAAGTAATGGGAAGTGAAGGTAGTGCACTCAATGCTACAAGTTCATCGTACGTACATGCATGATGAATGAAGCGGGATATAGAGAGGAACGATTCATCAATCTGGCATATATTTTTCAATCAGATAGCTCTGACTAGTTAATAAGATAGTAAGAAAGCTGCCAGACAGCCTACATGGCTCCGGCCAGTGTTATAACCAATAGTGTAATATCCATACTGATAAAAACAGGTAGAAAAGTCCCATCAGAACATCTTGGCTTTTCTCACGCTTGACAAGTCTGAATGCCTCGGGTGGACTGTCATTCTTAATCGTTTTGACAATTTCGTGAGACTGAGCAGGCACATCCGTGGCGAATCTGACTCGAGGTCTGCGTGCTTTAGCGTCTGGAAGGCTGTCATCTATGCGACAATGCAGCCGAAGCCACTGTCATTGACTTATTAGTCAAGAAGGGTTTGCCCTACACATCTGGTGGTACTTACGGTTGGATCTTGCTGACAGTGCACCCGTAGCCGGGCTGACTGTTCTCGATGGTGCACCCATAGCCAGGCTGGCTGTTCTGGATGGTGCACCCGTAGCCAGGTTGGCTTTTCTGGATGGTGCACCCATAGCCAGGCTGGCTGTTGGGTTCGGAGAAAGTCATTGGGGCGTTGGAGGCAGACATTTCGCTGATACGACGCTGATGGCTTTTGGTGGGAACAGTCGAAGGAGATACAACGAATGTCGAGGGGTGAAATGATATCTAGAGGCGCTTGCATGTAGATTTTTATACTGACCAAGCGGATTGGTCTATCTTATCGTAAGTCTAGCGAGGACCTGAACAGTTCATTGTTCGAAAGAGGCTTCCTGTCATCTAGAGCTTCGAAGCGGAGGCCAAGCCCATGGAAAAGATGAATGAATCCTAGAATATGGCCGAAACGGGTTGGATTGCGGAGATATGACTGCGTTGTTCTGGTTCGGGTTTCGTATTGTACTCCTCTTCTCCTCAGGACAACAATGCGAATGGCGACAAAGCAGACAGCCCTTCGTTGAGCATTGGCGCGCATTGGCATAAAGTCTATGTGTATCCCACAAATAGATTTGTGCTCTGAACACGGTGGCAACAAGGTGGGAACGCTATGGGAGAAGGTCATGCTCGCGTGTGGAGTCGAGCTAGTAAGAGATAATGCGTGATTGCATCTCTGCTGTAATGGTAGCGCATACCATACTATCTCGGCAGACTCCCGAGCATAGTTCAAGCACCTACTCAATCGTCTTATAGCGATTGGGGCCTGATCGGATCTATGTCTGGAGGAAATGTGCGATGAAGCGGGTTCCAAACAGCTGAGCTCATTTGTGGTGCGGCGAAGCGAATCGCACTCGTAGATTGATGACCGAGGCGTCGCGCATTGTGGTCGAAGTGACCCAGGCAGCAGGTACTATCGCATGGCGTGCAGCTTGAGAAACACATGATATACTTGGGATCGGTGAGGACTACTCGATATTTATAATCTGTGTGGTCATTGACGCCAATGGATTCTCATTGAAGGCGAAGCGGCCTTGTCGAGGCATGGATGCTAGTGATCCGGCAGGGTTCCGAGCGATTGGGTAAGCCCCTAGGTAGGTAGGCAGGAGGCCATTCCACTAGCCTGTCCCTAAGAGGGACAGTAGCCATCTGGGGGGAGAAGTGAGGACTCTTCACGGCGTCAAGCAAAGTATGCTCTGCCAGGCCTAGGCACCACGCGAGGTCAACTCAGTAAGCCGAGGTAGTGCCGCTGTTGCTATGGAGAGGGATACGTAACGATCCACGCGTACTGGAACGCGCAGGCAGATACAGCAGCTTGTGTCGTCTTGGAATACTCGCGAAACCAGGGTGATCGATGTTACCGGTATTTAGACGCAGCAGCCGAGCAGTCGAAAGTGATGGGCAGGGGACCGTCTCTTCTGCTGCTTCACCGCTCGTTGCCTCCATGCTTACCCCACCACAGCCATGACACTTCACTCATCCCAGGGGGTCCAATGCCATGGCTCACAAGCACGGAGATGATGACGATTTGGCATATGGAGATGAAAATGAGCACGCGACGGGTCGTGGCTTCGTCGGCGACGTGATAGGACGGCTGGAAGAACTGAAACAATACAGTAACAAGATGACTCAGGTCCTCTCCACAGCAGCTTTCACCGTTCCAACTCACGCTTACAACGAGTTCTAGGATTACTATAAAGATGACGACGAGGGCGCACATGATGAGCGTGAGCCCCTCTCTCCCACTGAGCAGAAGCCTGTCGCGCAGAACTCCTGGCGCCTTTCCCTGGCCTCGCTACAAAAATCATTCACCACGTTGAGCACACAAGTCAAGAATCAGATGAGCGGTAAGCCTAGCATGTACGAGCAGGTCGATACCGGCGAGGGCGTCGCTGATGCGAGCCCACTCCATCGCTATGGCAGCTTCGCAGCACCAACACAGGGCAACCATGCGAAGTGGTTTGTGGATGGATGCGGCTACTTCTGGGCAGTGTCTGTAGCTCTTGAGCAGGCAAAGGACTCTATATGGATCCTGGATTGGTGGCTCAGCCCCGAACTCTATCTACGGAGACCACCAAGCAAGAATTACAAGTACCGGCTGGACCGAATGCTGAGGAATGCAGCTGAGCGCGGTTGCAAGGTCAATGTCATCGTCTACAAAGAAGTCACTCAGGCCATGTCTCTGGCATCAGAGCATACGAAGAAAGCTCTGGAAGCCCTTCATCCAAATATCAGTGTCTTTAGACATCCAGATCATCTGCCCAATCTCGAGGCCCTTGGCGACGAGGTTGCGAATGGCCTCAAAGACAAGGAACTATCTATGGCAGACCTTGTGAAGCTCCCTGGAGAGGCGCTGAAGACGCTTTTTGGCAGTCGAGATGAGACTGTCCTATACTGGGCTCATCACGAAAAGCTCCTGCTAATTGACGGCACGCTCGCTTTCCTGGGTGGGTTAGACCTTTGCTTCGGACGGTGGGACACCAATCAGCATGCGATAGCAGATGTTCATCCCGGAAATCTGGATGATACCGTCTTCCCCGGGCAAGACTATAACAATGCGCGCATTTATGACTTTCAAGATCTCAGTCACTGGCAGAACAACAAGCTCGATCGCACAAAAAACAGTAGAATGGGATGGTCGGACATTAGTATCTGTCTCACCGGCCCTGCGGCTATCGATCTACAGAGACACTTCACTCAACGATGGAACTTCATATACGACGAGAAGTACCAAGATCAATCTGACAGGGCCTATGAGCGTCTGCCGGACCTGCCAACCTCGCTTTTGGACCCTGCAATTGTTCAGCACGGCTTCAAACAAGCTCAGAAGCTTGGCCTTAGCTGGATGAACCGTTTTTCCAAGGAAGTGCAGAAGATTCGACAGGGCGAATATGAAGCCGTGGATGCCTCTGAGAGCGAACAACCTGACGCTGATGTCGACACCGACCTTCTCGCCACTGTGGATGTCCAAGTACTACGAAGTTGTACACAATGGAGTCACGGCGTTCCGACAGAGCACTCGATTCAGAACGCGTACATTGGAGCAATCCGGGACAGCAAGCATTTTGTCTACATTGAGAACCAGTTCTTCATCACGGCTACTTCCGCTGGCCAGAAGCCGGTCCAAAACCAGATTGGTGTAGCACTTATTGAGCGCATTGCTCGAGCGGCTCAAAGCAATGAGCGCTTCCAAGTAATTGTCCTCATACCAGCCATCCCAGGCTTCACAGGTGATCTCCGTGAGGATGCGTCACTGAGCACAAGAGCCATCATGGAGTACCAGTATCAGAGCATCAGTCGTGGTAGTAACTCCATCTACGAAAAACTGGCGGAGCAGGACATCGATGCATCTCGATACATCAAGTTCTACAATCTCCGCAACTATGATCGCATCAACACGTCCTCGGCGCTAGGTCAGGTTGAGGAGAAGAGTGGCGTCGTCTATGAGGACGCTCGCAGGGAGCACGATGATCGTGTAGGTGCAGGCTTCGCCGGCAAAGGCGAGGGAACCGATGCTAGCAATTCTGATGCAGAGCGATACAGCAAGTATCAGGAGGCGTCCAAGTCCCTCCAGTCGCGCAACAGCGACACATACGATAGCGTTGCCTCCTGCTACATGCTAGATGGCCCAGACATCCGCACTATGCCGTGGACCTCTAGCACCGTGCAAGAAATTGACGCCTTCGTATCCGAGGAGCTGTACGTACATTCCAAAGTACTCATTGCTGACGACCGCATCGTCATTATCGGATCAGCCAATTTGAATGACAGGAGCCAACTAGGCACTCACGACTCCGAGATCGCTGTTCGCATAGAAGACACAGACCTGGTCGCTTCACACATGGACGGTCAACCCTGGCGAGCATCGAGATTCGCCGCAACACTGCGGCGCCAGCTCTTCAGGAAGCATCTTGGCCTCCTGAAATCTCAAAGCATGACAGAACCCGATGACAACTACCTTCCGCTCTCGTCAGGCTCTCTGAACAAGTACGACTGGGGCTCTCCTGAAGATGTCGAGGTCGAAGATCCGTTGTCGACCTCTTTCACCAATCTTTGGGAGAGCCAAGCCAAGACGAACACTGAGGCGTTTCTCAAGGTTTTCCATCCGGTCCCTGTTGACAGCGTGACGACGTGGAAGGAATATGACGAGTACTACGAGCGATTTTTTAAGGAAGAAAAGGGAAAGCCCGAAAGCTTGTGGAAGTGGGGACACGTTGTCGCTGAGAACTTTGCGCCAGGCGAGGCTGGCGTCAGAGAAGTGAAGGAAGTCTTGAGTTCCATCAAGGGTAATCTAGTGGAGATGCCACTCAATTTTCTGAAGGAAGAGGATATTGCGAAACATGGTCTGACCCTCAACGAGGCTACGGAAACACTCTACACCTGACAAGGCTGGAGTTGTACTATATAATCAACACACGTCTACCTGCCTACCTTGCCCATGACTCACTCGGGAAGCTTGCCGCTTACTGGCTGCGATGGCCGTGTGGCTTGTTCATGAGGCATGGACTTTCAAGGATTGCTTCTGGCTTCGATTCCGCTCGCTAATGGTTGATGAGATGTCACGTCCATCTGTAGCTGCGCTCTCACTGTGTCGTTGTGCAACCTTGGATGCAATACTACCCGTCACTGACGATCGAGCTCGATCGGTAGACTTTCCAGCCATTGACATGACCTATGAGTATGGTATCGATCAAGCGGCAATGCCTGTGCAATCCTCCCAAGATCACAAGTCCGCTGCGAAGTCCGGAACTGGGCCCTGGCTGTGCGCCCGACCCCGGGGCCCCAGGTGGATACCCTGTCTCCCTTCCCATCGTTCTCGTTTAGGATCTTGGTGGTGGCTTGCACAGCAGTACAGGCACACAGACGACTACCTTTTCAAACGAGTGCGATGGGCATTCGGGTGCACGCAAGACCAGAGTTAGTAGACTCACATGCCCGCAGAGTGAGAGGCCGAGAGATCCATCCGTGCCATCACCTGCATCCACGCACCCTGAGAGCGGGTTTGGGTGATTCCCCCGTCCGACGTGACATCATCCAATCGTCCTTTCTTCTCGGAAATGCAGCGCGTCGAACGCGAACGCGCGCCCTTCCCATCACCACCCTTCGCACTCGAAAGCAGAATTGCATCTGCAAGCACCACGCGGCTTCCGCACCACTTTGTTGCCGCGGAGACCTGGTCGCGGCCCCATCTCAGTCTCAATTGCACATGTCCGCCCTCGATTCCAGCATGGAAATGCCGTCCCCCACGCACTCAACACAAACGGACGGGACGCAGCCAGGCAGGCGCAAATCAGGCCGCGTCACGAAAGCACCCGAGCGCCTCGTGCCAGTAACAAAACGCAAGCGAGAAGATGTCAATGGAGGCGCGCAGTCCGACTCAAGCGAGGACACGTCCGACGGCGAGAACGACGACGACGATGCGGACGAAGACGAGCTCAGATCTGAGAAACGCAGGAAACCACGCACCGCGCCGAAGCGGAAGGCGCCTCCCAAGAAACTGAAGTCCAACGGCACAATCACCCACCTGGCCATCCGAACAACCCAGAGGAAGCAAACTAAACCGCGAAGGAAATTGCCTAGGCCTTCCGCCATTGAAGCCGGCGGACTGTACGGTTAGTGGCCCTCAGTCGCAAACGGCCCACCGCGCTGACAAGCCTCAGGAGACATATTCGGCACAAATGAAGACCCCGACACCATTGCTGCTGCATGGCTGGCGCGATTCTCAGAACACGAATCCAACGCCGTTGCGGAGGTCGTCAACGTTGTTCTACGCGCCTCAGGCTGCACAATACTTGCCACTGCTGATGATATAGAAGATCCAGACAACGTACCTCAGAGGCTGAGTGACATACAAGAGGAGTTCATTGCGGTATGTTGACATCCTGTACCCCAAGCTCGGACACGCATCCGTATACTTACTTCATGCAGATCAATGATGCCGACTACCCGCTTATAAAGAAGGGCAAGCAAGGAGAGGCCTTCAAACAGTCTCTCATGGGCTTCTTCAAAGCCTTTGTGAAATTGCTAGCTACCGAGGGCACACTTGAGGGCAATCCGGAGCTATTTGAAAATATCCAGGTCTGGGTCAGCTCCATGTCGTCAGCATCAAACCGTCCTTTTCGTCACACGTCAACTGTCGTGTCCTTGGCAATCATCGACGCACTAGCGGAGACAGCCAAAGGTTATATTGAGGCGCAGGCCACTGCGCTACGACAGGCCGAAGGAGAGCAGCGCAAAGCTCGCGGCGGAAACAAAGAGCGCTTGAAGAATTTCAACGCTGAAGCATCCAGCGCTCACGAGAAGAGTGATGACATGATCGCCATGATCAAAGATTGGTTTGACACGGTCTTCGTCCACCGCTACAGAGACGTCGACGCCAAGATCCGCTGCGACTGCGTCGAAGCTCTGGGAGTGTGGACTGAGACGCTTCCAGATCTTTTCCTTGACGGCTCGCACCTCAGATATCTTGGTTGGTGTCTCTCCGACACGTCACCTGCATCTAGGAAAGAAGTTGTCAAGGCTCTGATTCCTCTTTACGAGGATGACGATAAGATAGGAGGTCTGCGACAATTCACTGAACGGTTCCGCTCCAGAATGGTCGAGATGGCCGCGCGAGATGCTGAACCTGAAATTCGAGCAGCCATGGTTAGGCTGCTAAACATTTTAAGAGCAAAAGAGCTCCTCGAGCCCGACGATGTCGACATCATTGGACGTTTGATGTACGACTCCGATCCGAAAGTACGGGCCGCTGTGGTGCCATTCTTTGCAGCTAGTGTCGAAGATATGTACCAGATGAAGTACGATGATCTTGGAGACGAGGAGACCGTCCAAGAGAACATACCACAGGACGCTGAAGATGAGTTCGATGCTCCACGGCTGGAATGGCTTCAGCTAAAGGCGCTGGCAGAATTGATGACATCCTACGACACAGAAGAGGAGCCTGCGCAGATCCAGACTGGCCATCCCGGATCTGCTGACATACTAATCGCCGCGGGACTAGAATCTCGCTATACTCTTGCAGCGCAGTCTCTTCTCGGCCATCTACATGTTCTCGAAGCTTGGGAGATACTGGCTGGTTTCCTCCTATTCGACCATTCTTCCACAAGCAAACGGGGCGCCAATGAAAGTCTGGTGCGGCTCAGACGGCTAAGCAAACTCACGGAACGAGAAGAGGTCATGTTGCTCGACGTACTCAATGTAACGGTCAAGGCTGCCTTGGTCGATGTCGTTGACCAGAATGCGGCCAGCAAAAAAGGCAAGCGGACCAAAGCTGAAATCCGAGAGCTTGAAGCGACGCGCGATACTGCGGCGCAGCGACTAGCAGCGCTCATCCCACGATTGCTCGCGAAATTCGGAGCGGCACCAGAATCCGCTTCAGCAGTGCTTCGACTGGAACGTGTCCTCAACCTGGAAGTATTCCAAGAGCTGCGTCAGGACTCGACAACGTTCTCTTCCCTGCTCGATAACGTCAAGAAGCAGTTTATGGAGCATGAGAACCAGACAGTTGTTGCCGAGGCAAGTGCAGCACTTGCCCATGCCACGAATTTTGAAGAGCTCGAAGAAATCACAACGGGCAGGATGCAAGCTTTGTGGGATGACACTTGCTATAAGCTCGTGGCATTTGCAAATGGGGAGGACATCTCTACACGAGGAGCCTTGAGTCATGGCGTCGCCTCGAGCATCAGTAACACATTGATGCGCCTCTCCAATCTGGCCAGCATCTCCAACTGCTTAGACGCGTTCCATACCAAGCGAGCCTACAAGCAAACGAAGAAGCGGCGGAGTGGCAAAGCCGTTGACACAACGCCTGTATCGCCCATTGAGCTGATTCTGAAGATGGTCAATAGAGGCGTGCCGTCTGCAGAGCCTGGGGATGCAGAACTAGACCAGGTGGAGGACAAATTGGTCATCCACGTCTACAAGTGCGTGCTCTTCTATTTTTTATGGCAGTGCCATGATCTTCGGGAATCCGAGACCATCGATCGCGATGCGGTATATACCTTGACCGACCGCCGAGATTCAGTCACAAACCATCTCACTCGTACATTGAAACACCGACGAACGATTGACGATGTCTGCATGCAGGCAGCGTCGACCTTGCTAGATCTACACATCGCATACGCGCCTTTCCGGAAACAGGACAGTGAGGAAGACGATGCGTCACCTACAGCGGAGCTAGGCAGACCACTGTCTGACCATGCGACTGGCTACCTCCTGCGCACCTTCTCAGCAGCAGAACGTGATTTTGCTCGAAAAGCTCGCAAGAAAATCGATGCCGAGCCGGAAGCAGATGATGACCCGGTAGATGACGACCCTGAGGATTCAGAGGCTGACGAACTGCCAGAGGAAGAGGAATTGGAAGAGGCAGCAGGCGCAAGCTCACAAAGGACGGAGCGTTTTTCACTCAGGCAACGACAAGCTCTCTTTGCTGAGCAACGTCTCTGCGCCCTTGCGAGTAAATTGGCTTTGGCTGTTGTCGGGCAGGCGATCAATGAGAAGAGTGAAGTGGGGAAGAAAGTGCGGCATAGGCTTTTGAGGAACGTCAAATGGCTAGGTCCAAACTATAAAGAGGTGTGTGGGTTGCTGACGCAATCGGAGAAGAAGAAGCCAGCAGCGAAGAAGAAGGCGGAAAAGGATGTGGTTGCAGAGAAAAGCGCCCAGCGTGTCGAAGAAAGCGACGAGGATGAAGAGGGAGATGACGAGGCGGCTGACGAAGAACGCAGGGAAGCCGAGGCGGCGGCGGAGCAACAACGCCACGAGGATGGAATGGACCTTGAGCGGGAACCTGACGCAGACAGCGTGGTAGGCGATTGAAGATGGGAATTGACGTTGGGCGGCCGCGGATGGTTAAGGCACGCTGGCTTTTGGCGTGGAGGGCATGCTTGGAGGGAGGAGCCGTGCCTTGTCATGGTGCGCCACATGTCAGCTCGCCGCACGCTGGTATGGAGCATGATGGATTTGCACGCCTGTGACAATTGTATGTGGATGGGTTTGTGCATGGCGTTCATGCATCTAGTCGAGGTGGAAGCCGTGTGTGGAAGTAGCTGCGAGGTCAAATTGATGATGTCGTCAAGAGTATCCTCTACGAGACCTCGGGATCTACCGTGGTGGAGTCGCGAGAGTCGATACATGCGGGCTCTGTGTGAGATAGGAAATGCACATGCATCCATGACACGACGGTCAGATCCAGCAGCACGTGTGACACCTGAAGTCCAAGGAAGGGCGGCTGCTGTCAGGGAGAGGCTGTCGGCGGAGCAGGACTGGCTCGGATGTCTCCCGGATCAGCAGACGACGTGCCCAGGTATGCGACACAAGCACGACAAGGTCCACAGCCTACTTGGGACGCATTATTGGGAATCGAAGTCGGGGACCGCTGCACGTGATGTGAGGTCAATTTGAACCTTCTGACGTAAGGCAGGAGCCGTGGATGCCTCAATCTATATATAGTACATGGCACCTTCCCTCTCGTGCCTCTGCCGCCCGCCTGAACCACCAGCGGCTGATGCTGGACGCATTCCCAATGCATTCGCGTCCTGCATTCTGCCTACTCTCATGCTGTTCATACATCCGCGCGCAAGCTGGGAGGCGATACGATCCGGCATACCTTTCGGCAAATCAAGCAGCCTGGTCCAGCCATGACACCCATGCAGGCCTGAACGTCTACCCGACACCTGCATGGGAAAACACGCACTGTCAGCACTCAGAAGCCGATCCAGACGACGAAAGTGACTAGATACACTCAGCATCGATCAACACTGCCCTGACACAGTAAGCGCGCCTGCTCCTCTGCCGGCACCTGTCGGGCAACATGGCTGCAGACTGCACAGGAATAGCTCCATCCATCACGTCAGCTCTAGATTCAGCCATTGCTCCAGATACACTGCTGCTCACTTGTGTCTTGCGCAGTCTCTAGTCTACTGCCAAAGTCGCGGGAGCCCTTGACCAAACTCAAGCTAGATGGAAACGCAGGTAAATGCTGGACACTTGTGCTCCATCTCTGCCACTAGCCGCTGCGCCGCCATCCAGACCCATTTTGACATGCCTCTGGCCCCAGACGCGCTTGCTGGCCAACCGCATCGCATGCGAAACACATATCCTTGGGCAAAAATGGAAGCAGCGGACAGATGCTCAATTGTCCGCCCATGGCCGCCGTCCGATCCTCTGCCGCAAGTCTGCCTGCCCATATCCCCCTTGACATCTCCATCTTGCGCTCGACACTTCCTACTCTCCCGTACATCTCACCTTCCACGCTCCTTAATCTCTCGATCCATGGAATCGCTGTTTCGTTTACTCTGCTATCCCATCTCCAAAAACGCCCATCTGAGCGTCTAACCATGTCTTACGTGAACAGCATTAGCTCTGTGCTCGTGGGTGCCCTGTTTCCACTGAGCGCGATCGGTGTTTCAGCCTACGGACTCATACTTGCGTCGAGACGCAGGAGTTCTTCTGGCTTGGAGGCATTGCTGGCAGTAGCTGCTACGGTAAGGCTCCTGTGTCTCACAATGCGGATTATCTCCTGACATCGCCTTCAGATCTTCGTCACTGCTGCTGGGGCTCTGATAATACTCGGTAATACTGGCGGATAGCATGCAGATCTTGAGTAGATGCTGACATTGTTTCAGGCGGCTCGCACAACGCCATCAGTGGCATACCAACCATACTCGGCACTGACATCCCGCGACAAGATGTGCTTCTCACAAAAGTCAGTACCATGCCCCTACCAGAAAAACCTGATTAGAGCTAGAACCATGAATCCTAGATTGTATTTGCGCTTCTCCCATTATCCACACTTGCATTTGGGACGATTCGGGTGGCTACGCTCACTTCCTATCGGCGAAGCTTTCCAGCTCCCACCTTTCAACGCATCAGCGCTGTCATATTGATTCTCACTGGCGTTATTTCCGTTGCGTTCTTCGTCGCATATGTCTCCTCGTGCGGTAGCAATGTACCGGTAAGCTCATCAGATTCCTTCGGTCCTGTACGACACCTGACGGCGCCACAAGGCTTTCTTTGAATCGGATGAGAGCCGCCAGAGCAGCTGCTCCACGACATTTACCTTTCTTGCAGCTTTCGGCCTGACAGATTTGATACTGGATGCAATTCTGTTGGTCTTGCCCATATACCCTGTGAGTCGATTCACCGCAGATTTACTGCCCTCCGCTAATGAATGTCTCTAGTCGTGGCGTCTTGGCTTTAACTTCAAGGAAGCCGTACTTCTGCTATCGGTCCTCGCCCTTGGAATCTTCGGTCTAGTCTCAGGGGCTCTGCGCACAGCATATTCATTCCAGCTTGTCACTTCCGCAACCTCGGAACCTCTTTCCGTGCTCTCTATAATCACTTGGTGGCTTTTCGTCGAACTCGCAATGGGGCTGCTAGTATCAAACGCCCTCATGTGCTTCAGATCGCTGGATCTTGAGAGCGAAGCGCCTCCTCGACGTCTTGATATCGAAGCGGTTCGCCGCTCGCCATCTCGAGGCGTTCTCGACACATGGGGAACTGAAGACACCGCAAGCATCACATCGAACAAAGATTACCATCAGGGGCTCAAGGTTTCAAGCTGGCGAAGGGACATCAACGCAAATGGCAGCCGAAACAAGAATGGGGAGCTGACCAAGTCAAGGGAGGCGCTCTCCTTCAAGAAGAATGTTCACTTCTCACCAAAGGTTGCCAGCGACACGCATCCAACATTCACTGCTCCGCGTAGTGTCGAAAGAAGACCTCTGATGCCAGCCAGAGCAACTAACGAGTCTTCAATTCATTCGAAGAGCTTGCCGTGCTCTTCGCCGCGGTCCTCACCACCGCCTCGCTCTGGATCGACGTCAAGCGTGAGAGATAAACCTCGGCAGAGTTTCCATGCTTATCTGCAGCAGAGGCGTCAAAGGAGTAAGACTTTACCTTTCGCGCGACAGGCCGAGGGAAGAAGGCAGGCTGGGTCGCAGTATTCCCCTCCCAGATCAGGTAGAGTCTTTCAAGAAGTACACCGGCCGCCCCATGGCTATACAGTTGTGGACACCGTCAAGCATGACTACCTGAAGGCCGAGGTTCAGAACTTGGAAAGGACCAAAGACCAGATCCGAGCAACATACGGGACGCCTCAAGCCATGTTCTCGCCTTTTGTAGTACCAAGTCAGAGCGAGCTGGAGAACTGGCCGTTGCCCCGGGGCGTATCTCCCGTTAGATCGTCCGGGCTACCTCGAAGACCACTTACTACAATGCCACTTTCACCTGGCGTGTTGTCGAGACCGGAAGACCTGCCGACCCCGATGACACCAGAATATGCAAGGGCTGAAACAGCACAAGCTGTTTCCATCCATCGCGTGCAGCTTACGCCTCCAAGAGAGATCTCAGAGGCCAAGTTCCCTCTGCGCAACCAATTCGAAGGCCTGAAGCCATCAGCGATTGCTGTAACGAACCAGGCCTTTCATGAGCCAGCTCCCTCAGCAGAGACAATCGAGTTCTTCTATGATCCCTCCAAGGATTCGCCAATCTGTGTGTCCCCTTCAGAGTTGGCGCCCACTTTCGAGTTGACGCCATCACTGACGCCTCAGTCGACACGTTCCTCAGACACACTTCCTGCTCATCTTCTCCTGAAGATGGAAAGTGAGGATCTACCGCCCATGCCCCCTCTTAACGGTCTTGCTATACCGCTATCGCCGTGGCCGCAGCCCTTCACAGATCGATTACCGAGCAGCCCTTCAAAGCATCGCCCGGCGCAATCAATTAGAAACACTAGCGTAATTGGACAAAGCGGCTTGCCATCTTTCATTGCTCCTGATCAGGACTCATTCCTACCACGACCGCTTTCGCTACATCGGCCGACACGCTCCCTTGATGACCTTTGGGCATTACCACCACTTGCCCAGGAGGAGGCTACAGCACTTATTTCATACAATTCAAATGTGTCCGCTCTTTCTCCTCTGCATTCGGCTCCTTCACATCATACACCTTACTCAGCTACGTCGTCCATCTTCAACTTTTTCCGTCATTGTCATGACAAGTCTATCGATTCAGCAATCAAGCCACTTTCATTTTTCAAAACACATGCTCGTACTCATTCCGAGCCGGACCCGACGAGTCCACAGGATTTTGCGGCGGCAGCAGCCGCACAGTCAAATACCTCTCCTGATCATCAGAAACAACAGCACTCTCCCAAGGAAGCGCCCTTGCCATTCCGCGCGGCCTCGATGCGATCGAGGCGACGCTTCTCAACCCCAACATCCCCTCCGACGCCCCTTCCTGAACAATTCCCCGTCCCGCCGGCGCTGCGTCGCGTTCGATTCCGACCCAGCAACATCCCTACTGTCAACATTCAGTCCCCGTCACCTCCTCGGCCGTCGTCCGGTGACTTTCCAATGACCAGTCCACCATCGAATCTGGCCATTACTGCACTCCACGGTCGGGGTGCGAGTAATTGCAGCGCTGTATCAACGCCTGGCTTCTTCTGTCGCGGAATATACGTAGACGCAGACGAAGAAGATCGCATCACTGATCAATGTACTCAAGAAGCAGACGACCAAGTAAGCCTGGACCCTGCAACAGGATACATTCTCGACGAGGCCGACGCAACCCCAGATCTAGAACAGCCCGGTTTCACACCACCGACACGACATACTCGCAATGCATCAAGCGAAAGTATAACCACACCACGAGTCATGTCCATCCCCGCCCGCTACAACGTCACTCCAGGCCGTCCACGCGCGTCCCCTATCCCCTTTAGATTTCCGGACCCAACGATGACTACGCTCCAGAGTAGCAGCGTGCAGCCCTGGTCCACAGCAGCCAAGCCCTCAGTTACATCGATCCCCGGCTTCCCGCACGACGGCAGATCAGACGAACAAATATTCGACGAAGTCCGTGCCCTGCACCGCGAACGTGAGAAGATGCTACGCATCCAAGCACTCACGTCCGACCCCGGCGCCTGGACTAGCGCCTCACCAACATCCGCGTCCTCGCCAGCTCTTTCGCTGCCGAGGAAGAAAGTAGAAAAGGAAAAACAACTCACGTTTGCCGAGGCACTGGCCGACGAGCGCATGCTAGCTGCAGCGACAGATGAGAAGCGCGGAATGCTGACTGTGGACGATGAGGGGCATGCGATGCGGATTAGCGTCCTTGATCCCGTCAGTCCGCTTGATGTGGATTTGAGCGTCGAGGCTTTTAGTCGGTTGCGCGCGCGCGTGGGCATGGGGAGGTGGAGTGCGCTGGGGATTGACTTGGCGGAGGGTTTGATGATACGATGATTTGGTTCCCGTTCTTCTTGATGATTGATTTCTGTTTTCTGGTGTTTGTTTTGTATAGACCTCCTTTCTTTTTTTGTTCTTGGAGGGGTTCGGCTAGGAGGCTGGGGTATGGGTGGCTGCTGGAGTTGGACTTTTGTTGAGCTGCACCATGTTGACGATATGACCTCTGTATACCTAGAATGGGTGTGCCATTTTATGGCTGGCCGTATGTATCATGTGTATATGTATATGTATATTTATTCATCACTCTTAAGTTTCATTGTATCATGGAAGATCCCGCGCGTGGATTGTTTTTCTCGAACGAGCTCTACAGTAGTTTTTGTATTTTTTTTTTTTTTTTCAACAGTATTCCTTGTATCTATATCAAAGTAAGCGAGTATCTACATCGTAGCAGGTAGAAGTCCAAAGCACGACATGTCATGTGGCAGGTAAACCATGTCCAAGCGTACATCCTACTTGACGAACGAACTCTCTTCTCCATTCTCTGCAGTAATTCGACGGGGAACAAACACACGCACAAACGAAAAAAACAAGCCAATGTGATCAATAGACTAAATGTAACCGCACACGTCGCAGCAAGAAGATAAGTAAAGGGGGGAAAAGAAAAAGAAAAAGAAAAAGACGCGGTAATTCAAATGTCTTCTTCATTTGACAGCAATCATTGATCATGCATTGGTATCTCTTAGTTGAAACAAAAGAAAAAAAAAGACAATTCGGATCAAACGCGACCCAGATCTACCAGCCAGCCAGACGCACCAGTCGTCGGCAACATTTCATACGTCAAACTCTTCCATTGCATCGTTTGGAATTGCAAGAGGAAGGGAGAGGAGGAGCATGTATGTCAATCGGTTCAACGACTCTGCGCTCTCCCTCTAATGGAGAGAAAGAGAGCAGAAATCGAGGTTTGAGGTTGTTTGGTGAAGTTGATGGACAGTGTACTGTTACACGATTTTGTTCGGATTTGTGGTAACTTGTTGAATCTGACTCGATATGGCATTGTTCACCGAGGAACGCAAGTACTGGACCCGAGTCAGCAACCATGATCAAAGGAAAGCTGCCGCACAGCAGATACGGGAAAAGGAACAACTTACCCAGTGATGGCGTTGGCAGCTTTCTTGCAAGTAGTGTTCTGGTACAAGAGGCAATCACCGTCGTCGAAGCAGGTGCCCTTGCCAGCGGTCGCAGTGCCAGTAGCCTTGGCAGAGGTAGCGAGGGTAGTAGCGCCCTTGGGAGCGCACTTGCCCAAGATACCAGCGAGGCCGGTGCCGGTCTTGATGCACTGGCCACCACCGTTCAGGATACAGTCGCCGGCATCGAAGCAGACGGCACCAGAGCCAGACTGAGCAACGGCCACGGAGGCGAAAGCAGCAATGATTAGGGTAGAGAACTGCATTTTGCTGTTGTGTGAGTCTTCGGAGCTTAGCTAAAAGTCCAAAGAAGTAGTTGATTCCCGAGGGATTGAAAGGTGTTGAGATTGATGGGAGAGTTTGTTTGCTGAGCGGTTGTATCAAAGGCTTTGTCGTAGTTGGGGGGAAGGGGTGTGGATCCTTATATGGGCCTATGGGACAAGGTGAGGCAGTCGAGGTAGTCTTGGGCTGTTCGTCCATGATAGACCGAATGTCCAATAGTAGAGCAGCATGGAGAATACCGAGGGCCGGTTGTTGCGCATGCCCGTTTAGACGGCCCTCTGAGCAAAGTACCAACCTGGTTTAGAGGAATGTGACGAGAGCCGCTAGGCGAGTGAGAAGGGTCGCACTAGTTGGCGGTTTGTGTGATGGAGGCTGGCAATCTAGCTCACAAATGGCACGAGTTGAGGGTCCGTTGGAAGAGTCATACAGTTTGGTCGACACCAAGTTGCACGATGCCTGGCCCAAGAGGGCACCGCAAACCTTCTTCACGCGGCATGGTTTCGCATCTGCTCGCCTTGTAGGTGGAGGAGGCTCTGTGGAGTAGGTCAAAGCGCGATGGGTGATGATCCGCATCGTCGTTACGCTACCGTCGGAAATAACATCTGCTATACCCATCGAGCCAGATCTTGCAAAGTCCAGGACCATTTCCGTTAGAGCAACGCGGGGAATGCGATGATCAGGAACAAGATCTTTGTGTGGCTTTCGGCAGAGTGTGGAGAAGGTGGCATGAAGCTTCTGAGCCTCCAACCTGTAGAGGCGGCAAGAGGGGAATGACGCGAGTAGTGAGCAGCGGCTCTCCATGATCCAAGCGCAAAGTACCTCTGTAGCAGAACGACGGCGGAGCATAATCGAGAATGCTCAACATCTGCTCCAGTAAAGGGCGCATACAGTGGCAGCTGCTGATTTGTCTGTGTGCGGGCCCAATGGGAGCAGAGTGTGCTCAACGCCACGTGCAGTGCTCAGGAGGCGCACACGAGCCGGGCTCAATTGCGGTCAAGAAGCTGGCGGGAATATCTGCGGGAAAGGGTCGAAAGCTTCTGTCCAGGCCAACCTTGCGTCTACCTGCCCGCTCCACTCCCCGAGTCAGGTGCTGCGCAGTTGCATTGCTAAGTCGACACATTACCTGATGCCTGTGTCTGCGATACGAGTGGCGCCGATTCGCTCGACGCTCACCTCCTCGTTGGACTCGACGAGAACCCAAACTCGTCGACTTTTGCAGAAGCGATCGTGTACCAATCCTGGAGTTCGTGCATCATGCGTGCTGCTGCCTCCGAATGGACCGCCAGCCGTCCCAGTCGCTTCCAGCCTAGCTCTAATCCCTTGATGCTCATGTATACGGTGCAGATTCCCATTGACCAGTCGAAGCACTTCTCAATATTCATCAGCGCATCTCGAATGTTGTCGACGATGGAATCGTGATCCTTCTTGAGCCCAATCTTCAGAGCTCTTGCCCCTGCATCATTCTCGCCAAGGTCTGCAACCAAAAGCGTCCTGATCTCGGCAAAGACCTCGCCAAGCGTCTGCTTGATGAAAGCCAGCTGCAACCAGTACTGCACATCATCGATGCTGCCAGTTTTGTAGCAGAATTGGAATGGCCCGCTTGACACCCATTGCGACGCCACAAATTCACCGTTTCGTGGGTATCGGGCAGCGAATCGCTCTAGCTTTTGCTTCATCTGTTCCGCTCGTTCGAGGTATTGCCTCAACGCTGCTATTCGGGAATATCGATTCGTAGGATGGTCAGCATAGAGGTTGTCGACATCCTGTTGGAGGGACGGAAGGCCCGAAGCCTCGTCAATAAGCACCTGACCGGGCATCGGCTGTTGACCATGTTGCGGTCTGAACCAATTCGAGTACAGATGAGGCTCGCAGCATGAAGCTGACGGTCTTCTCGTCATTATGCATCCCAGATACTACGGAATCAATGTCAGAAGTCTGACCTGTTTCCCCTCTGGATAGCTCCGACTTACGTTTGATGGTCTAGAGAGGACCATGAAGTCATGATATTCCACTGGGTGTGACCGTCGGAGATCGAGGCTGGTCGCAAGCTGTTGCATGCCGATGGCATGGGTAGCAGCGGCGTTGGGGTTCCATAAACCAAAGACCTAGAGGCTCTTGCTCAGTCACCGTGTCAGGTTTCATGAGCATGCCCAATGCTTACCTCTATCATGACACAGAACTGCATGACGGCCAAGAGCGGGGCAGGCTTGTTAGCTACGCCAGATTCGTCCAGATTCGTCAGTATCTCGCGGAGACCTCTTAGCACAACAGCATATTGACCGGCAGCCTCATCAAGCAGATCATGTCGTCGATACCTTCGACCCCAACATGTGAGGACAACGCAGCTGAGTATCTTCTGTAGCAAAGGGTGCTCGCCTGACTTGAGAAGCTCCAAGCTCTTGCTGAAATGCTTTTCATACGCCTGCGAGATTGACCAGAACGGCTCTTGGATGCCGACCAGTCTCCATGTGACATCTGGTAGGTATATCTCATACGCCGACGAGAGAGCTGCAACACTGGTGACCTCGATGGACGATATTTCCAAAATGGGCGCAGAGAGTAGACAAGTGGGTAACGGCGAAAGATCAAAGATGTCCAGAGTGACTGGTTCGCGGCGTGTTAGGAAAGTACTGAGGCACTCGGCAGTAGTGTCGGCCGAAGATGGCGAAACGAGTGACGTCGTCGACGAGTTATCGTCTGAAGGAGAAGCCCTGGAGCTGCATATGTTGTTGCTGCAGCGTCCTGCTCGAGTTCGAGGCGATAGGGCTGGGCTGAGCGATTCTCGCCGCGTACGAGGGCTTGGGTCGAAGGCTGACGGTGTCATCCATTTGATCTGTCTTTTCCGCTCGTACCCTCCGCAGTCTTCGCCTCTAGCTTTGCAAGTGCCACTAAAACGGAACAGTCAGAGAGGCGCATGATGCAAGCCCATTTCTTAAGGATATTGACCATATCGGCTTCGCAAGATCACACTAGTGAAGGCCAGTCAGTACATGAACGTTGCCCAAGGCAAGTGGCTGTCGAGTCTATGGCGGACTACCTTTACTTTTCTTTCTCGACAACGTTTGCAAGCGACGCTAGTTCTAGTGCCGTGCATGACAGCCATGAGACAAATATCTGGACGTAAATGGGCCAAAGCGAGAGAGCAAACAATGAGGGCAGATGGCCTCGATGGTTGGCAGGCGTTGCTAGGTTGGAGGAGGGCAGACAGAGTTGATATTGTACGGCTAGGACTAGATTGTTGCAGGCGGAGCCCAAAAGGACCCAGGGCGATGGATCTCCGTGACCGCTCGTGAAGCTAGGTATACGTTCATGAAGCCGCTAAGAAGGGCCAAGGCTGAAGTGAAGAAGATGAAGTCCGACCTTGGGGCCAGCGTGATCGGTGAATGTGTAGCGTGGCAGTAGGCACGGCAGTCACGATAGACGACATGTCTAGTCGAAAGAGGCATCGTGGTTCAAGGCGATACCGA
Source organism: Taxillus chinensis (assembly GCA_023512835.1). Classification (NCBI taxonomy): domain Eukaryota; kingdom Viridiplantae; phylum Streptophyta; class Magnoliopsida; order Santalales; family Loranthaceae; genus Taxillus; species Taxillus chinensis. The sequence continues at coordinate 282,954 of JAKCVP010000066.1, forward strand.
AGAGAGGAAACGTGTGAGCGTTTAGGAGTGCACGAGGGGACACGAGGAGCGGCAACGACGGGAGCGCCACTGCATGACCCAAGCGTTATTGTGACGAGCCGGACCACTCAGAATCTCCGGTTGCAGGTAATCCAAATCATGGTAGTGGTAAGCTTGACGTGTTTGAGAGTAGAGTTCCCCCCTTGCGAGCATGAGGGGGGGTAGAGAAGCAAGCGAAGGGATCTGAAGACGTGAAGTTGAATCAAAGTCGAGGGGAGCACTATGCCCCAAATGGCAACTGGGCTGGAGGTTGGCAAACGTGGATCATCAATCATTATTGATGTGTAGGTCCTGCGTCGACAAAGCCATTCCCTCGTATCTAGAATGCCCCTGCATCGGTGTCGAGCTACAGCAGACGTTCTCATCTGTCAAGCCCAGCAATGCGCTCGCGCGGGGCGGCCGTCCCATGCAAGAGGTATGCAGGCGGAGGGTTACGCTGCCATCCTTGGCCGATGGTGCCGCCGAAGCCACTACAACATTGCCCACGAGTCGGCACTACAAAGGCATGACAGGCTACGGAACGGTAATTCCTCAAGGCGCATCCGGGCTATGCTTTCGGGATGCTTGGAATGATTAGCCGCCCTGGGGTGATGATGATTTGCAATTGCTTAGCGAGTCATTGCCAGGAGGGAGATGCTGGGCGTCCGCTGCACATCAGACACGCGCAGAGTGGTTGTGACGCTTTATTGGGAATAGAATGCCGGGGGGTGTTTGCGGGTGACGAGCGAGGGAGATGATACGAAAGACCTTGTAAGGGGCCGCTATCTTCCTGCGCTGATGCCGGTGATGATCATGCTGAGATTTGGCGCGGTGGGTGGCATTGGATGTGTCTGCCTTGACGACCCAGAACCCGGTGAAATGGCCCCCATCCGAGCCATCGCGAGCTCCTCCCCCTAGCATTCGTACCGTAGGCTCATGACTGCCGTACGAGCGTCCGCTGCTACTCGTCAGCGCACGCTAGAGTGCGACTCCGCCAGCATCTGATTGGGCCTCTTATTTGCCCTATCCAGGAATAGCGCTCTCACTCCCTGGTGATCTCCATGCTCACCTTCTTTTCTCCCTCTGACATTGGCCCGGCAGTGAGTCGGGCGGGTAATCTTATTACACCTAGGTCGCAGGATTCGACTTAAGGTTGACACGCCGTCGCCCAGTGTGCCGCAGCATGACCACGCGAGACTCGTTCTCTTCTGTTCTATTCTTGACGCAGCACCTTCCAAGTCTCACCTTACCCAACTGCCTCTCCTGCCCCTGTTGTATCGTGTCTGATCTGTGCGCTGCATTGACTCGAGCGACAGCAGACGTTGCATGCCAAGGTCGTCATACCTTTGAGCCTGCCCTCGCCCATCTCGATTCTGCCCAATCTGCCTTTGGCTGTCTGTATTCGGCGACCGCGATCTCGGCTTGGCGTTCAGCCCTTTCTCCGGAGGCAACACTGAAGCAAATGCCTACTCTACACTCTATCCTCTGAGGCCTGTCCGCGTCTCTCGTACTCGTGCTTGGCTTCACTCGGTTGAGTTGCACTGTGCTTTGTCAGGCGTTGTTAGAATGCACGACTTCGCACCCACGAGAGGGCGCTCTGCGAAGACGATGCACGAACAAACGTATTGTTGAACAAATATAGATTCGTAGCTCGTCATCGTCATCATCACACACAACAAGCCCTCATTAGCCCACCCATTCATAGGTAATCATCGCCCTAAAAAGTGTAACGGAAACCAGACTCGCCCTCAAGCGGGGTGCCGTTCCGATCAGCCTTCTTGTTGGCGTGCGCAAAGTACAAGCTCAAGGCACCGACAACGAGCATAATCACCACGTTGGCACCAATGCAGACTGACAGACCAGGCACGTATCCAGGAGCGTCAACCGCTCTGAAGACAGTGGAGCCGATAATGCCGCCAATCCCCCCGGCGCCAACGAGAGTCGCAGAGCAAAAGGCCCGCTTCCACTGTCCACGGATGTTGTTGGCCTGGTATGTTGCTGCCAACGGGATCGATCCGTTGCAGCCAGCCGTGGCCAGGAAGACGCCAAAGTAACGCACACCAGCACCCTTGGCGAATCCCATAATGGGAAGACCAATCAGGCACAGGCAGGCGTTGAATACCAGGGCTAAGCCACGCTGCTTGTACTTGTCAGAGAGCCAAGATGTGGTGATCATGGTGATGGCAGCGAACGCATAGGGAGGCGCGACTAGGCACTGCGACAAGCCCACACTGAAACCCATGGAGCCGCGGAGAATCTGTGGCAAGAAGTAGGCGAGGGCATAAGATCTGTCATGCAGCAATTAGCCTAGGAGCATCCTTGTGCTAGCCACATATCAAAACTTACACAGTAGTCAAGCATCCGAAGATCAAAGCGTAGGCCCAGACCTTGATGTCCAAACCACTTGCCGCCCACTTCTTGAAGCTAAAAGCCTCGGCGACGGCGTCGCCACGGTCTGCTTGGATCTTGGCCATGACGTGACGAACCTCAGCTTCGCTGAGGATAGGACCAAATGCGTTGCGTGGTGACTTGTCAGGGAATCCGATCAAGAAGATGTAACCGAAAATGGCAATCAAGCAGGTCAAGGCACCCTCGATGGCAAAGATCCAGCGCCAACCATTCATGCCGCGAATTCCAGCCATTTGCATCAGGCCAAAGGCAAGGATACCTCCGAGAGCAGATGCAAGCATGCCAATGGTGTAAAAGAAGGCGTAGCGCTTTCCCATGTCATAGCGAGTGTACCATGTACTCAGAAGGTAGACGACACCTGGAAACAGACCAGCCTCAAACACACTGCGAAAACAAGGTCAGCAGGTTGTTCTGCCCCTGCGATATTAGGACGGCAACGTACCCAAGGACAATTCGCAGGCCAACAAGTTCCTTCCAGTCGTGTACAAACCCAAACCCAATCATGACGGCACCTGTGGACAAGTCAGTGATATGTGATAGGCTATTGCCAAATTCCTGTTCTCACCCCAGGCCATGGTCAAACTGGCAAGGAACATGCGGGGTCCAAAGAATCGAGTCAAGATGGTGGTTGGCGGTTGGAAAAGAACATATGTGATGAAGAATACGAGGGTGATGATTGAGTATCGGTCAGGACCTGGAGCACTCAATCTCAGATCTACAGTCATGCTATCCAGGAGTTAGTCGTGCTAATTGAACTCTTTGCATGCGTTGGAGAATTACCCAGCGATTGCAGCATTCGAAAGATTAGTTCGGTCGAGCAACGAGACCATGTACAGTGCGCCGGCAATAGGAATGAGCTGAGCCAGTAAATTAGCATCATGGTTCAGATGTGGTGGAAGAATGCGCGCATGTGGAGCGCCAATGAGACTCACCGCACGGTCGATGCGATGTCTGATCTTCTTGTATTCAGCCTCGGTGAAGGCACCGAGATCTGAGTTGGCATCTCCATCACAGCTGTTTGGCGACTCAACATGCGCCAGGTAGGACACCTTCTCTTCTGGAGTAGTCATCGCGGCGAGTGAAGTCCAGATCAATGGGAAGGACTGTTTCAAACAAATTCGAGCAGACCGTATAGCCGGCGACGAGGGCGAACTGCAGAGATGATGAGGCCCAGGCAGCGGTTTGAAAGCACGGGAGAAACATAGTCATGGATGGGGCCCTGACTTTATGTTATGCGTCGAATCGAATACAGAACTGGAGCCGAAGTCTTGATTCACCTGCAAGGCGCGCGCGGCTGAGATCCGACAAGGTTTGGATGGGGGCGTCCGTCCTTCTGTACGAAAATGGGCCTTGGAGCGACCGCCAAGAGGATCGATGCAATCACAGCGATTTGCGCGCCAGTGGGTTAGCAGACGCAGGAAAGCGAAAGCGTAGGTGTGCTAAGGTGGTCTACGTCTAGTTCGTCACGCTCGTCTCGCTGGCGCGGCTGCAAAACGGTCAGCAGAAGATGCAGAGCTCTGTGTTTCGACTGCGCATGGAAGTTCCTTGCAATACGCCCGGGCGCACGAAGAAGCTGGAGGCGCATCTAGAACGCAGAAGTGTGGGTGGAGCCTCTCGCAATAGGTGGGGTAGGGGGCGTTGCCAAGTGAGCGTGGCGTGCGCACCCAGAACGTTGGACCTCGTGGACAGAAGGTCGGAAGGGAAAGGCTGCGACTGTAGACCTATGGGATGCATGCGTGGGCGTCAAGGGGAACGCGCCTGTACGGCTGATTGCACGTTTCGATACATGTGCTAAGTCCAATAGAGGCGGATTTCCGTGATGGCGGCGCTGCTTATACTGGTGGTTGTCAGCCACACCGGTCTGGACGACAGGAATTGACTCTGTCGTCGCCTACAATAGCCTCGACTGACATCGCATTTTGAATTTCGAGCTGCTGGCCGCCAGTCCGGCTGAAGGCAGACGCTGCGGTGCCTCTTAGTGCTCGGTTGCACATGACACGAGGATACAGGAAAATCCGGGGCCCCGCGTCATGGCGGCATCGAGCCCTCGGCAGTGTCAAAAGAAGGGCCATGCCGATCCAATGCTCTCTTGGCCAACTGGTGAGCGACTCGTGGAACGCAAATGCCGCGTCGGAGGCGAGCATGCAATGGGCTTCTGGACGGCCAGGCGCGGGCCAGCAGGCGATGGAGAAGCCAGAGGCCAAGACGGCTTGCGCAAAGGATAGGCAACATCGCCGTTGCATAGAAGGAACCACAGTACCGGCTGTGCAAAACCCTGACAAGCCGTTGTCATTGTCGCTCTACCCTCCCTACTCCATACCCGCACCCACCTACACGACCCAGTTCCTTGCCCTTGGCTCCACGGCCAATGTCCGTCTCGTACACCTCACTTGCCTAGGAGGGCGAAAGCTTCATGTCGTAAGGAGATGAGGATGGCGTACGTTCTGGCCATAGCTATCCCATATACTTGCCCCTGTGCACCGCTGGCCGCTCTTCTTGCGGCCGCAAGGCCCTCAGCCTGCCATCCTGCCCTTCACCACTGCCTTGCATGGTTGTACTTGGAGCACACATCATCGTTGATGTTGTCAGACAGACCCTCGGCGCTGTCGGGTATCACCCCAGCCGCAACGGCAGCGCTGTAATCCCAGTGGTAGCTCTGGCCCAGCGTGCGGTACGTCCAAAAGACCCATCCCTCTGCATCATGCTCGTACAGTTGCTGCTGCGCTGCGAACCAGTCCTGGTAGAAGCCAACGTTGTCGTCGTTGGCCTGGAGCTCATCAATTCCATCGTCAGCGGTCACTAGAGAGTCGCCTTGGTCAGTGGTGGCCGGAGGAAAGCGAATAGTTCGGCAGACTTACGGAGGCTCCACTCCTGCACAAATTTGGGCGTCAAACCATCGTCGTTCCGTCTGTCACCTTGGCAAGTGTATCGCATGTAGCTATCCTGACTGGGCCCATTCACCGCGCCGGATTCATAGTTGTGGTCATCGTAAGCGATGGCTTTGTCTTGAATATTGGCAGTTTGGATTGAGGGGAATGTGTTATCAGGATCCTGTTCCCATTTGTCATCCATGAATTGGATGTGTAACGCCTTTTCGGACTGAACGTTTGCCGCAGCTTCCGCCTCTCGGATGGCCTTCACAGCAGCCGGGTAGAAGTTCTGGACCATTGTGTCTCGTTGATTCTGAGAGACGCCGTTGTTGTCGCGAGCAGTCTGCGGTTCATTGACCACCTGGAGACGTTAGCCTTTGGCGCCGTGCCTTGCTTCTGAGCTACTGACCTCCAAGATGCCAACGGTGTCATAACCTTTGGTGTTGTGGATGTGAGTCGTCATCCACGAAAGGAACGCGGTCGCTCGATCATAACCACGAGCCTGGTCCTCGAAAAGACCAGCAGTCGGGGCGATCTGACCAGTAAAGGCATCCCCCACCTTTTGTGCAAGAGGAGCTCCGTGCAAGTCCATGATGACAAACAGGCCAATGGAGCTGGCATGGGAGACAAGGCTGTCGAGGAAGGGAAGTCCTCCGTCCGGAAAGTGCTCACTGTCATCAACCAGATCGCGGTTGAGCCAGTAGCCAACGGGTATACGAACCGTGTTCAGTCCCCAGCTCTTGATCTTGTCCAGGTCATCATTGGTAATCCAGCTCCCATAGTGGGTCTGAAACTTCTGATTACCCGTGTCAACATCATCGCCGTAGACCGATGACATGCAGTCGAACTCTGACAATGCATCACCGCAGCCCATGGTGTCTCTCCATTCCCCGCCCATCATCCATGGCTCAGAGATGAAAAGACCTGCCAAGTCATCAGCGAATGCCCGCTGGTCCTTCGTGCCGGCGCTGGCTTACCTCCAAGATTGACACCACGCATCGGCAGACTGGGAGGGAGACTTCGCGCAGCTATGCCATTGGTAACAGCCTGAGCTGTTCCATTGAAGAGGGTCAGGTCATGCTCCCACGGCAGCCATGCAGAAGCCATGCCCGCAAGGGCCGAAAGTCCAAGGATGCTGCGTCGGAATGCCATTGTGCGCAAGTTGGGTCGAGAGCGTTTCCGATGCCGTTGGATATCAAGATGCATTACAAGCAGCATCCACTACGAGGTCGTTGCTTTATAAGATGCGCATGCTTTCAGACCATGATGATATTTCAGGCCCCATGCTAGAGACCTAGTTGCTTCAGACAAGTACCACAACTGCATAGTCACACTAGTCTGAGGTTCTGGAAGGCCTTGCGAGCATTACAGACCCAATCTCCCGTATTCACGCGATTGGAAGTTTGACCCATCCTGAAATGGTTGGCCTTACGGGACCTACCTAAACAACTCGAGCTCATAACAACGGCCCAAGCTGAAGGTTGAGGCTCGTATTCATGGCTATAGGGTATCACTTGCACTAGACCGTCCATGCGTGCGCCGCGATCCGTTGCCGTTCGCAACCTGATACCACATATGGGTAAGGATATGTGCATCAATAATTTCGTTGGTATCCGCATCAATGTACCCGTAATGGCAGGGACTGAGGTGAGCACAACCATGTGTAGAGTCGCACCGTCGTCTTCAGAGCCAAAGTCCGCCAACGCCAGGCTGATGCAACCAGAGAGCACCTTATCCGCTCAACCCAAACTCCTTGCATCATTCGTGATTCGTTGATCGTGAGTCTCTCAAGAGATACTGCCCTCACATACTTCTCGACCTCGTGATGCACTACTTGGCACGAGTCCGTCTGGAAAGATTCTCGCCAAAGGGCCCAATGTTCAAAGCCTCGCGACAATCTGGACACCACCACTTCTGAGACTTGGTACTGTACGAAGATCCGTCAGCAGCTACCTCAGTTTTGAGCGATGAGACACTTACGGCGGTTTGGTCAGCCCGACACACTCCAGGTGGAACCATTCTATAGCACAGTGGTCCTCATTCTCGCAAGCAACCATGGTGCCGAAACTCGGGCGCTCGCAGATGCAGAATAGCTCTTCATCGGGACCGTACCTCTCTGCTGTCCCGTCCTTGGACTCACTCTCGGTCGGGGCTGGTGCCTTTTGTCGTGTAGTCAGGGACAACTTGGTTCCGCTGCCCGAAGAATTGATGGTCATCCCCGGTGCAGATCTTTTTCCACGTTTTCCCGTCATATTTGACGCTTTATCCTTATCCTCCCTTGCTGGTTGTTGCATCAAAGACGTTTCACTAGCACGTCGACGAGTCGTCCGCTGGGAAGGTGGTTCAGCACTGGCAGCTTTGTGAGACAGTCTGAGCATGATGCCTGGCCCTTTTGAAGTGGGAAGCCCTGTTGTCGCCAATTCCATTCTTGAGGGAGGCCAACCCTCTGCAGAGGGTGCGACGTCAAGGTCTGGAACGTCAGATGATGGAACTTTTACATCGGGCGCAACACTGTCGTCTCGCGTGCCGCGTGTGGGTCTTGAAGAGGCGGCAGTCTCCATAGGTAGCTTTGTGAGCTTTGTCTCTTCACGATCGGCACTCGTTGCCACGTCTACACCCTCAGGCCCCAGCGGCACCTGCATGGTTGATGTGCTGATCATGACCTGCTCCTCTTCGTCCGCGTCTTGCTGCTCTGCTCCGGTGAGCTTGATCTTCTTCGGGACCTGACTCGCATTCTCAGTGTCGCCCTCAGGCTCGGCCGTAGGGGTTGATTTGGTCTCGCGCTTGCGCTTCCTGGTGGACTTGCCACCAGTCTTCTCGTCTACCGGGCTTGCTATCAGTCCATTGGACCCAAGGACACTCGCATGCGTAGCGTTATACAGCTCGCTGTGCTTCTTGCCCTGGTCTGTAATGAAGCGCATGAAATCGAAATCGCCAGACTGACCGGATTGTGCCGACTGGACCGACTGGCCGTCTGCGTCTTGCACGCCACGACCTTCTTTCTTCAGCATTCTTGCTTGGGTGAGTCTCGAGTTCCTGCCGCCATGGGCGTCATCTTCTTCATCCTCTCCCTCGACAGGACCGCTCTGAGCAGATGTTGATAAGACCTTCGGGCCTTCGGTCTGAATGGAGAATAAGTGTGGTGATTCATCCAGCAATGTGGTGCCCTGTTCTTGCGCAATCAACTTGGCGCGTTCATAGTTCTCTTTGCCTCGGCCATTCTCCATCAATGTCTTGCGTGTCATCGTGTCGCTAGGCTTCCAATTGGCATTTTTCTTCATCTTCCTACGGAGTATGTTGAGCTCCCATTCGGTCAGGGCAAACCATGGCGCCCACTCGCTTCCGGGCTGCGGGTTCTCAGGTGGTGGCGTCAAAGATGCTTGAGCATTGCTGACCGAGATCCCGGCGACCTGGCTGTGCGCATTCGTACCAAAGACTCCATGTGGCCTTAGGCGTGGTGTCTTGAGATTCACAGATTGTGATACTTTCAGGGCGTGAGATGACGATGGTGCAGTCAACGGAGTACCGAGTGCGGGGGTAGGCCCTCCTCTGTAGAGTGAGATGGGTAATCGTATAGGCGAGGCAGGGGTCTTCTTCCTCTCAGACTTTTGTGTGTGTGCCTTTTCTTGAGGCCTTTCTTCCTCTGAGTCTGAGAGATCGCTCTCCAGGGGGGACAGGGGATCCATGGGGGGCAGAACTTCTCCGGGGACTATGATTCTTCGGCTTCTTTTCTTTTCCCTGGCCGCTGCGGTCGCGTTCCTTGTCGGGGTGTCTTGGGCCATTTGCTTGAGCTTCTGCAGGCGTTCAGTATCGGCCTTTCTGGTCCGAGTCGCATTCGGCGAACGCGACGCTTTGGAGACGGGCGAAGGCTCACGCGATGGAGGTTTTGGCATGGCAACCAGCTTCTTCCTGATGTTCAACAGGCGGTTGTAGAGGTTGTCTGTAACACCGACCACGCGCGTCGCTTCGGCATACGAGGCGGCTCGACATTGAATCGCACGGTCTAAATTTGTGGAGACTTGGCTTCGAATAGTGTGCGCATCGCGACCTTTGGAATCAGCGACGGTGGGTAAGGAACCATAGGTCTTGGTGAGGGAGTGGATGTTGTCGGCATGCTGTTGAAACTCGTCGTCGAGTTTACCGATGAGGGTGAGGGAGCGCGAAAGGTCGGAAGGGAAGAATTCGGTATAGTCGAGGAAGTCGTTCAGGGTCGCTTGTGCGTCCGGGTCAGGTTGGCCATGGCCTTGTGACAGCTCTGAAAGAGCGTCGGCCTGGGCCAGTCAGTAGTGGTTGGTGGTGGAGGCGTTGCGCCTGCTTACCATGGTGAGGGAGTGGATCCCGGAGACCGTTATGATTGCGGTAATGAGGACACAGCAGGGCTGTTGCAAGATCACGAGGGAAGCAGAGAGATGCTTGGCAGGTCCATATCAGGGTCCGCGCCGAGACGAAGTGAAGGAATGTAAATATGGGGAGAGGTTGAGCGCGTCGCAGATGAGGCTCTGGAGAGCAACGTCGCTAGCCGTCACGGGAGCTGGACACTGGAAGCAGCCGCTAGACCACGTTGGGTCATCATGTGGTTAGGTTGGAACCTTTGGTGGGACTGGAGTTGGCACCTCGGACCACCACGTTGGCCGACCGAGTCTCACTTCTTATCTCAGACTCCTTTACTACGGCTTGGTCTGAGCTCTCTCTGTGGGCAAAGAATGTGACACAATTCAGGAGCGGAACAACCGTCATTTGCTGGGCTCATACGTAATGTTCCCGCGTACCCACCGTCCCTGCGAGCAAGGCAGTCCATGCTGCATCGCGGGCGACACACATGAGGTGTCAAGGCACTGTCTCTGCGCATGCACTGAGAGCCTAACCCAACTCTTCACTTGCTCTTCAGAGGCCAGACCGCTCTGCAGCGACTCTCCCAAGGTTACTCTGTAGGGGCCATGGGAGGTACAGGTGTCGTCAGCTCTTGCCTGCAAAACGAAATGATCCTGATCATCACCAACTGCCCGCATACCTCCTCTCTTCCCTTCTGTCTTGTTAGCACTGTGTTCCACTCTCTTACACTGCTTCCAGCTTCGCACGCGTTGCCGACAGACATCGTGCTACTCTCGACTTCACCACCATTCTTTCAAACAGACACCGCTACCTATGCCGAACAAGCCTACATCTAGCATCCCGAAAGAGAATATGCGGAAAATCGACGACTCTGGTTAGATGCCATCTCGCGTCAGATAGGATGATGACACGACCGTATTCTTCTATGGCGATGCGCCCGCTCATCTCGATGGCCATGGCGCCCAGCAGTCGACCGGGAGTCGTGCCGAGCACAGCGAGCTCGTAAACGCCGATCGACACTTTCAAAGCGCTGCATCAATTCATCCCTCTATCGCAAGCCTTGAGACTGGGCCAGAGGAGCCAGAACCATACTACGAAAGACAAGCGAGACTTGCAAGGCTAAGGCTTGGTGTCACACATCGTGCAGTACACCACGCTCATCCGCAGGGATGCGGTTGCGCATTGCTAGTCAGTGTGCTCATGGTCGCCATCACATGCACAGTCATTCTGACCATGCTGTTCACTCTCGTGCCTTCGGACAAGAGTGGCGACCACGCCATGCATCCCTCATGCGCCTAGCATATTGACTTCGCGAATATGTCTGGAATAGGAGCTTCGAACCAAAGAGAGAGTGGAGAGGGGAGCGTGTCGATCGACAGGGGTCATTTCCGCTGTTCATCATTGTTCTCTAATAACCTTTCCTAGATACCGAAGGAGGAGCCAAACACCACGCTAAATTGCAGACCTGGTCACATCAGACCAATTTAAGGAAAAGAAAAGGTTTCATATGGTCCTCTTGACATGCTCACCCCCCTGGCGCTCGAAAATAGTTAGAAACTTATCAAGGCCTCCATAATCAAACCTGTCCATCAGGCTCTCCCAGGTGCGGCTGGTGACTTCCTGTGCAAATGGAAACATCCATCGCTCATATTCAAGGACAGCCTTGTCCAAGCTCTGGTCTTTGAGGATGGCTTCTCCGAGGTGGAGAGCATCTGTCATCGCAGTGTTGACACCTTCTCCTGCAAATGGCTGCAAGCGATCTGTCAGCTTGGTTCATATCAAGGTCTTGCGAAAGGCTTACTGTCATAGCGTGGGCTGCGTCTCCAATCAACGTGATACCAGATTGATGAGGCCATCGCAAGCCTACCGGTAGCATGTAGAGAGCTCTCGGATTGACTGGCCCGTCAATCGCGTCGATCCACTTCATGTGGGAATCGGAAAATTCGCTAAACTCTCTCTTGAGCCACGGACGACTCTCTTCAGGATTCTTGAAGTCGACACCAGAGTTTCTCCACCATGACTCGGGCTTCCTGGCCATCAGGTAATAGTTGTTAGACCCGTCTCCCATCTTCAAGCCCATGATAGCCTTGCCCAGCTCGTCGCTCCATGACCAGTAAGCACCGCGGCCCATCTGAGCTTTGGTCTCTTCGTCAAGATCGGTCCGCTCGAGAACGTTGGGTACGGTGACTTCGATACCAGTGATGCCAGAATAGAAGGGCTTGATGGGAGTGAGAATGTCGCGCACGTGGCTCCACGTACCGTCGGCTCCAACAATGAGATCAAAGCCCTCTTCGACCGTGCCGTCACGGAAGTGCAGCTTGCCTGGTTCGGCTTTGCTGAGGTGCATGTTCCACTTGATCATGTCCTCTGGGAGGCTCTCAAGCAAAATCTGCCTGAGGTGCTTTCGGTCAATCTCGGGTCGGCCTGTGTCCTGCTCATGAAGGGCAAATTTAACATTGTTGTGTTGGTCGGTGAGGGTCATGTGCTCGTCGTCGTAGCGAGCATACTTTTGGAATTTCTCGAACAGGCCAGCACGCTTCATGGCCTCCTGGCCAGTTTCCTCGTGCAGATCGAGGGATCCTCCCTGTGGACGACAGTCTGGGTCCGTGTCGGTCTCGTAGATGATTGATCGGATGCCATTGTTCAGGAGGATGCGTGCCAGGGTGAGGCCCGCAGGACCAGCTCCCATGATGCCAATTTTTGGCTGTGATGCGGATTCTGAGGCGAGGGACGGCATTGTGGAATGTGATGTGAGGATGCTTTGATTGGAATTTCTTTCGGCGACTCTTCGAACGTAATCAGGGTTGCTGTGAGGATTGCTTGGATTTGCTGGATGGTGCTCAATGCCTTCTCTTCGACGTGGCAGTCGAGAGCCTGCATCTTATACATGTTCGTCTGTCTCGGTCTGTCAGCGCGTATGATAGCTCGGAGCCGAGGAGGCCTGTCCACGGAGGATGTGGATGATGCTGCGATATGTCTCGCAAGCTACAAGACGCCGAGCTGCGCAGTAGGTGCGACTACCAATGGCAGTCGATGGCGGATCCGGACTCACCACGGAGGGCCAACATAACGCGGAGGA